>OY019133.1:40422764-40491681 GCA_955652365.1 Eristalinus aeneus
CAGAGGCCCGATCCTCCAGAAGTCAGTTCAATTGCTAGCATACGCTGATGACATTGACGTTATTGGACGAACACAGCGAGCCGTCAATGAGGCGTTTGTTGGCATTGAAGCGGAAGCGGCTAAAATGGGTCTGGCGGTAAATGAGGGCAAAACTAAGTACATGCTGTCATCAAAGAAGGACACACAACATCGACGTCTCGGACGGAGCGTCAAACTAGGCAGCAGAAACTTCGAGGTAGTCAAGGACTTCGTCTAACTCGGCTCCGCGGTAAATTGGGACAACAACATCAGTACCGAAATCAAACGCAGAATCACTCTTGCCAATCGCTGTTTCTTTGAGCTTAAGAGGCAATTGAGTAATAAAGTCCTCTCTCGAAAGAATAAGCTCGCTTTATATATCAGCTTGATCATCCCCGTCCTACTTTATGGCGCGGAATCTTGGACGTTACCAAAGGCGGATGAGGAAGCCCTTAGTCTCTTCGAGAGAAAACTTCTGCGTGCGATTTTCGGTCCTGTTTGCGTTGATGGCAATTGGAGGAGAAAATTTAATGACGAACTCTATGGGCTGTACAGCGACAGGCGCGTGGTCAAGCGTCTACGTATACAACGCTTAAGATGGCTAGGCCATGTAGAGCGTATGGACACCACTGCTCCGGCCCGAAAAGTCTTCGTATCCAAGCCATTGGGACAACGCAACATAGGACGACCTAGACTTAAGTGGCGCACAAAAGTGGACAAGGACCCCAACCAACTTGCAGTGCGCAACTGGAGACAGCTGGCGAAAGATCGTGCTGGCTGGAGAAGAATGTTGGTCGAGGCCCAGGTCCACCCCGGACTGTAGCCCCACAAGAAGAAGAGGAAGAAGTCAGTAGCTTTCGCAAGTAACTTATCGCACAATTTACCCAGACGGGAGGCGCATAAAACATAGTGAGCAGAAAGATCGCTTTAAAAATTCGAAATTTGCTTGCACTATTCAGTCTCGAATTTCTGCAAATAAAAGGTTAAAGTACACGAATAGTTTTATTTATTTTTTTTATTATATCTTGCACGTGAAAACAAAATCTTAAAAGCTTGTCTAAGTGAATGCCAAGGTACTTTGCGTTAGGTTTCCATTCCACCTGAAATCCATTGATAGTAGGTTTGTTGCTTGGTAGTAGACAAGCTTTTCTTTTACGAGTGAAAAGATAGCTTGTGTATTAGAAGCTTTAATTTTTATCCCTCAGTTGTTATAATATTCTTCAATTACATTTATGGCAGAATGTAAGTTGGTTTCAATATTGAAAGCAAGTAAATCTGATGAATAAATGCAAGTATCATTAGCAAATAGAGCGATGCTACAGTTAGCCAAACTGGGAAAGTCGAAGGTGTACAGGTTGTATAAAATAGGACCAAGAACGGAACCTTGGGGGACTCCATCGTTAATAAGTTTGTTTTCAGAAGAGCACTCATTAATGGTAACTTTCAAACTTCGTTGAGATACGGAAGACTGAATGGCTTTTCCAAAGCACTTACCGTACCATGCCAAACTGTATCAAATGCTTTTTCCATATTAAGTAGTCCTTGCTTACTTCGGTTACTCTCTCATGTTACTGCAACCTAATCATCTTTTGCAGGGCTTTAAGCTCAAATTTAATGTAACGGTAATGTTGTAATGCCTTCGCTTAGTCCCAGCACGTGCACCTAATGAACCTCATTTAGATGATCAGCATTTTGGGGGGCGAAGGCACACACAAATCAAAATAACGATAATTGAGAAGACTTGTAGCGGTCTAAAACATAATGCGCTGAAATTACATACACTGCAAATTGTTCAGTCGCATATACGACCCCAACTGGAGCATCCGTTAAGCACATAGTACGCACGTAATTTCCCCACTGGATGTTCGTATAAGCACATGTGCATAACAAATGGGCAACACCTTGCGACGCACGTTAATCCAGCGATGTTCTCTTATCCGATTGACCTAATTAAGAAATTCCCCGTTGACCTAGCTGTGAATTAAGCAATCAATTGCGTCTGCCATGGCCGCGCTCGGGCGTTTCACACGACATGCCTGCAGGCTGGTACTAATTAAGAAATCGTCCCCGTCGACAATGGGTCGTGAAGGTGACTGAAATTGCTGATGAAGATGTTTATTGATCCCATCACCACCGCAACGTACATGATATTTGATACGATATGTTCCTGTGTGGTTCGCAACATTGTTCCAATGACATCATTAGATATCAGTTTGTAGGATTGTTTGCAAGCAATGATAAGAGCTTCACGTTTCGACAAGGTATCGAATTAAAAACAAATCAGGTCAGAGTGTGATTACACGTTTAAACAGTTGCGCATAATATTGGGATTGTTGTCATAGAACCGGTGGAAATTGGAAAACCACGACTGGAAACGATGGAAACGATGCGCTTGAAAAATGGAAACTTGGAATGACATGATCCACTAGACCAAATTAGAGATATCCCAAGTAATTTTGGCAAAGCAACAAAATCCTGGAAACCGAGGGAGGAACAACAAAGATTTTGAAAAGCACCAACTCCATCACCAAATATTGGAAACAAAAGAAAAGCCAAACAACAAAGATCTAGAACATTCCAAAATGCTGCAAAAGGTCTTTAAACGATAACAGATAACAAAAGATTAAGTAATTTTCAAAAGATGTCGCCACATGCAAGCTTGTTGATCTTGGAAGCGATTACCTAGTTCATTGGAAAAACAATAATAATAGTTCACCAGCGCCTACAACATTGTTTTCGCTTCTTCGATAATTTGATAAATTGTCTTAAATAAACATCATTTACGGGAAGTTTTGATTCTATTTTTTAATTCGAGGAAAATGCAACTGATACCCAACGAAGGCTTGTTAATGGTGAAGTTGATGGTGAATCTGCCCAGACCAATGTATCATACATAGAATTTCGACGTTTCAAAAGTAGTGATATTAGCGTCGAAGATAAAGGGCATCTTGGCCAACCCAAAGAGTTTAAAGATAAGAATCGTATGCTGAACTGGATCAAGATCCGTGTCAAGTGCAGTAGCAAACTTTTTTGAAGTGATTTAGCCAACAATTTCCTCATCTACTGGTAGTCTGGGGTGGACCTGGCCGTCAACCAGCAAGCGTCTCCAGCCACCTCGATCTGTAGCAAGCCGTCTCCAGATGCGCAACCAATAGTTGGTTGAGGTCGCTCTCCACTTGCGTACGCCAGCTGAGTCGCAATCTTCCTCTACTGCGCCGGCCCTCGGTGGTGGATTCGAAAATTTTTCGGGCCGGACCATTGGTTTACATCCGCACTACGTGACCTAGCCATCTCAATTGTTGGAATTTCACTCCTCTGGCTAAGTCGATGTCGCTGAACAGCCCGTATAGTTCGCCAATATATCTCCTCCTCCACTCACCATCTTTGCGGGCAGGACCAAAAATCAAACGAAGAATTGTCCTTTCGAAGCAACCATTAGCAGCTTCATCCGCTTTTGATAGAATCCATGCCACCGCGGCACATAGCAAGACTAGAACGATTAAGGTCTTATAAAGCCATACCTTGGTTGCTCGAGAGAGGGCTTTGTTTACCAATTGTTTTCTTGGCCCAAAGAAGCAGGGATTTGCAAGAGTTATTCTTCGTTTGATTTCAGAGCTGAATTGTTAGCGGTCAAAGTTAAAGTTTTAGACTACCTCAAAGGTATATCTGTCTGCTGTGATGTTCTGCCCGAGACGTCGGTGTCGAGAGTCCTTTCTCGTTGATAGCATATACTTCGTCTTACCCTCGTTTACGGCTAAACCCATCTTCGCGTCCTCCGTTGCATCACCCACAAAAGCGCCATTGACATTACGCTGTGTTCTTCCGATAGTGTCAATATCGTCGACATATGCGAGTAGTTCAATGGACTTCCGAAAGATTGTTCCTCTGGTGTTGGCGTTCGAGTTTTGAACAATTCTTTCAAGAACGATGTTGAAACAGTCGCATGACAGAGCGCCGCTTTGTCTGAATCCTTTTTTGACATCAAAGGTTTCGGTTGTGTCTTTATCGACCTTGATGGAGCAGCGTGTATTCTACGTCGTCATCCTAGCCAACAATTTCTGCTCAGTTTAAAAATTTGGATTTATTCAAAAGCGAAAGAATTAGATGCGAATTAGAATTAAATCGCGGCGGAACTGCTTCTTGAAATACCTCAAAGTTAAGAACTTTTGCACTGGATAGTGACTGGAAATGAAAATTGGATACACAGCAATAGCCCAAAGACGAACAAATATGATGCAAGGCCTGGTGAACCCGATACATCCTCATCTGCATCGCCGCCAAAGGAAAACATCAGCTGTTCAAAAGCAACAAAGTCATGCTCTTCATATGGTGAAACCAGACGGTTGTGGTGCACTATTTGCTACGAAAATAAGGGAAAACCATTGTTAAAACACGTTATCGACTGAAACTGATGCGTTTGAGCCATGTGTTGCAAGAAAAAAAGCCAGAAATAACCGAAAGGCATGAACAAAATTATTGTTTGCGAAATAACAAGGCTAGACCCCATTGTGCACGTCGAAATGGGAGGTCTTGCCCCACCCACAGCAGTCTCCAGACCTTGTCTCTTCCGACTACTGGGTTTTTCGACGAAGTTACTAGTTCGGGACTTTTAAAGAAATTGAGGAATACCTCAAAGAATGGAATAGGATCGATGACAGAGAGGCATCATTTCGAATCACTCATATATCAAAAAAGCATTGTGGGTTAACAAATATTGGGTTGGACAAATATTGGCAAAAGTCAGACTTAAGGAACGTAAAAAGAAAGGTGTTGAATTAGTTCTCAGAAATATCCTGCTCGGCTTGATAGAGCTAAAAGGTAGAAGACTCGAAAAGTTTGAAATTTCAAAAGTCACGAAATATGTGAAAATTTTATTTCCATAAATCTACGACTTTTGAAATTTGCAAAATATTTAAATTCTGGATCATGAGAGCCTTAAAGAGGCCCTTTTTTGAATGTTCCCAAAAATCGATTGCGATTACTGCTTTTCGACCTCAAACCAGTCACAACCAATTAACCTTCTTCGTTGTTGGCATCAGTGTTAAATTACTGCTGGCTCTTCCCCATGTTCGGACATGGAAAACTCGTATACTTAAAGGGGGTGGTAATCTTCAAACAGGAAGCCTGGGCTGTAATCACGTAACCTTTCAAAGAACAATCGTCCGGAGGATCTACCTGAACAATATCGTCGATAACGCAACTACTAATGTCTCGTCTATCGTCTGAAGATCTTACCATATATTTTCTACAGTGGATCCTATATTCAAAGAGGTCCTAACAGTGGAAATAGGCAATTATAAACTGATTTTACTGCTTCCAGCAGTGAGTCAGGTTTTTGAAAAACTTCTTTTTTAAGAGAGATAAGTTCTTCGGTCTGTTTCATTTCAAATTTCAAAATTGAAAGTCGACAGACTATGAGAACTCAAAGTTTTGCTCGCATACTATGTCTCACCTCGATGACAAACATAATGCACTGCTGCTCTAATTGTCATCATAACCAAAGCCTTTGACATAGTTTACCATAACTCACTTATTGGTCTGAACTTCAAAGGCACAGCAGCTGCTTTTGCGGCATGAGAAGCGCGCGGCAGAGGAAATGGAAAGGTGTTGTGGCAGGAATGAAGTCCGAACGTTTTACCGAAAGGTATAAACCAGCTATCCGGAGGATACAAGTTTCGGACCGAAGCCTGACTGGACCAAAACGGGCAACTTGCTATGGAGTTGCAGTCTGTGCTGAGAACCAGGATTATTTCTGTGGATTCCTTAACGACGATGACGGCCCAAATCCCGCTGTTAGGCATAATGTTGTACTCGATTTGGACGATGATAGATAAGAATTCCGTCCCACTGACTTAGACGAAGTGCAGATAACAATATCGAAGCTGAAGTCGAACAAAGGTGCTAGAACGGACGGACTGCCCGCAGAGCTTTTTAAAACATCTGGAGATGACCTGGTTGGGCGCATGCACCAGCACATTTATGGTAGGCGAAATGCATGCCCAATGAGTGGAATCTCAAAGTCGTTTACCCTGTCCACAAGAGAGAAGAACTCTTTGACTGCGCAAATTTTCGAGGGATCAGCCTTCCTAACATAACGTACACGTACTCTCTGTCGCATTGTGTAAGAGTCTGAAACTTTTTGTCCACAACCCAATAGGTCCGTATCAGTGTGGTTATAGGCCAGTCAAGTCCACTATAGACCAGATCTTCCCATTCCGGCAGATCCTGGAAAAGACTCAAGAAGTGCAAATCGACACTCACCACCTCTTCGTCGATTTTAAGGCCGCATACTACATTGGGCATAGGGACGAACAATACAGTGCCATGTCTAGTTTTGGCATTCCTACTAAACTCCTAGGAATGTGTAGGATGACGATGGGTAACTTCACTGCTTCGTCAAGGTCGGTAACGAACTCACCGAGACCTTCAATGTCAAAAAAGATTTCAGACCTCTGTCATGTGACTTTTTGAACGTCACCCTCGGGAAGATCGTGCGTATCTCACAAATCAACACTAGAGGCACTTTCTTCCAAAAGTCAGTCCAATTACTAGCTTCCGCTTATGACATTGATGTGATTGAACGAACACAGCGAGCCGTCAATGAGGCGTTTGTTGGCATTGAAGCGGCTAAAATGAGTCTGGCGGTAAATGAGGGCAAAACGAAGTACATGCTGTCATCAAGGAAGGACACACAACATCGAGGTCTCGGACGGAGCGTCACACTAGGCAGCAGAAACTTCGAGGTCGTCAAGGACTTCGTCTAACTCGGCTCGGCGGGAAATAGGGACAACAACATCAGTACTGAAATCAAACGCAAAATCACTCTTGTCAATAGCTGTTTCTTTGGGCCCAAGATTCAATTGAGTAATAAAGCCCTCCCCCTCTCTCAGTCCTACTCTATGGCGCGGAAATCTGGACGTTACTAAACGCGGATGAGGAAGCCCTTAGTCTTTTCGAGTGAAAAGTTTTGCGTGCAATTTTTTTTTGCCTGTTTGCGTTGATGACATCTGGAGGAGGAGATGTAACGACGAACTCTATGGGCTGTACAGCGACATGCGCCTGATCAAGCGTCTTCTGATACAATGGTTAAGATGGCTAGGCCATGTAGAGCGCATGGATACCACAACTCCGGCCCAAAAAGTCTTTGAATCCGAGCCATTGGGACAGGGCAACAGAGGAAGGCGAAGACTTAGGTGGCGCGCACATGTGTACCTCAACTAACTTGGAGTGCGCAGTTGGATGCAGCTCGCGAGTGGTCATGCTGGCTGGAGAGACTAATTGTTTGAGACCGACATTCCCCTCGGACTGTAGCGCAAAACGAAAAAAATAGACCATGTCGGATATAAGTCGCTCCATCTTGTGTGCCAGTGAGCTAGGTAACTAGCTCCTTTTCTACTATAGTTTGCTGGTAGTCTGTTGTTCGTTAATAAAACGGCCACCTCAACTTGTTTGTCAATGGAGAGCATTTTGACTAGGGTGTACAAAGCATCATCCGAAACCGTTCTAACACAAGATTTTACTAAAATTCCACAGAGCCTTTACACTGATATCAGAATTCTGTCAGTCGCTGGTCGCAATGTTATCAATCCTATCCACGGTTAGTTGACCAGAGGTTCGCCTGGGAATTTTGGGGTGATGCAAAGTATTTGCTTCATAAAAATATTGTCTCCTCGCTGAAATCTCAGAGATTGAATCCGTATTCGAACGTGGTTTTTTACATCATGTTTTTTCTATTGACTACAAGCAAAGATGTCCAACCTAGCTCCATAACACATTCTCCTTGACTGGCCTTGTTGTCATATCTGGCCGTCGTATATACTTTCTTGGTAAACATCAAAGACAGGAGAGTTTTCCGATAGCTGATAAAATCAAAGCTTGAGGGTTCTAGTCTTAGTCTGCCTCGAACATTAAATGCGAGTGCAAACAAGCGGAGCTCTCTGTAGCAGTTGCCGTAATATACGTCGCAGTTTTTCATTCTTCTATTGTGATGTCCGTCTTGTAAGCTTCTAGAGCCTCCGCAAGATTATCAGTTGCACACGGGCTGTTCATGGAACTCACATTCTACCTGCTGAAATATGAAAAGTTCATTGTCCTTTTTGAAGTCTGCTTTTAACACCGTTATGGAGTTAACCCCAATCGCAACGCTCGATATTCTTATCTGTCCCTTTGATGATATAAACTATCAAAGTCGTGGACACTAAGCCGTTTCATAGATTGGTTGAACTTGAAGTGGTTACCGTAGAGTCTATGCAGAGGACGCCATTGCAGGCAAAATTTCAACTTGACTTGTACAATACCCGGAAAGTTTGTTGATATGCCATTAAGTTGCGAACAACCTGGGTTTGGTAGTACAGACCCGTACCAGGACCAGGATGAGGGTCCTACTTCACTAGTAAATAATAATAATTAATTGCTGGCGCTACAGTCCACAGGGGGAGCAGGGCCTAGCTTGCTCATCAACTACTCGTGTTGTGCGCGCTACTGTTCTCTCACGAGTAGAAGGGACCTACAGTTTTTTGCCGACTCCGAACGGCGAAATTCGAGAAGCTTTCCTAGACAGTTATTACTCTTTGAGTGTTGTCAGCAGCTCGAAAGAGGTGGTGCCGTGAAATATTAGAAAAATTGTTTTTGAACTGGGAGTCGAACCTAGACCCCTCGGCGTGTGAGCGTCGCACTCTACCCACTACGCCACCGCGACCACACTTCACTAGTAAATGCTGTGCTTAAAAGGATATTATTTTCTCGAGAGCACAGTTAAAGCACCGTTTAGAGATTATAGCATACAGATATTTTTAGTATCTCTTTGAATAAGCAGTTTGAAAAAAGTTCCACCACAAGAGTGGACGCTGTTGTCATCGTTTAGAAATTTTTGAGGACCTGGGTCTCGAATAAATGATTCCCATCGAGTGACTCGATCCTTTGCCACCTGAACCACCAGTTGCTGGGGAACGTCTTCATCATTCTTATTTGCCTTCCCCCCTCTAGACACCATCAACTTGACTTGGGCCAAATATCCTTTGCTTCTTCACCTTTCATTAATAACAGCTACCGTAATGTACAGTGTACTAAGATTTCTGGAACTGACATATTTGTTCATCCAAAAAAAAAACAAATTTTTGTCTTTCTTTTTCACGGCATACAATTCATTCAGAAATCAAGAAAAGCAACAAGAATCATGCAACAAGTTCGAGGTGGAGAGTGAAATGCAGTCAAGTCTCCCCGAAAGTTTGCCAAAACTCTCAAGTGATCTCCACCAAAGCCACCAGCAATGCCAGTGTGAATTCTTTGAAAACCTTTGTCCAGAGATAACAATGAGCCATGAAGGAATCAAGAAACTGTGAACTTTGCATCTTTGTAAAAACAATTCGAGTACCTCATCATCAACAGAACCTTCAGATGAGGGCATTGTTGAAATCGTTGTCAGAAAAGTTATCTCGCCTTGTGAACGAAACTGAATACTAGTTCCCTCCAGTGCCATACCATTTGCGTCTGTGTGTACTACCGCCCACCGCACTAATTCTTGAGTCTTTGTTTCGAAGGAAACTTCAGTTTTCAATCGAAACGTTTACAAATCCATGTAACAGCTCGTTATCCTTGATTCAGGAGTACATTCGGTTTGGTGTTCTGCGAAATTTGAATGGGAAAAGTTGAAGCGGATTCTGTTGCATGTGACAGGTAATTTCAAATACTGTAACCAGGCAATGTCTTTGAAGGTCCCATTTGCACTCCCTGCAGCATGAGACAATTATATTTTGAGAGTTAACCAAAGTTCTAAGTGAATTTTAGCTGCCCACAGTTAAGTAATATATTTTAATAGTTGGTTCAAGTGTAGTTAAGGTGTCGGTGTAGACATTGTCAAAGCTCAGAGGGGAGAACAAGGGAACAAGTACTTAAATGGAAAACGTTTTTCTCTCATTTGGGTATTACGAGTTCCCTTCATATTTGTCACATTTGTTGCAACACCTGGAGGACCAAGTGCAGCAAATGTCGTCGAGGGATGCACAAAGTTTGTCAGAAACCAAATTCATCTACACTTAAAGGCTGATCAGGAGACACAAAGGCAAATGGCATAACTGGGAAATGCAATGCAATGTGAGTTTCAAAATTTTCCAAAAAAAAAACAAACTAATTCTTTATCCTTGTCTTAGCCACCGGCAGTTCCTTCCAGTTAAATCCCAGAGAGAGTTCAAGCGGAAAACACTAAAATGCAAACATAAAGCAATTTTCCAGGAAATCATTTTGCGTACCACTTTCTCTGCGCTCTCTTGCACCTTTTTTGTGCACAGATAAGTTTTTGATGTAAACCCATTCAGAAGCATTATCATTATGAAAGCGATAACCACCGGTTGGTGCCTTAGTTTTGATTTCATTAGAGGAACAATGCAATTTGCCTGCACAATTTCTGATCATAAATTCACCACACACAGATTATTTGAATCGATTTTCATGTTCTGCATGCACACGCAGTGAGGAACCGAGCATAGAATCCTCTTACAACACATTTGTTTTGTTTCAACCGAATCAGTCAGTTTCCGATCCACACACTCTCGGATGCGCTTAAATTATTCCGGATTTCACAATGGGGTCTTGTCATCTGCCAGAAACGCATCCATCCGGGACATTGCCAGCCTGTGTGCAGAAGGCGCTGGGTGTGTAGGGGGAGGCGACGAAGGAATGTTTGCATTCGATTGAATCAAAATATCTCTTCAATTCGAAATGATGTTGTCCCCGGATCAATGGCATTGAGTGCATGCTGATGGTTAGTTGACACAGAGTGTGTGGATCTCTCAACAGGAGTGTTGCATGCATGCAGGAGGGATTATGTAAAACTAGATCTCACTGAACAAGGAACCGAAAGTTACCGTGTAATTGAAATGATTTCACCAGAGATATGGCCAAGGATGAGACTCTCCAGAGTTCAGTGGGGTCTGACAGTTAGTCGGCTTCAGTTTTGCATTTTGCGAAGGAATCTTCACTTGACACCTTTTCACGTGAATTGAATTGAATTGAATTGACTCCCTCTGTGCTCAATAACGTTATTGATTGATTAAGGACTTGGTTTTTTTTTGTGTTTTTGCTTTTCAGAAAAGGAACAAGGGCTACTTAGAAGATTTATTTTATAACAACACTAGATGTTTAAAAGCAAAATCCAAAAAATTAAAACAATGTCTGAGTTACACTGACGCATATATGCCTTCGTTGTTCGTTTTTCTATTCAACAATATTCGATACAATGCATATAATAAAGAATAAAACTGCAAGTTGTAGTTTCAACAGGACTTGGCAAATTTTCTTAAATAAATCGTGGCCGCCGGGAAAACTATTTAGCATAAAATGCCCAAAGATTATTCGAATAATGTAAATTGTGGCCACTGTCGCGTAATGGGTAGAGTGCACTTACACGCCGAAGGTCAAGGCTCGATTGCCGACTGAACAACTTGAATTTTTCACAGCACAAACTCTTTCTATCAGCTGATAAATCTCAAAGAGTAATAACTATCTAAGAATAAGCTTCTCAAACTTTGCCGTTCGTAGTTGGCAAAAAACTGTGGATGCTTTATGCTCGTGAGAGAACAATAGCGCGCACAACACGAGTACTTAATGAGCAAGCTAGGACCTGGTCCTCCAGTGGATTGCTGCGCCATCTAATTATTAATTATTAAACCGCACATTATTTAAAAAGATTTTTAATCAGCTTGAAGTTCACTAAAAACATTTTTGAATAAGAGTGGACTTCGTTTGCAGCAGCCATTTCGTCAGAACCTAAACCAACTCTTTCACTCATTTCGGTAGAAATGTCCGCTACTTTTCGTTCAACGTGGGTTCTGAGCCCTTCAGATGTCGTCGGCTAATTGCTAGAAACCTTTATTCTCACGAACTACATGGTCAATCGCTTATTTCTTAAGGAAACGCACTTATCATACTAAATCTTCAATATTGATTGCAACATATGCTGTGTGGCTTGTGGTACTTTTCTGTTGAAATCACACATCGTCCAAGTTCAAATCTTTCAATTCTGTAAGAAAAGAATCGGTTATCATTATCGGCAGCTTTCAAACCGCAACAAATTCTTGTTTTCTGTGACTGAGGAGACGACTCATGAACCTCTGTGAACGAGCTCCTATTTTTGTTTTTGTTTATTTGCTATGACATCTGTGAAAAAAATTTAGTGTACATCAAGTCATTGAACAGACAACATCATGTATTTTCATCGTGTTAAAAATGTCGAATTTTGTACCAGAAAGTGATTATTTGCGGAAAGCATTCATTTTTTGTTTTCATTTAAAGAAAAGTGCTGCAGAGTCGCATCGAATGCTTGTCGAGGCATATGGTGATCATGCTCTATCAGAAGCAACATGCAAAAGATGGTTTCAACGGTTCAGAAATAATTATTTTGATGTGAGAAATGAAGAACGTGGAAGACCACCAAAAAAGTTTGAAGACACCGAATTGCAAACGATATTGGATGGGGATGACACTTTGAGTCAAAAGCAAATGGCAGCGATGTTAAATGTGGCACAACTAACAATTCCTGGGCGTTTAAGAGCTATGGGAAAGAGCCAAAAGTGTGGTAAATAGGTGCCACATGAATTGAATGAAAGACAGATGGAAAACCGAAAAAACACTTGTGAAATTTTGCTTCAAAGACACGAAAGAATCTCGGGTTTGCGACGGATTATTACTGGCGATGAAAAATAGATTTATTTTAAGAAACCTAAACGGAAGAATTAATGGTTTGATCTGGGATAACCATCAACATCGACTGCAAAACCAGATCGATTCGGCAAGAAGACAATGCTGTGTGTTTGGTGGGACCAGAAAGGTGTGCTGTACCACGAGCTCCTAAAACCTGGTGAAACCGCTAATACTGATCGCTACCGACAACAAATTATCAATTTGAACCATGCATGGATTGAGAAACGACAAGAATCGGCCAGAAGACACGGCAAGGTAGTTTAGTTTGCAATGCAAATGCACACAAAGCATAACCGGTTCAGGAGCAACTATCCCACCCGCCGTATTCACCAGATTTGGGTCCTTCCGACTACCATTTGTTTTCATCTATGGGACACGCATTGGTCGAGCAGCACTTTGATTCCTACGAGGAGGTCGAAAACTGGGTGTCTGATTGGTTTTCTTTAAAAGACGAACAAGTTTATTGGCGTGGTATTCACAAATTGCCAGAAAGGTGGTCAGAATGTATAGAAAACAATGGCCAATACTTTTAATAAAATGTTTTTCTTTCCCATTAATAATTAGTGTTTTATCTAAAAAACAACTCATTTCATACCGGTATACCTGGTATATTTCGGGATTGGAGAACAAAACAAATATTAATCATCGAAAATAGCTTTATTGTTTTTTAAAATATCCCCATTAGGATCCATACACTTTTGCATGCGTTTGAACCAATTGTCCAAGCACTTTTGTCACTCTGATTGAGGTATCTCCAAAACGTGCATAGAATTCAAAAGGGAGCGATAAAACTTTTAGGTGACAGTAATGTTACGAAGTTGATTGACTCGTTAGAACACCTACGTAATGTCGCGTCGTTGTCACTCTTTTGTCTATTTTAAGAAGAAATGCTCAGATGAATTAGCCAGTTGCATTCCTGCCCTTCAAAAATTCACCCGCAATACACGCCTCGCTAGGAATTCCCACCAATTCACCCTCAAGCCCTCTTACGGACGTACAGTCAAGTTCAGAGACTCGTTCTTTAGCCGGACTATACGAATCTAGAATGCTCTTCCCAGCTAGATTTTTCCTCCTCATTACAATCCACAGGCATTTAAAGCCAATGTGCATCGGTACCTCCTCTCCCTCTCTTCCACTACGTGAGTCACTATATCTTAACTCTTAAAATTAGATTGCCGATGAACTTGCTAGAGACGTATCAAACGAGGCATTTATATGGCCTATAGGTTTCTGGGAACTGGCTGTGTCCTTGGTCGGGGCTTTCATTGACAATTGGATCTATCGTCAGTACGCGTCAAGCAAGATCTATCCTCTCCTTTGCACCAATTGTCTTGTGGAATAAGGTATCGTCCAAGTATGTGACTGTTGCTCTTACCAAGCTGCGAAAACGATCTGCCCTGACAGCTTTCCCTATCAAGACTGACCTTGCACATGACAGCTTTCCAAGTACCCCTTTTTCTATTTTCGTTTGCTGGCGAAAGATCATGGTGAGTGGAGAGGCATGTTGGGTGAGGCCCAGGGCCAACTCCGACTGTAGCGCCACAACAAGAAGAAAAAGAAGAAGTAATAGAGAGCAGAACGAAGCACATACTGCAATAAAGGAAGAACAGCCACGACCTACGTGTCGGGCAGGGTGTCACATTAGGCAGCAGAAACTTCGAGGTAGTAAACGACTTTGTCCTCCTCGACTCCGTCTTTTGGAGAAAAAAGTTTAACGTGCGAATTATGGTTCTATTTGTATTAGATTCAGTGACGAACTTTAAAGGCTGTAGGTTGGCATCCATCTGGTTAAGAGTCTTAAAATTTAAGATTTATTTTTTTGCTTTTTTTTTAAGATTTAAGATTTTATTTATTTATTTATTAAACATTTCCTTGTAGATAAAGATCAAAACTATTTACATAACAATTCATTAGTGACATAGTTAATAATATTATAAGAAAATATTAGTGGCACTCTGTATTTTAGAATGAATATAAATAGAGTCGAGTGACATTTCAATTACTTGATAAACTAATAAAACAATGAAGGGGTGGGGAATACAATTCAACTAAAAATCAAACTATAAAGAATTAGTGTAAATTAATTCAAGAAAGGAAAGAAAAAAACACAAATTTTTTAACTAAGTGGATATAGAGCAAGCTGAACCAGAATATTATAAAGAAGAGATTCGAGACTTTCAATATCAAGAGTGAAGAGCTACAACTTAACGCTTGATGAATATTTCTGATAATGTTAATGAAATTTGGGTAAGCAGTGTTGAGGAAAGTTTTTATTGGCATAATATTTAAATGGTCACTACGAAAGTTGTAATGTGAAATTAGACGAGAAGTGCAGTTACCGGACATTAAAACGAACAATTTTAACACTTTAAAGCAATACAAATGACGAACAAGAAGAATTTTCAATAAACAGAATAATGGATAAGGCGGATGTCTATAAGCTTTACGACGTATCTTTCGTATGACATACTTTTGTATAGTCATCAGCGGTTGAATTCTATGCCGATACACACCTCCCCAACAGGCAATACCATATTGTAACTTAGATTGAAAGATGTCATTATAAAATGTCTTTAATAGTTTGGTGGAATAAGCTTTACTCAGATAGTAAAAATTGCGAAGGGTACAACGGAAATAAGTTTTCAACATATAATTGTGATTTGTAAAACCGAGTTTAGAGTCAATTATTGTACCCAAATAGTTAAGTTCAGAAACACTCTCAATTAAAAAACATTTAGCACTACAGACTTGATTATGACAATAGGAGGGAGACAAGAATCGAGGTGCACAAATGCAGTTTTGAATTAGCTTGTATTTGTTACAGTCAGGGGAATGGAAATAAAAATTAGCATCAGACAGATATGAGGAAGATAGACTGAAGAACATTATTTTAATTTTAGAGCTTATTACTAAATTCTGTTCGGAGAACCATAGTCGCAGTAGATAAAGGTCACACACCAAGTCTAAAGGATTATTCAGGCCATATGTAAAGCCAATGCCATCAGCAAAATCAGTCGGTGCACCCTTA
This sequence comes from Eristalinus aeneus, assembly GCA_955652365.1. NCBI lineage: Eukaryota > Metazoa > Arthropoda > Insecta > Diptera > Syrphidae > Eristalinus > Eristalinus aeneus. Next base: position 40,438,507 of record OY019133.1, read on the forward strand.
AAAGGTAGAGCAAAAAGAGAATTAATATAAATCAGGAATAAAATTGGCCCTAGCACCGAACCTTGAGGGACACCTAGGTTATAGTATCCAATTTCACTTCTTATATCAAAGTTATACGAAGTTAACCATTCGAGTATAAATCCACGAAATCCTACTTTTTCTAGTTTTCTCAAAAGAAGATTTTGGTTTATCATATCAAATCCGTTAGTTAGGTCAATAAATTGTCCGGCAGTGCATTTTTTGCAATCAATGTGTGACATGAGTTGAGTGCAAAACTTCAAGAGAGCATCTTTCGTTGATTTACCTTTTAAAAAACTATACTGTGCCTTATTAAAGAAACTATTTATTTCTAAGAAATTTATAATTCTATTTTTCATTAGCTTTTCAAAAATTTTGCTAAATATCGAAAGGGTCTATAATTTCCAATTTAAGAAGTAGAAACTTTTTTATGTAGGGGAATTACTTCAGCACATTTAAGCTTAAGCATTAATCGATTATAAATAAAAGCTAAGACATCAACTTAGGAGTAAGCAATCTTTTTAGTTACAAAATTCGATATACCATGAGGTCCATTTGATTTAGAGTTGGATAAACTACCAATAATTTTTAAAACTTCAAGGGGTGAAATAGTCTGAAAGACAATTAAGCGAGGACTCAGAACGGTCACATAAGGATACACATGAGCGACAATTTGAAGATACATTACTTGGCTGCAAACTGTTAGCAATATTAGTAAAAAAAAAGGAATTAAACGCATCAGCAATGGAAATTTTTTTCACACACATCAGAATTATTGACACGTACGAAAGTTGGAGATTTATAAACAGAGGACTTTTTTAACATGCTATTAACTATTTGCGTTGGTGGCATCTGGAGGAGAAGATTCAATGACGAACTCTATGGGCTGTACAGCGACATTAGCCTGGTCCAGTGTCTACGGATACAACGCTTAAGATGGCTAGGCAATGTAGAGCGTATGGACACCATTGCTCCCGCCCGAAAAGTCTTTGAATCCAAGCCATTGGGACAACGCAACAAAAGACGACCTAGACTAAAGTGACGCACACAAGTCGAGAAGAACCTCAACCAAATTGGAGTGCACAACTGGAGACAGCTGGCGAAAGATCGTTCTGGCTGGAGAGGCATGTTGGTTGAGGCCCAGGTCCACCCCGGACTGTAGTACCACAAGAAGAAGAAGAAGAATTACCTGTCCGCCATAAATTTTTTAAGCTACCACGTGCAGAACATAAACGATTAGTATAGTAGCTATTTTGACATCTTCTGTTACAATGCTTAACATGGCTAAGCCCTTCGGAAGCTATGCACACCACTGCTTCGGCCTGAAAAGTCGTTTAATCCAAGCCATTGGAACAACGCAGCAGATGAATGTTTAGGTACAAATAGTGCTCACAATTAAAGAATGACTTAAGGAATAACAATCGCAACAATGAGCGTCTCTTACTCCGACTTCAGACGAATTACAGAAGGTCATCGATATTTGATGTAAGACAGAGTCTATCAAAATTAAATTTGGTTTTAAAAGAAAAACTAAACATTATGTTCAAAGGACACGAAACTATCTCCAGTTTCGTGTCCTTTGAAGAGTGGAAGAGCATTAAGGAACCACAAAAATTGACAGTCTTGAGAATTGAAAACATGCCTGGATCAAATTTCAAGTCACCTCCTGCGCATCTTGTTGTCATAAGAGCAGCTACTGCGCGCAGATTGTCACTTGCTTTTGTCAACAGGTTTTCACATAAATTTTTCATTTGCTTCTGTTATACACGCGACTGGTGTGATTGTTAGGCTCAAGCCACTGAAAAATTACCGAACCGCTACAAAGGTAAGCAATATGAGCTCATTCAACGCCGTTCTCCGAGTCAACAAAAAACCCCAATTAAAGATTAATAAAGAAACCTCATATTTGATTTTCAATTTCTTTTCTTTGAATTTCTATTCGTTGAACAAATTGTCTTCACGAACAAAGAATTTATATTTTGAAAGGAATTAAAGAATAATAAAAAAAATCCCACAGAGGTTTTCCACTTGTACATAGTTCTGGAGCAACGCACGGCTCCCTCCCACTCTTCCAAAGTCCCAAAAAGTGAGAATCAAGGTTTAAGTATACCAGTACCGACTACTGACCAGCCCGATCCCGTCAAATATCCACACACCCGACGGTCTAAAAAAATGTAAATCTGCCCGCTCAGCGCATTGCGAAGACTCAAAAAAGTTGTCCAGTCACATCTGAAAAGACTCTCAAATATCATGCCGCTCCAGACACAAACCCCGTTTAGCACGCCCAGCCATGAACTTCAATTCGGTGCCACTGTGCAACGGCGGCTGTTCACTGAAATCCTTATTTGCAGTGCGTGGCACTGAGTTCATTGCATTGATTAGATGGGCACACACAGCAGACCCCATTTAGTGGCCTCTTCAATGGACGACAGTTTCGGCGGCGACACCAAGTGTAAATTGGTCACAGACGCGTGTCAAAATCAGCCACTGCTTCAGCGCTTTTCGGAGGAAGCATCTGCCGTGACTGTGATGTCCCAAATCATCTCTAGCACCCATTGTGCTATTTCCCTTGTTGGACAGGTCCGTACAGAACGGAATCCCTCTGCTGACATTGGAGGAGGAGACGATTATGAGGCAATTGGATAACGCACTCAGTGCCGTGTATCGCCTTTCATGCATCACCTAACTTCTAATTAAGTTTGTGCTTAGATAAAACTTTTCAGCAGAATTTATACAGAAAGTTACACCCGGGCAAACTTTTAGAAGATAATTGAACCGTCTCGTAGTTAGCGTCGGTGGCGAGGCGGTGTGAACTGATACCCCGACTGTACTCGTTTAAATGCGTCTCGAAAGTGTTGAACTTAAACGGAGCAGGGTTCATCTATGGGGCGAATTTCGAAGAGAAGTGCTTCAGACAGTTTGGTTTGCTCGTCGAAGAGGGCGCCCTCCATGTTCCTCCCTCTTCTACCGAAAACTTGTTATTGATCGAATGTAGTGATGGGAACTATCGATGAGTCTACGAGATGGCTGAAGAGCAGATCAACCTGGGGCGTAAGGTGAATGAACTTTTATCCGGCGTTAAGGATACACATGTTTGAGTTGGAATGCCTGGGTAAAGAGAATTAGGAGCTTAGTGAAACTAGTTTGAACACTTGAGGCTTCCCGAAGGACAGACCATGTGTAGTCCCATTCAACTCAGACAGAATTTGTTTGGATAGAGATCCCCTATGGATAAGGAATTGATAAGTTAATTCAGTGGTAAGGCGTCTTGCCTTTTCAGTGAATTCTTGTGTTGTGCGTGCAGTTGTTATTTCGTGAGTAGACTGATTCACAATAGTGCACAATACGCTTCCACCACCTTGGTATTCACACAACATGTTGGCAATTAAATCACTAAAAGCTGGCAAATCCGTCGGCGTGGATGAAATCAGGCTTAAGGTTATGAATAAACGGGGTGTCTTGGGGATTTCTCGTGTTATTAAGGTGTCGTGGGAATGGAGCAAGGCACCTAGCGATTGACAGACTGGAGTGATTGCCCACTTTTCACATTGAGTGACAAGAGAGGATACTCTCTTAAGCCTCCCTATACAGAGCTGTTGCAAATAATAGGGAAAGTGTAAAATAGAATATTATTCAAGGATTATATTAAATATTTGTGGTGGCCGTGGCGTAGTGGGTAGAGTGCGACGCTCACACGCCGAAGGGTCTAGGTTCGACTCCCAGTTCAACACCAATTTTTCTAATATTTCACGGCACCACCTCTTTCGAGCTGCTGACAACACTCAAAGAGTAATAACTGTCTAAGAAAGCTTCTCAAATTTCGCCGTTCGGAGTCGGCAAAAAACTGTAGGTCCCTTCTACTCGTGAGAGAACAGTAGCGCGCACAACACGAGTAGTTGATGAGCAAGCTAGGCCCTGGTCCCCCTGTGGACTGTAGTGCCAGCAATTATTATTATTATTATATTAAATATTTGAAACCTTACAGAAAGCTTATATTTGCCGTTTATTTTGGTACATCAATGCGAAAATGTTTTCCTTAAGACTTTTTATATTTCATATTCATATTTAATTTTACCACTATGTGATTTTGTGGCCGCGGTGGCGTTGTGGTTAGAGTGCGACGCTTGGCTCCATGCAGATCGCGTACAGGACAGCGCCCAAGATTGAGGTAATTAAAAACCCCTTGCATCGTGACGTCGAGAAAATTTGGCGATTTTGCGAGGACTGGGGGTTGAAAAACAACTTCCAGAAGTGCTAAGCCATTTTCTTCCGAATTCCAGTGTACAGGGCTTCAACGGACAATAATTTAGACTGGCGTAAGTTCGGCATTTTGGACCCACATAGACGACAATTCTTTTTTTGTTTTATAATTGACGCGTGCCAAAGTGGTTGCGGGTACCCTTAAGTGACCGGATAAGTCACAGTACGGGCCGAAGGTATAGAGGAAGGGAGGGAGAGGAGGTACCGATGCACATTGGCTTTAAATGCCTGTGGATTGTAATGAGGAGGAAAAATTGAGCTGGGAAGAGCATTCTAGATTTGTGTAGTGCGGCTAAAGAACGAGTCTCTGAATTTGACTGTACGTCCGTAAGAGGGCTTGAGGGTGAATTGGTGGGAATTCCTAGCGAGGCGTGTATTGCGGGTGAATTTTTGAAGGGCAGGAATGGAACTGGCTAATTCATCTGAGCATTTCTTCCTAAAATAGACAAAAGAGTGACACCGACACGACATTACGTAGGTGTTCTAACGAGTCAATCAACTTCGTAACATTACTGTCACCTAAAAGTTTTATCGCTCCCTTTTGAATTCTATGCACGTTTTGGAGATACCTCAATCAGAGTGACAAAAGTGCTTGGACAATTGGTTCAAACGCATGCAAAAGTGTATGGATCCTAATGGGGATATTTTAAAAAACAATAAAGCTATTTTCGATGATTAATATTTGTTTTGTTCTCCAATCCCGAAATATACCAGGTATACCGGTATGAAATGAGTTGTTTTTTAAAATAAGACACTAATTATTAATGGGAAAGTAAAATATTTTATTCAAAGTATTGGTCATTGTTTTCTACACATTTTGACCACCTTTCTGACAATTTGTGAATACCACGCTAATAAAATTGTTCGTCTTTTAAAGCAAACCAATCAGACACCCTATTTTCGACCTCCTCGTAGGAATCAAAGTGCTGCTCAGCCAATGCGTGTCCCATCGATGAAACCAAATGGTAGTCGGAAGGAGCCAAGTCTGGTGAATATGGCCGGTGGGATAGTTGCTCCTGAACCGGTTTTGCTTTGTGTGCAGTTGCATTGTCATGGAGCAAAACTATCTTGCCGTGTCTTCTGGCGCATTCTGATCGTTTCTCGAACAATGCATGGTTCAAATTGATCATTTGTTGTTGGTAGCGATCAGTATTAACGGTTTCACCAGGTTTAAGGATCTCGTGGTACAGCACACCTTTCTGGTCCCACCAAACACACAGCATTGTCTTCTTGTCGAATCGATTTGGTTTTGCAGTCGATGTTGATGGTTGTCCCAGATTAACCCATTTATTTTTCCGTTTAGGATTCTTAAAATAAATCCATTTTTCATCTCCAGTAACAATCCGATGCAAAACCGATTTTCTTTCGTGTCTTTGAAGCAAAATTTCACAAGTGTTTTTTCGGTTTTCCATCTGTCTTTCACTCAATTCATGTGGCACCCATTTTCCACACTTTTGGATCTTTCCCATAGCTTTTAAACGGTCAGAAGTGGTTTGTTTTGCAACATTTAACATTGCTGCCATTTGTTTTTGACTCAAAGTGTCACCCCCATCCAATATCGTTTGCAATTCGGCGTCTTCGAAATGTTTTGGTGGTCTTCCACGTTCTTTAATTCTCAACTCAAAATCTGTATTTCTGAACCGTTGAAACCATCTTTTGCATGTTGCTTCTGATAGATCATGATCACCATATGCCTCGACAAGCATTCGATGCGACTCTGCAGCACTTTTCTTCAAAAGAAAACAAAAAATTAATGCTTTCCGCAAATCATCACTTTCTGGTACAAAATTCGACATTTTTAACACGATGAAAAAATATGATGTTGTCTGTTCAATGACTACTAAATATTTTTCACAGATGTCATGGCAAACAACCAAACAAAAAAAAAAGATAAGGGCTCGTTCACAACAAATGTTCCCTATCGAGACATTTGCATCTTGGCGCTATACATATTGTATGTTTTTTTTTCTGTGCCGCATATGATTTCATTAAATATGCATATATAAACTATATACTATCAATGTTTATATGCGTCCTTTTTTTTAACTTAATCTACCTTAAAAAACTATTTTAAAACATATGAGCTAGCCGTGGACTTACTGCAGAAGGCTGGATACAAAACCTTCTGGACCGAATCAACGCCTGCGATTTGCTGCTGAAACAGAACGAACTCGACCCATTTTTGAATCGAATGGTGAATGGCGACGAAAAATGCATCACATGCGACAATATCAGTGAAAACGGTCGTGGTTGAAGGCCGGTGAATCGTCCCAAAGAGTGACCAAGCCGGGATTGACGACCAGAAAGGTTTTGCTGTGTGGTTGGTGGGATTGGAAGGGAATAATCCACCATGAGCTGCTCCCATATGGTCAGACGCTTAATTCTACCATCTACTGCGAACAACTGGACCGCTTGAAGCAGGCGATCGACTAGAAGCGTCCAGAATTGGCCAACAGGGAAGGTGAAGTGTTCCACCAGGATAACGCCAGACCACACACTTCGTTGATGACTCGTCAGAAACTACGGGAGCTCGGATGGGAGGTTTTATCGCATCCACCATATATCCCGGACATAGAGCCAAGTGATTATCACCCGTTCCTGTCCTGTTCCTTGGTGGTGTGAAGTTGAACTCCAAAGAAGCTTGTGAAAAGTAGCAAATTTTGAGGGGACTTCAACGAGGGGGGGTATTATGAAGTTGCCGTCTAGATGGATAAGATAGATTGTCGAACAAAACATCGTAAAGTTGAACTAAATCCGATCACTGTAACCCTTTTTATCAAGCATTAAATGAAGAGCAAAAAAGGGGAAAGGAGATTTTCGACAACCTCAACAGAGACTCGTAGTTAAATAGTGTGGGTAAAAATCTCTTTTGGCGAGAGTAACTCTACCGAAACTGTTGAAATGACTTTTCGTAGAAATTCGCAGAATTAAATGTTAACTGCCCAGATCAGATTTATGAAATGTCAGAGGTTTCTTTATTTTCAGTTTGACAGTAATCTGCTGCCCACAGATTTTCCTTCGGCAGAAATTCGTAGGGATTGGAAATATTTTACTCTCTCTTGAGTTCTCTCTTCTACGAAAAAATCGGCAAACGGAACGCCTTTTGGGAGTTTATCGGGGAAATTCGTAGCAATTCAGAGCAGTTGGAACAGACCTATTGTGTGTTCAGCGCAGATCCATTAACCGAACACTTTTGGTGTATTCAGCCTGTTTGGTATAAAATTGTAAGATCTTTTAAGCGTGTAAGTGAAAATATGTGTATCGCTGATATAGGAAATAATCGAGCTCGCTGTTTTCATTCAATTAAATGGGAAAAACAATTAAGCCAGTTTCAATTAAGCGGGAATCACTGTACGCTCAACCGCCAGATGATGTGACTGGATTTATGAATCACATGATTCAAAATCACATCCGTATCACTTTTTATAGTGACAACGGAATTACTGATGGAGAAAAGACCATCTACGGATGGCGGATAACAGACCCAAGCTTCGGGGGAACCTGACTGGTAGTGACAGCTCGACCAGAGGCTATATTCTGGTGCCACGGGAGATCAAGGCCCCTGGAACTTCGGTTCCAGCCTGAGCGTGCGGTAGGCCCCCTTGTGGGAGTATCGTGGTGGCTGTGGTTTATCACCTAACATCGCGGGTAGAGTCTAGGATAGTGTACTGTGCTGAGTTGTCTAGTTCATTATTTAAGCACAACTAGACAAGATGGTTAGGGGACTATCCCTTCTCAGTGTGGAGTTGCATTCTCAACCGGGCGCTGCGACCCAGAGAGCGGAAGAGTTTTAGAAAGGCCACGCATCAAACCAAGGTGGGGTGATTGCCCCTCAAGCATGATCTCAGTTTGGTACTTGGGTAACTAAGGCGTCTAGTCTTGCGTTACTTACGACTCTTGAGAAAAAGGTTCCCGTGAAATAAGACGTTAAGGCAGGTAGTCACGTAAAACCAAATCCCACATCTGTACGCTCAACCGATCTAGAAGGTTTAGGAGTATGCTTAACCGACCTACAGTTGTTTTTTAGATTTGGAAAAGGCATACGGCCGAGCATACGTGGTCGCCGTGGCGTAGTGGGTAGAGTGCGACGCTCACACGCCGAAGGGTCTAGGCTCGACTCCCAGTTCAACACCAATTTTTCTAATATTTCACGGCACCACCTCTTTCGAGCTGCTGACAACACTCAAAGAGTAATAACTGTCTAAGAAAGCTTCTCAAATTTCGCCGTTCGGAGTCGGCAAAAAACTGTAGGTCCCTTCTAATCGTGAGAGAACTGTAGCGCGCACAACACGAGTAGTTGATGAGCAAGCTAGGGATCAATTTTAAAGCAGCCTAATAATAACTGTGTGGCCGCCGTGGCGTAGTGGGTAGAGTACTACGCTCACACGCCGAAGTGCCTCGGTTCGACTCCCGGCTGAACACCTCGAATTTTTTACGGCACCACCTCTTTCGAGCTGCTTACATTCAAAGAGTCTTAACTGTCTAAGAAAGCTTCTCAAACTTCGCCGTTCCGAGTCGGTAAAAACAAACTGTAGATCCCTTCTACTCGTGAGAGAGCAGAAGGGCGCACAACACCAGTAGCTGATGAGCAGTCTAGGACTGTGGGGGACCACAAGCTAGTCCCCCTGTGGACTGTGGACAGGAGACCAGGACCTAACTTGCTCATCAACTACGCGTGTTGTACGCGCTACTGTTCTCTAACGAGTAGAAGGGACCTACCGTTTTTTGTCGACTGCGAACGACGAGGTGGTGCCGTGAAAACTTTGAGGTGTTCGGGAAACGAATCTAGACCTTCTGTGTGAGTGTCGCACTCTGCCCACTACTTCATGGCGGCCACCCGTTCACCCGTTGCAGCTTGGTGCAGCAATAATTAGGAAGGCTAAGCTTTGTGTTTAAGTTAAGCTATTGCTTCTCACCGACGGTTATGAAATTAAGGCAATGGGCAAAAATATGGGATCGCGAGCCAGGTGCTGGGATGAGATTTCTCCGTGCAGTTGTGGTATTCACTCGCCGTGATAGGTTAAGAAAAGCGATGGTGCAGGGGAAACTCAATGTTGAGCACCTACTTTTTGGGATGGAATGGGCTTTCCTTCGTTGGATGTCCTCTTCATCACGATATCTGAGGGGTATCTTAGAAATACGAATTCCTTCATATAGCTCCTGATGAATTAGGTTGATAACGTAAGACCGAGCGGCATGGAGGGCTATTGCGCGCGCTTGCCTTTGCAATCCCTTAAGTGGAACATGTGGAGCAAAAGAAATGATGCTGATGATGACAACATGTTAATGCTGGGGTTAACGACCATGACGCAAGATGGCACTATTTCTAAAAAAATATGAAACCAAGAGACTTTTAACCGGACTATTATGCGACCTTTTCAGACAGCAGGCTAAGCTGATGAAAGCGACTTCCCGTCCCTCCGTTTCTCCCTTCTCATGTGATCATCAGACGAACAAAAAATGTTATTTTCACATCTCCACAACAAAGAGATACTTCAATCGCACCCATTGACAAAATATAATTTTTGTGAAAGCAGCCACAGATACGACAGAGTAATCCTCAAACACCATACAGGAGTCCTTTGTCAAATAAAACTCCTTCCCGCACCCTTGCCCTCATCGAGAGAGTTTCAAACAAACTCATCCATCAATCCATTACCTGCTTCCTGTTCGTGTCGCATAGGCAGGGGCGTCACTCGTACCGAAGTATCCTCGTTCGTCGGCACTCCGACAAGAAATGTCTCCATTACCAAAATTAAATTCCAAACTTACTAGTTCATGTTTTCAACCGCACGTCGAGTTCTTTCGGCAAAAACAACCTACATGGGGATTGCAATTCACATATTTGCAAAAGGCAACAATTTCCGAACATCGTGCGGAGGAAACTCGTCACTCGTTCCCCAGCAGAACCCCTGCCATCCCTCTTCTTTCAAACTTACAAACTTAGCAAACCTCAGAAGTGTACGACAAACCGGGATCCGCTCCTGCGGAATGGCAAAACTTCCTCCGAGCCACTTGTGTACGAAGCTTGATATGTGTGCATACTTAATCCTTTCGTTTCACATAAATTCGCAATAAATCATAATAAGCGAGTGGGGCCCTTAAAGTAGACGAGGAAAAATTCTGAGCCACCAACCCCCGACGCACGCCGAAGGACACTATACTGGAATGGGGTGGTGATGGGAGAGTTTGCGAGTGGGGGGAAAAAATCACAACTTCTACTTGAGTTTTCTTGTTGGTTTCAACTTTTACCAGGCAAACAACAATCCTCGCCCCTCTGCGGTGCTGTGTGTGTTGACGCATGTATGTGTTAATTTTCCGCTTCCATTTCATTTTGTTTTGCCCTACCTCTCTGGGCGTATGGTGGAGCCGTCTTGTTGCCATGTAGATCGTGTGCGGAACCACTAATTGAGTGGCGCCACAATATCGTGTTAAGGGCATGAGCCTGCGCTTGGCGCTGTTAGCGATAGTGTGCCGTGCGGCAGCCTAAAGAGTTGCCCTGAACTTGCAAATTTGCCGCTTTGACGTATTTGGGGTCCCCGGCAGCAAGTTAAGTGCTCTTCCATTGAAGTGGTGTGACCTTCACCTTGAAACTATGTCTCCAATTCGAAGGGCACCTCCGGAGTCTGTGTGTGCTGCGCGAGACGTCAGGCGTGCTACTGTAATTACACTTTTCGAATCGTCAATTTCCTGAAATTTAATTTCGTGCCGCATGCGGCAATAAGCGCAAGAGTGTCGAGCGATAGGTAGAAACACAGTGAACAAAAAAGAATTTTGCCCCAATGAGGAAAAAAGGACATCAACGAATAGTCGCATTGAGTCCATGCATCGGACTTGAACTCTAGGCCTCAAACTCCTGCAATCAATTAGTGAGTAGAAGTTACCGAACTTTTTATTTGTAAAATGGAGTGTTGTTGCACCATGTTTTATCTACAGCCGTTTTCTGATCATAAAACTTGTTTACAGCTTCGATTCATTGAGGCCTACAGTCCTCCTTCGCTAGAGCTTAAAGATTCTACCACACTATAGATCGATGAAACGGTCTGTAGCCTGTGGATGGAAGAGTCACTGTGCATCAGAATCGGTGTCAGTACTTCAAGAGGAAGAACTTATTCATGCAAATTTAACTTGAAGTGGAAGGTGTCATTGCGTAAGATGCTCCCAGGTTGACCACAGACCGTAGGGGGACCAGGGCCTAGCTTGCTCATCAACCACTCGTGTTGTGCGCGCTACTGTTCTCTCACGAGTAGAAAGGACCTAAAGTTTTTTTTTTCCGACTCCGAGTGTTGCCAACAGCTCGAAAGAGTTGGTGCCTTGAAAAGGTGTTCAGCCGGAAATCGAACCTAGACCTTTCGGCGTGTGAGCGTCGCTATCTACCCACTACGCCACGGCGGCCACGTTTATATACCGCAGCTGAAACGAAGTTCTTGGATATGGAAGTGAACCAAAGTGCCTCTCAAGCAAGCACTACATTTCGCCAGATGCCTTGATTGATAGGACTCTGTGCAATTTTAATCACGCTAATGTCGCGTTATTAGCCTAAAATCCTTCTTCGACCACTGGTGGCCTCCTGGACGTCCGAATGAACTTTAAACAATTTTTCGCATGTTTTCGGATGCCGACGAGTACATCCAGTCACTTTTTACCGAAATTGAAAATTTCATGATTTTCGAGATATGCGGCAAGCAATACCCGGATATGCGGAATTTGGGCTTTTGGCTTACGATCTTTCTTCGGCCACTGGTGGCCTCCTGGACGTCCGAATGAAATTTAAACAATTTTTCGCATGTTTTCTGATGCCGACGAGTACATCCAGTCACTTTTTACCGAAATTGAAAATTTAATGATTTTCGAGGTATGCGGCACGCAATAATCGGATATGCGGAATTTGGGTTTTTGGTCTACGATCCTTCTTCGACCACTGGGGGCCTCCTGGACGTCCGAATGAACTTTAAACTATTTTTCGCATGTTTTCGGATGCCGACGAGTACATCCAGTCACTTTTTACCGAAATTGAAAATTTCATGATTTTCGAGGTATGCGGCACGCAATACCCGGATATGCGGAATTTGGGTTCTTAGCCTAAAATCCTTCTTCGACCACTGGTGGCTTCCTGGACGTCCGAATGAACTTTAAACAATTTTTCGCCAGTTTTCGGATGCCGACGAGTACATCCAGTCACTTTTTACCGAAATTGAAAATGTCGTAATTTTCGAGGTATGCGGCACGCAATACCCGGATATGCGGAATTTGGGTCTTAAGCCTACGATCCTTTTTCGACCACTAGTGGCCTCCTGGACGTCGGAATGAACTTTTAACAATTTTTCGCGTGTTTTCGGATGCCGGCGAGTTCATCCAGTCACTTTTTACCGAAATTGAAAATTTCATGATTTTCGAGGTATGCGGCACACAATACCCGGATATGCGGAATTTGGGCTTTTGGCTTACGATCTTTCTTCGGCCACTGGTGGCCTCCTGGACGTCCGAATGAAATTTAAACAATTTTTCGCATGTTTTCGGATGCCGACGAGTACATCCAGTCACTTTTTACCGAAATTGAAAATTTCATGATTTTCGAGGTATGCGGCACGCAATACCCGGATATGCGGAATTTGGGTTCTTAGCCTAAAATCCTTCTTCGGCCACTGGTGGCCTCCTGGACGTCCGAATGAACTTTAAACAATTTTTCGCATGTTTTCTGATGCCGACGAGTACATCCAGTCACTTTTTACCGAAATTGAAAATTTCATGATTTTCGAGGTATGCGGCACGCAATACCCGGATATGCGGAATTTGGGTTTTTAGCCTAAAATCCTTCTTCGGCCACTGGTGGCCTCCTGGACGTCCGAATGAACTTTAAACAATTTTCGCATGTTTTCTGATGCCGACGAGTACATCCAGTCAGTTTTTACCGAAATTGAAAATTTCATGATTTTCGAGGTATGCGGCACGCAGTACCCGGGTATGCGGAATTTGGTTTTTGGTGTAAAATCCTTTTTCGACCACTGTTGGCTTCCTGGACGTCCGAATGAACTTTAAACAATTTTTCGCATGTTTTCGGATGCCGACGAGAACATCCAGTCACATTTTACCGAAATTGGAAATTTCACGATTTTCGAGGTATGTGGCACGCAGTACCCGGATATGCGGAGTTTGGAATTTAAGCCTAAAATCCTTCTTCGACCACTGGTGGCTTCCTGGACGTCCGAATGAACTTTAAACAATTTTTCGCATGTTTTCGGATGCCGACGAGTCACTTTTTACCGAAATAGAACATTTCATGATTTTCGAGGTATGCGGCACGCAATACCCGGATATGCGGAATTTGGGTTTTTAGCCTAAAATCCTTCTTCGACCACTGGTGGCCTCCTGGACGTCCGAATGAACTTTAAACAATTTTTCGCATGTTTTCTGATGCCAACGAGTACATCCAGTCACTTTTTACCGAAATTGAAAATTTCATGATTTCCGAGGTATGCGGCACGCAATACCCGGATATGCGGAATTGGGGTTTTTGGCCTACGATCCTTCTTCAACCACTGGTGGCCTCCTGGACGTCCGAATGAACTTTCAACAATTTTTCGCATGTTTTCTGATGCCGACGAGTACATCCAGACACTTTTTACCGAAATTTAAAACTTCATGATTTTCGAGGTATGCGGCACGCAATACCCGGATATGCGGAATTTGGGTTTTTCGCCTACGATCCTTCTTCGGCCACTGGTGGCCTCCTGGACGTCCGAATGAACTTTAAACAATTTTTCGCATGTTTTCTGATGCCGACGAGTACATCCAGACACTTTTTACCGAAATTGAAAATTTCATGATTTTCGAAATATGCGGCACGCAATACCCGGATATGCGGAATTTGGGTTTTTGGCCTACTATCCTTCTTCGACCACTGGTGGCCTCCTGGACGTCCGAATGAACTTTCAACAATTTTTCGCATGTTTTCTGATGCCGACGAGTACATCCAGACACTTTTTACCGAAATTGAAAATTTCATGATTTTCGAGGTATGCGGCACGCAATACCCGGATATGCGGAATTTGGGTTTTTAGCCTAAAATCCTTCTTCGGCCACTGGTGGCCTCCTGGACGTCCGAATGAACTTTAAACAATTTTTCGCATGTTTTCTGATGCCGACGAGTACATCCAGTCACTTTTTACCGAAATTGAAAATTTCATGATTTTCGAGGTATGCGGCACGCAATACCCGGATATGCGGAATTTGGGTTTTTAGCCTAAAATCCTTCTTCGGCCACTGGTGGCCTCCTGGACGTCCGAATGAACTTTAAACAATTTTTCGCATGTTTTCTGATGCCGACGAGTACATCCAGACACTTTTTACCGAAATTTAAAACTTCATGATTTTCGAGGTATGCGGCACGCAATACCCGGATATGCGGAATTTGGGTTTTTAGCCTAAAATCCTTCTTCGGCCACTGGTGGCCTCCTGGACGTCCGAATGAACTTTAAACAATTTTTCGCATGTTTTCTGATGCCGACGAGTACATCCAGTCACTTTTTACCGAAATTGAAAATTTCATGATTTTCGAGGTATGCGGCACGCAATACCCGGATATGCGGAATTTGGGTTTTTGGCCTACTATCCTTCTTCGACCACTGGTGGCCTCCTGGACGTCCGAATGAACTTTCAACAATTTTTCGCATGTTTTCTGATGCCGACGAGTACATCCAGACACTTTTTACCGAAATTGAAAATATCATGATTTTCGAGGTATGCGGCACGCAATACCCGGATATGCGGAATTTGGGTTTTTAGCCTAAAATCCTTCTTCGGCCACTGGTGGCCTCCTGGACGTCCGAATGAACTTTAAACAATTTTTCGCATGTTTTCTGATGCCGACGAGTACATCCAGTCACTTTTTACCGAAATTGAAAATTTCATGATTTTCGAGGTATGCGGCACGCAATACCCTGATATGCGGAATTTGGGTTTTTAGCCTAAAATCCTTCTTCGGCCACTGGTGGCTTCCTGGACGTCCGAATGAACTTTAAACAATTTTTCGCATGTTTTCTGATGCCGACGAGTACATCCAGACACTTTTTACCGAAATTTAAGACTTCATGATTTTCGAGGTATACGGCACGCAATACCCGGATATGCGGAATTTGGGTTTTTAGCCTAAAATCCTTCTTCGGCCACTGGTGGCCTCCTGGACGTCCGAATGAACTTTAAACAATTTTTCGCATGTTTTCTGATGCCGACGAGTACATCCAGTCACTTTTTACCGAAATTGAAAATTTCATGATTTTCGAGGTATGCGGCACGCAATACCCTGATATGCGGAATTTGGGTTTTTAGCCTAAAATCCTTCTTCGGCCACTGGTGGCCTCCTGGACGTCCGAATGAACTTTAAACAATTTTTCGCATGTTTTCGGATGCCGACGAGTACATCCAGACACTTTTTACCGAAATTGACAATATCATGATTTTCGAGGTATGCGGCACGCAATACCCGGATATGCGGAATTTGGGTTTTTAGCCTAAAATCCTTCTTCGGCCACTGGTGGCCTCCTGGACGTCCGAATGAACTTTAAACAATTTTTCGCATGTTTTCTGATACCGACGAGTACATCCAGTCACTTTTTACCGAAATTGAAAATTTCATGATTTTCGAGGTATGCGGCACGCAATACCCTGATATGCGGAATTTGGGTTTTTAGCCTAAAATCCTTCTTCGGCCACTGGTGGCCTCCTGGACGTCCGAATGAACTTTAAACAATTTTTCGCATGTTTTCTGATGCCGACGAGTACATCCAGTCACTTTTTACCGAAATTGAAAATTTCATGATTTTCGAGGTATGCGGCACGCAATACCCGGATATGCGGAATTTGGGTTTTTAGCCTAAAATCCTTCTTCGGCCACTGGTGGCCTCCTGGATGTCCGAATGAACTTTAAACAATTTTTCGCATGTTTTCTGATGCCGACGAGTACATCCAGACACTTTTTACCGAAATTGAAAATTTCATGATTTTCGAGGTATGCGGCACGCAATACCCGGATATGCGGAATTTGGGTTCTTAGCCTAAAATCCTTCTTCGGCCACTGGTGGCCTCCTGGACGTCCGAATGAACTTTAAACAATTTTTCGCATGTTTTCTGATGCTGACGAGTACATCCAGTCACTTTTTACCAAAATTGAAAATTTCATGATTTTCAAGGTATTCGGCACGCAATACTCGGATATGAGGAATTTGGGTTTTTGGCCTACGATCCTTCTTCGACCACTGGTGGCCTCCAGGACGTCCGAATGAACTTTAAACAATTTTTCGCATGTTTTCTGATGCCGACGAGTACATCCAGTCACTTTTTACCAAAATTGAAAATTTCATGATTTTCAAGGTATTCGGCACGCAATACCCGGATATGCGGAATTCGGGTTTTTGGCCTACGATCCTTCTTCGACCACTGGTGGCCTCCTGGACGTCCGAATGAACTTTAAACAATTTTTCGCATGTTTTCTGATGCCGACGAGTACATCCAGTCACTTTTTACCGAAATTGAAAATTTCATGATTTTCGAGGTATGCGGCACGCAATACCAGGATATGCGGAATTTGGGTTTTTGGCCTACGATCCTTCTACGACCACTGGTGGCCTCCTGGACGTCCGAATGAACTTTAAACAATTTTTCGCATGTTTTCTGATGCCGACGAGTACATCCAGTCACTTTTTACCGAAATTGAAAATTTCATGATTTTCGAGGTATGCGGCACGCAATACCCGGATATGCGGAATTTGGGTTTTTAGCCTAAAACCCTTCTTCGGCCACTTGTGGCCTCCTGGACGTCCGAATGAACTTTGAACAATTTTTCGCATGTTTTCTGATGCCGACGAGTACATCCAGTCACTTTTTACCGAAATTGAAAATTTCATGATTTTCGAGGTATGCGGCATGCAATACCCGGATATGCGGAATTTGGGTTTTTGGCCTACGATCCTTCTTCGACCACTTTTGGCCTCCTGGACGTCCGAATGAACTTTGAACAATTTTTCGCATGTTTTCTGATGCCGACGAGTACATCCAGTCACTTTTTACCAAAATTGAAAATTTCATGATTTTCAAGGTATTCGGCACGCAATACCCGGATATGAGGAATTTGGGTTTTTGGCCTACGATCCTTCTTCGACCACTGGTGGCCTCCAGGACGTCCGAATGAACTTTAAACAATTTTTCGCATGTTTTCTGATGCCGACGAGTACATCCAGTCACTTTTTACCGAAATTGAAAATTTCATGATTTTCGAGGTATGCGGCACGCAATACCCGGATATGCGGAATTTGGGTTTTTAGCCTAAAATCCTTCTTCGGCCACTGGTGGCCTCCTGGACGTCCGAATGAACTTTAAACAATTTTTCTCATGTTTTCTGATGCCGACGAGTACATCCAGTCACTTTTTACCGAAATTGAAAATTTCATGATTTTCGAGGTATGCGGCACGCAATACCAGGATATGCGGAATTTGGGTTTTTGGCCTACGATCCTTCTACGACCACTGGTGGCCTCCTGGACGTCCGAATGAACTTTAAACAATTTTTCGCATGTTTTCTGATGCCGACGAGTACATCCAGTCACTTTTTACCGAAATTGAAAATTTCATGATTTTCGAAGTATGCGGCACGCAATACCCGGATATGCGGAATTTGGGATTTTAGCCTAAAGCCCTTCTTCGGCCACTTGTGGCCTCCTGGACGTCCGAATGAACTTTGAACAATTTTTCGCATGTTTTCTGATGCCGACGAGTACATCCAGTCACTTTTTACCGAAATTGAAAATTTCATGATTTTCGAGGTATGCGGCACGCAATACCCGGATATGCGGAATTTGGGTTTTTAGCCTAAAATCCTTCTTCGGCCACTGGTGGCCTCCTGGACGTCCGAATGAACTTTAAACAATTTTTTGCATGTTTTCTGATGCCGACGAGTACATCCAGTCACTTTTTACCGAAATTGAAAATTTCATGATTTTCGAGGTATGCGGCACGCAATACCCGGATATGCGGAATTTGGGTTTTTGGCCTACGATCCTTCTTCGACCACTGGTGGTCTCCTGGGCGTCCGAATGAACTTTAAACAATTTTTCGCATGTTTTCTGATGCCGACGAGTACATCCAGTCACTTTTTACCGAAATTGAAAATTGCATGATTTTCGAGGTTTGCGGCATGCAATACCCGGATATGCGGAATTTGGGTTTTTGGCCTACGATCCTTCTTCGACCACTGGTGGCCTCCTGGACGTCCGAATGAACTTTAAACAATTTTTCGCATGTTTTCTGATGCCGACGAGTACATCCAGTCACTTTTTACCGAAATTGAAAATTTCATGATTTTCGAGGTATGCGGCACGCAATACCCGGATATGCGGAATTTGGGTTTTTAGCCTAAAATCCTTCTTCGGCTACTGGTGGCCTCCTGGACGTCCGAATGAACTTTAAACAATTTTTCGCATGTTTTCTGATGACGACGAGTACATCCAGTCACTTTTTACCGAAATTGAAAATTTCATGATTTTCGAGGTATGCGGCACGCAATACCCGGATATGCGGAATTTGGGTTTTTAGCCTATAATCCTTCTTTGGCCACTGGTGGCCTCCTGGACGTCCGAATGAACTTTAAACAATTTTTCGCATGTTTTCTGATGACGACGAGTACATCCAGTCACTTTTTACCGAAATTGAAAATTTCATGATTTTCGAGGTATGCGGCACGCAATACCCGGATATGCGGAATATGGGTTTTTCGCCTACGATCCTTCTTCGACCACTGGTGGCCTCCTGGACGTCCGATTGAACTTTAAACAATTTTTCGCATGTTTTCTGATGCCGACGAGTACATCCAGTCACTTTTTACCGAAATTGAAAATTTCATGATTTTCGAGGTATGCGGCACGCAATACCCGGATATGCGGAATTTGGGTTTTTAGCCTAAAATCCTTCTTCGGCTACTGGTGGCCTCCTGGACGTCCGAATGAACTTTAAACAATTTTTCGCATGTTTTCTGATGCCGACGAGTACATCCAGTCACTTTTTACCGAAATTGAAAATTTCATGATTTTTTGGCCTACGATCCTTCTTCGACCACTGGTGGCCTCCTGGACGTCCGAATGAACTTTAAACAATTTTTCGCATGTTTTCTGATGCCGACGAGTACATCCAGTCACTTTTTACCGAAATTGAAAATTTCATGATTTTCGAGGTATGCGGCACGCAATACCCGGATATGCGCAATTTGGGTTTTTGGCCTACGATCCTTCTTCGACCACTGGTGGCCTCCTGGACGTCCGAATGAACTTTAAACAATTTTTCGCATGTTTTCTGATGCCGACGAGTACATCCAGTCACTTTTTACCGAAATTGAAAATTTCATGATTTTCGAGGTATGCGGCACGCAATACCCGGATATGCGGAATTTGGGTTTTTGGCCTACGATCCTTCTTCGACCACTGGTGGCCTCCTGGACGTCCGAATGAACTTTTAACAATTTTTCGCATGTTTTCTGATGCCGACGAGTACATCCAGTCACTTTTTACCGAAATTGAAAATTTCATGATTTTCGAGGTATGCGGCACGCAATACCCGGATATGCGGAATTTGGGTTTTTGGCCTACGATCCTTCTTCGACCACTGGTGGCCTCCTGGACGTCCGAATGAACTTTAAACAATTTTTCGCATGTTTTCTGATGCCGACGAGTACATCCAGTCACTTTTTACCGAAATTGAAAATTTCATGATTTTCGAAGTATGCGGCACGCAATACCCGGATATGCGCAATTTGGGTTTTTAGCCTAAAATCCTTCTTCGGCCACTGGTGGCCTCCTGGACGTCCGAATGAACTTTAAACAATTTTTCGCATGTTTTCTGATGCCGACGAGTACATCCAGTCACTTTTTACCGAAATTGAAAATTTCATGATTTTCGAGGTATGCGGCACGCAATACCCGGATATGCGGAATTTGGGATTTTGGCCTACGATCCTTCTTCGGCCACTGGTGGCCTCCTGGACGTCCGAATGAACTTTAAGCAATTTTTCGCATGTTTTCTGATGCCGACGAGTACATCCAGTCACTTTTTACCGAAATTGAAAATTTCATGATTTTCGAGGTATGCGGCACGAAATACCCGGATATGCGGAATTTGGGTTTTTGGCCTACGATCCTTCTTCGACCACTGGTGGCCTCCTGGACGTCCGAATGAACTTTAAACAATTTTTCGCATGTTTTCTGATGCCGACGAGTACATCCAGTCACTTTTTACCGAAATTGAAAATTACATGATTTTCGAGGTATGCGGCACGCAATACCCGGATACGCGGAATTTGGGTTTTTAGCCTAAAATCCTTCTTCGGCCACTGGTGGCCTCCTGGACGTCCGAATGAACTTTAAACAATTTTTCGCATGTTTTCTGATGCCGACGAGTACATTCAGTCACTTTTTACAGAAATTGGAAATTTCATGATTTTCGAGGTATGCGGCACGCAATACTCGGATATGCGGAATTTGGGTTTTTAGCCTACGATCCTTCTTCGGCCACTGGTGGCCTCCTGGACGTCCGAATGAACTTTAAACAATTTTTCGCATGTTTTCTGATGCCGACGAGTACATCCAGTCATTTTTTACCGAAATTGAAAATTTCATGATTTTCGAGGTATGCGGCACGCAATACCCGGATATGCGCAATTTGGGTTTTTAGTCTAATATCCTTCTTCGGCCACTGGTGGTCTCCTGGACGTCCGAATGAACTTTAAACAATTTTTCGCATGTTTTCTGATGCCGACGAGTACATCCAGTCACTTTTTACCGAAATTGAAAATTTCATGATTTTCGAGGTATGCGGCACGCAATACCCGGATATGCGGAATTTGGGTTTTTGGCCTACGATCCTTCTTCGGCCACTGGTGGCCTCCTGGACGTCCGAATGAACTTTAAACAATTTTTCGCATGTTTTCGGATGCCGACGAGTACATCCAGTCACTTTTTACCGAAATTGAAAATTTCATGATTTTCGAGGCATGCGGCACGCAATACCCGGATATGCGGAATTTTTGTTTTTGGCCTACGATCCTTCTTCGACCACTGCTGGCCTCCTGGACGTCCGAATGAACTTTAAACAATTTTTCGCATGTTTTCTGATGCCGACGAGTACATCCAGTCACTTTTTACCGAAATTGAAAATTTCATGATTTTCGAGGTATGCGGCACGCAATACCCGGATATGCGGAATTTGGGTTTTTAGCCTAAAATCCTTCTTCGGCCACTGGTGGCCTCCTGGACGTCCGAATGAACTTTAAACAATTTTTTGCATGTTTTCTGATGCCGACGAGTACATCCAGTCACTTTTTACCGAAATTGAAAATTTCATGATTTTCGAGGTATGCGGCACGCAATACCCGGATATGCGGAATTTGGGTTTTTGGCCTACGATCCTTCTTCGACCACTGGTGGCCTCCTGGACGTCCGAATGAACTTTAAACAATTTTTCGCATGTTTTCTGATGCCGACGAGTACATCCAGTCACTTTTTACCGAAATTGAAAATTTCATGATTTTCGAGGTATGCGGCACGCAATACCCGGATATGCGGAATTTGGGTTTTTAGCCTAAAATCCTTCTTCGGCTACTGGTGGCCTCCTGGACGTCCGAATGAACTTTAAACAATTTTTCGCATGTTTTCTGATGACGACGAGTACATCCAGTCACTTTTTACCGAAATTGAAAATTTCATGATTTTCGAGGTATGCGGCACGCAATACCCGGATATGCGGAATTTGGGTTTTTAGCCTAAAATCCTTCTTCGGCCACTGGTGGCCTCCTGGACGTCCGAATGAACTTTAAACAATTTTTCGCATGTTTTCTGATGCCGACGAGTACATCCAGTGACTTTTTACCGAAATTGAAAATTTCATGATTTTCGAGGTATGCGGCACGCAATACCCGGATATGCGGAATTTGGGATTTTAGCCTTAAATCCTTCTTCGGCCACTGGTGGCCTCCTGGACGTCCGAATGAACTTTAAACAATTTTTCGCATGTTTTCTGATGCCGACGAGTACATCCAGTCACTTTTTACCGAAATTGAAAATTTCATGATTTTCGAGGTAAGCGGGACGCAATACCCGGATATGCGGAATTTGGGTTTTTGGCCTACCATCCTTCTTCGGCCACTGGTGGCCTCCTGGATGTCCGAATGAACTTTAAACAATTTTTCGCATGTTTTCTGATGCCGACGAGTACATCCAGTGACTTTTTACCGAAATTGAAAATTTCATGATTTTCGAGGTATGCGGCACGCAATACCCGGATATGCGGAATTTGGGTTCTTAGCCTAAAATCCTTCTTTGGCCACTGGTGGCCTCCTGGACGTCCGAATGAACTTTAAACAATTTTTCGCATGTTTTCTGATGCCGACGAGTACATCCAGTCACTTTTTACCGAAATTGAAAATTTCATGATTTTCGAGGTATGCGGCACGCAATACCCGGATATGCGGAATTTGGGTTTTTGGCCTACGATCCTTCTTCGACCACTGGTGGCCTCCTGGGCGTCCGAATGAACTTTAAACAATTTTTCGCATGTTTTCTGATGCCGACGAGTACATCCAGTCACTTTTTACCGAAATTGAAAATTGCATGATTTTCGAGGTTTGCGGCATGCAATACCCGGATATGCGGAATTTGGGTTTTTGGCCTACGATCCTTCTTCGACCACTGGTGGCCTCCTGGATGTCCGAATGAACTTTAAACAATTTTTCGCATGTTTTCTGATGCCGACGAGTACATCCAGTGACTTTTTACCGAAATTGAAAATTTCATGATTTTCGAGGTATGCGGCACGCAATACCCGGATATGCGGAATTTGGGTTCTTAGCCTAAAATCCTTCTTTGGCCACTGGTGGCCTCCTGGACGTCCGAATGAACTTTAAACAATTTTTCGCATGTTTTCTGATGCCGACGAGTACATCCAGTCACTTTTTACCGAAATTGAAAATTTCATGATTTTCGAGGTATGCGGCACGCAATACCCGGATATGCGGAATTTGGGTTTTTAGCCTAAAATCCTTCTTCGGCTACTGGTGGCCTCCTGGACGTCCGAATGAACTTTAAACAATTTTTCGCATGTTTTCTGATGACGACGAGTACATCCAGTCACTTTTTACCGAAATTGAAAATTTCATGATTTTCGAGGTATGCGGCACGCAATACCCGGATATGCGGAATTTGGGTTTTTAGCCTATAATCCTTCTTTGGCCACTGGTGGCCTCCTGGACGTCCGAATGAACTTTAAACAATTTTTCGCATGTTTTCTGATGCCGACGAGTACATCCAGTCACTTTTTACCGAAATTGAAAATTTCATGATTTTCGAGGTATGCGGCACGCAATACCCGGATATGCGGAATTTGGGTTTTTCGCCTACGATCCTTCTTCGACCACTGGTGGCCTCCTGGACGTCCGAATGAACTTTAAACAATTTTTCGCATGTTTTCTGATGCCGACGAGTACATCCAGTCACTTTTTACCGAAATTGAAAATTTCATGATTTTCGAGGTATGCGGCACGCAATACCCGGATATGCGGAATTTGGGTTTTTAGCCTAAAATCCTTCTTCGGCTACTGGTGGCCTCCTGGACGTCCGAATGAACTTTAAACAATTTTTCGCATGTTTTCTGATGACGACGAGTACATCCAGTCACTTTTTACCGAAATTGAAAATTTCATGATTTTCGAGGTATGCGGCACGCAATACCCGGATATGCGGAATATGGGTTTTTCGCCTACGATCCTTCTTCGACCACTGGTGGCCTCCTGGACGTCCGATTGAACTTTAAACAATTTTTCGCATGTTTTGTGATGCCGACGAGTACATCCAGTCACTTTTTACCGAAATTGAAAATTTCATGATTTTCGAGGTATGCGGCACGCAATACCCGGATATGCGGAATTTGGGATTTTGGCCTACGATCCTTCTTCGGCCACTGGTGGCCTCCTGGACGTCCGAATGAACCTTAAACAATTTTTCGCATGTTTTCTGATGCCGACGAGTACATCCAGTGACTTTTTACCGAAATTGAAAATTTCATGATTTTCGAGGTATGCGGCACGCAATACCCGGATATGCGGAATTTGGGATTTTAGCCTTAAATCCTTCTTCGGCCACTGGTGGCCTCCTGGACGTCCGAATGAACTTTAAACAATTTTTCGCATGTTTTCTGATGCCGACGAGTACATCCAGTCACTTTTTACCGAAATTGAAAATTTCATGATTTTCGAGGTATGCGGCACGCAATACCCGGATATGCGGAATTTGGGTTTTTAGCCTAAAATCCTTCTTCGGCCACTGGTGGCCTCCTGGACGTCCGAATGAACTTTAAACAATTTTTCGCATGTTTTCTGATGCCGACGAGTACATCCAGTGACTTTTTACCGAAATTGAAAATTTCATGATTTTCGAGGTATGCGGCACGCAATACCCGGATATGCGGAATTTGGGTTTTTAGCCTATAATCCTTCTTTGGCCACTGGTGGCCTCCTGGACGTCCGAATGAACTTTAAACAATTTTTCGCATGTTTTCTGATGCCGACGAGTACATCCAGTCACTTTTTACCGAAATTGAAAATTTCATGATTTTCGAGGTATGCGGCACGCAATACCCGGATATGCGGAATTTGGGTTTTTAGCCTAAAATCCTTCTTCGGCCACTGGTGGCCTCCTGGACGTCCGAATGAACTTTAAACAATTTTTCGCATGTTTTCTGATGCCGACGAGTACATCCAGTGACTTTTTACCGAAATTGAAAATTTCATGATTTTCGAGGTATGCGGCACGCAATACCCGGATATGCGGAATTTGGGTTTTTAGCCTATAATCCTTCTTTGGCCACTGGTGGCCTCCTGGACGTCCGAATGAACTTTAAACAATTTTTCGCATGTTTTCTGATGCCGACGAGTACATCCAGTCACTTTTTACCGAAATTGAAAATTTCATGATTTTCGAGGTATGCGGCACGCAATACCCGGATATGCGGAATTTGGGTTTTTAGCCTAAAATCCTTCTTCGGCCACTGGTGGCCTCCTGGACGTCCGAATGAACTTTAAACAATTTTTCGCATGTTTTCTGATGCCGACGAGTACATCCAGTGACTTTTTACCGAAATTGAAAATTTCATGATTTTCGAGGTATGCGGCACGCAATACCCGGATATGCGGAATTTGGGTTTTTAGCCTATAATCCTTCTTTGGCCACTGGTGGCCTCCTGGACGTCCGAATGAACCTTAAACAATTTTTCGCATGTTTTCTGATGCCGACGAGTACATCCAGTGACTTTTTACCGAAATTGAAAATTTCATGATTTTCGAGGTATGCGGCACGCAATACCCGGATATGCGGAATTTGGGATTTTAGCCTTAAATCCTTCTTCGGCCACTGGTGGCCTCCTGGACGTCCGAATGAACTTTAAACAATTTTTCGCATGTTTTCTGATGCCGACGAGTACATCCAGTCACTTTTTACCGAAATTGAAAATTTCATGATTTTCGAGGTATGCGGCACGCAATACCCGGATATGCGGAATTTGGGTTTTTAGCCTATAATCCTTCTTTGGCCACTGGTGGCCTCCTGGACGTCCGATTGAACTTTAAACAATTTTTCGCATGTTTTGTGATGCCGACGAGTACATCCAGTCACTTTTTACCGAAATTGAAAATTTCATGATTTTCGAGGTATGCGGCACGCAATACCCGGATATGCGGAATTTGGGATTTTGGCCTACGATCCTTCTTCGGCCACTGGTGGCCTCCTGGACGTCCGAATGAACCTTAAACAATTTTTCGCATGTTTTCTGATGCCGACGAGTACATCCAGTGACTTTTTACCGAAATTGAAAATTTCATGATTTTCGAGGTATGCGGCACGCAATACCCGGATATGCGGAATTTGGGATTTTAGCCTTAAATCCTTCTTCGGCCACTGGTGGCCTCCTGGACGTCCGAATGAACTTTAAACAATTTTTCGCATGTTTTCTGATGCCGACGAGTACATCCAGTCACTTTTTACCGAAATTGAAAATTTCATGATTTTCGAGGTATGCGGCACGCAATACCCGGATATGCGGAATTTGGGTTTTTAGCCTAAAATCCTTCTTCGGCCACTGGTGGCCTCCTGGACGTCCGAATGAACTTTAAACAATTTTTCGCATGTTTTCTGATGCCGACGAGTACATCCAGTGACTTTTTACCGAAATTGAAAATTTCATGATTTTCGAGGTATGCGGCACGCAATACCCGGATATGCGGAATTTGGGTTTTTAGCCTATAATCCTTCTTTGGCCACTGGTGGCCTCCTGGACGTCCGAATGAACTTTAAACAATTTTTCGCATGTTTTCTGATGCCGACGAGTACATCCAGTCACTTTTTACCGAAATTGAAAATTTCATGATTTTCGAGGTATGCGGCACGCAATACCCGGATATGCGGAATTTGGGTTTTTCGCCTACGATCCTTCTTCGACCACTGGTGGCCTCCTGGACGTCCGAATGAACTTTAAACAATTTTTCGCATGTTTTCTGATGCCGACGAGTACATCCAGTCACTTTTTACCGAAATTGAAAATTTCATGATTTTCGAGGTATGCGGCACGCAATACCCGGATATGCGGAATTTGGGTTTTTAGCCTAAAATCCTTCTTCGGCTACTGGTGGCCTCCTGGACGTCCGAATGAACTTTAAACAATTTTTCGCATGTTTTCTGATGACGACGAGTACATCCAGTCACTTTTTACCGAAATTGAAAATTTCATGATTTTCGAGGTATGCGGCACGCAATACCCGGATATGCGGAATATGGGTTTTTCGCCTACGATCCTTCTTCGACCACTGGTGGCCTCCTGGACGTCCGATTGAACTTTAAACAATTTTTCGCATGTTTTGTGATGCCGACGAGTACATCCAGTCACTTTTTACCGAAATTGAAAATTTCATGATTTTCGAGGTATGCGGCACGCAATACCCGGATATGCGGAATTTGGGATTTTGGCCTACGATCCTTCTTCGGCCACTGGTGGCCTCCTGGACGTCCGAATGAACCTTAAACAATTTTTCGCATGTTTTCTGATGCCGACGAGTACATCCAGTGACTTTTTACCGAAATTGAAAATTTCATGATTTTCGAGGTATGCGGCACGCAATACCCGGATATGCGGAATTTGGGATTTTAGCCTTAAATCCTTCTTCGGCCACTGGTGGCCTCCTGGACGTCCGAATGAACTTTAAACAATTTTTCGCATGTTTTCTGATGCCGACGAGTACATCCAGTCACTTTTTACCGAAATTGAAAATTTCATGATTTTCGAGGTATGCGGCACGCAATACCCGGATATGCGGAATTTGGGTTTTTAGCCTAAAATCCTTCTTCGGCCACTGGTGGCCTCCTGGACGTCCGAATGAACTTTAAACAATTTTTCGCATGTTTTCTGATGCCGACGAGTACATCCAGTGACTTTTTACCGAAATTGAAAATTTCATGATTTTCGAGGTATGCGGCACGCAATACCCGGATATGCGGAATTTGGGTTCTTAGCCTAAAATCCTTCTTTGGCCACTGGTGGCCTCCTGGACGTCCGAATGAACTTTAAACAATTTTTCGCATGTTTTCTGATGCCGACGAGTACATCCAGTCACTTTTTACCGAAATTGAAAATTTCATGATTTTCGAGGTATGCGGCACGCAATACCCGGATATGCGGAATTTGGGTTTTTAGCCTAAAATCCTTCTTCGGCCACTGGTGGCCTCCTGGACGTCCGAATGAACTTTAAACAATTTTTCGCATGTTTTCTGATGCCGACGAGTACATCCAGTCACTTTTTACCGAAATTGAAAATTTCATGATTTTTTGGCCTACGATCCTTCTTTGACCACTGGTGGCCTCCTGGACGTCCGAATGAACTTTAAACAATTTTTCGCATGTTTTCTGATGCCGACGAGTACATCCAGTCACTTTTTACCGAAATTGAAAATTTCATGATTTTCGAGGTATGCGGCACGCAATACCCGGATATGCGGAATTTGGGTTTTTGGCCTACGATCCTTCTTCGACCACTGGTGGCCTCCTGGACGTCCGAATGAACTTTTAACAATTTTTCGCATGTTTTCTGATGCCGACGAGTACATCCAGTCACTTTTTACCGAAATTGAAAATTTCATGATTTTCGAGGTATGCGGCACGCAATACCCGGATATGCGGAATTTGGGTTTTTGGCCTACGATCCTTCTTCGACCACTGGTGGCCTCCTGGACGTCCGAATGAACTTTAAACAATTTTTCGCATGTTTTCTGATGCCGACGAGTACATCCAGTCACTTTTTACCGAAATTGAAAATTTCATGATTTTCGAAGTATGCGGCACGCAATACCCGGATATGCGCAATTTGGGTTTTTAGCCTAAAATCCTTCTTCGGCCACTGGTGGCCTCCTGGACGTCCGAATGAACTTTAAACAATTTTTCGCATGTTTTCTGATGCCGACGAGTACATCCAGTCACTTTTTACCGAAATTGAAAATTTCATGATTTTCGAGGTATGCGGCACGCAATACCCGGATATGCGGAATTTGGGATTTTGGCCTACGATCCTTCTTCGGCCACTGGTGGCCTCCTGGACGTCCGAATGAACTTTAAGCAATTTTTCGCATGTTTTCTGATGCCGACGAGTACATCCAGTCACTTTTTACCGAAATTGAAAATTTCATGATTTTCGAGGTATGCGGCACGAAATACCCGGATATGCGGAATTTGGGTTTTTGGCCTACGATCCTTCTTCGACCACTGGTGGCCTCCTGGACGTCCGAATGAACTTTAAACAATTTTTCGCATGTTTTCTGATGCCGACGAGTACATCCAGTCACTTTTTACCGAAATTGAAAATTACATGATTTTCGAGGTATGCGGCACGCAATACCCGGATACGCGGAATTTGGGTTTTTAGCCTAAAATCCTTCTTCGGCCACTGGTGGCCTCCTGGACGTCCGAATGAACTTTAAACAATTTTTCGCATGTTTTCTGATGCCGACGAGTACATTCAGTCACTTTTTACAGAAATTGAAAATTTCATGATTTTCGAGGTATGCGGCACGCAATACCCGGATATGCGGAATTTGGGTTTTTAGCCTACGATCCTTCTTCGGCCACTGGTGGCCTCCTGGACGTCCGAATGAACTTTAAACAATTTTTCGCATGTTTTCTGATGCCGACGAGTACATCCAGTCATTTTTTACCGAAATTGAAAATTTCATGATTTTCGAGGTATGCGGCACGCAATACCCGGATATGCGCAATTTGGGTTTTTAGTCTAATATCCTTCTTCGGCCACTGGTGGTCTCCTGGACGTCCGAATGAACTTTAAACAATTTTTCCATGTTTTCTGATGCCGACGAGTACATCCAGTCACTTTTTACCGAAATTGAAAATTTCATGATTTTCGAGGTATGCGGCACGCAATACCCGGATATGCGGAATTTGGGTTTTTGGCCTACGATCCTTCTTCGGCCACTGGTGGCCTCCTGGACGTCCGAATGAACTTTAAACCAATTTTTCGCATGTTTTCTGATGCCGACGAGTACATCCAGTCACTTTTTACCGAAATTGAAAATTTCATGATTTTCGAGGTATGCGGCACGCAATACCCGGATATGCGGAATTTGGGTTTTTGGCCTACGATCCTTCTTCGACCACTGGTGGCCTCCTGGACGTCCGAATGAACTTTAAACAATTTTTCGCATGTTTTCTGATGCCGACGAGTACATCCAGTCACTTTTTACCGAAACTGAAACTTTCATGATTTTCGAGGTATGCGGCACGCAATACCCGGATATGCGGAATTTGGGTTTTTGGCCTACGATCCTTCTTCGACCACTGGTGGCCTCCTGGGCGTCCGAATGAACTTTAAACAATTTTTCGCATGTTTTCTGATGCCGACGAGTACATCCAGTCACTTTTTACCGAAATTGAAAATTTCATGATTTTCGAGGTATGCGGCACGCAATACCCGGATATGCGGAATTTGGGATTTTGGCCTACGATCCTTCTTCGGCCACTGGTGGCCTCCTGGACGTCCGAATGAACCTTAAACAATTTTTCGCATGTTTTCTGATGCCGACGAGTACATCCAGTGACTTTTTACCGAAATTGAAAATTTCATGATTTTCGAGGTATGCGGCACGCAATACCCGGATATGCGGAATTTGGGATTTTAGCCTTAAATCCTTCTTCGGCCACTGGTGGCCTCCTGGACGTCCGAATGAACTTTAAACAATTTTTCGCATGTTTTCTGATGCCGACGAGTACATCCAGTCACTTTTTACCGAAATTGAAAATTTCATGATTTTCGAGGTATGCGGCACGCAATACCCGGATATGCGGAATTTGGGTTTTTAGCCTAAAATCCTTCTTCGGCCACTGGTGGCCTCCTGGACGTCCGAATGGACTTTAAACAATTTTTCGCATGTTTTCTGATGCCGACGAGTACATCCAGTGACTTTTTACCGAAATTGAAAATTTCATGATTTTCGAGGTATGCGGCACGCAATACCCGGATATGCGGAATTTGGGTTTTTAGCCTATAATCCTTCTTTGGCCACTGGTGGCCTCCTGGACGTCCGAATGAACTTTAAACAATTTTTCGCATGTTTTCTGATGCCGACGAGTACATCCAGTCACTTTTTACCGAAATTGAAAATTTCATGATTTTCGAGGTATGCGGCACGCAATACCCGGATATGCGGAATTTGGGTTTTTCGCCTACGATCCTTCTTCGACCACTGGTGGCCTCCTGGACGTCCGAATGAACTTTAAACAATTTTCGCATGTTTTCTGATGCCGACGAGTACATCCAGTCACTTTTTACCGAAATTGAAAATTTCATGATTTTCGAGGTATGCGGCACGCAATACCCGGATATGCGGAATTTGGGTTTTTAGCCTAAAATCCTTCTTCGGCTACTGGTGGCCTCCTGGACGTCCGAATGAACTTTAAACAATTTTTCGCATGTTTTCTGATGACGACGAGTACATCCAGTCACTTTTTACCGAAATTGAAAATTTCATGATTTTCGAGGTATGCGGCACGCAATACCCGGATATGCGGAATTTGGGATTTTGGCCTACGATCCTTCTTCGGCCACTGGTGGCCTCCTGGACGTCCGAATGAACCTTAAACAATTTTTCGCATGTTTTCTGATGCCGACGAGTACATCCAGTGACTTTTTACCGAAATTGAAAATTTCATGATTTTCGAGGTATGCGGCACGCAATACCCGGATATGCGGAATTTGGGATTTTAGCCTTAAATCCTTCTTCGGCCACTGGTGGCCTCCTGGACGTCCGAATGAACTTTAAACAATTTTTCGCATGTTTTCTGATGCCGACGAGTACATCCAGTCACTTTTTACCGAAATTGAAAATTTCATGATTTTCGAGGTATGCGGCACGCAATACCCGGATATGCGGAATTTGGGTTTTTAGCCTAAAATCCTTCTTCGGCTACTGGTGGCCTCCTGGACGTCCGAATGAACTTTAAACAATTTTTCGCATGTTTTCTGATGACGACGAGTACATCCAGTCACTTTTTACCGAAATTGAAAATTTCATGATTTTCGAGGTATGCGGCACGCAATACCCGGATATGCGGAATTTGGGATTTTGGCCTACGATCCTTCTTCGGCCACTGGTGGCCTCCTGGACGTCCGAATGAACCTTAAACAATTTTTCGCATGTTTTCTGATGCCGACGAGTACATCCAGTGACTTTTTACCGAAATTGAAAATTTCATGATTTTCGAGGTATGCGGCACGCAATACCCGGATATGCGGAATTTGGGATTTTAGCCTTAAATCCTTCTTCGGCCACTGGTGGCCTCCTGGACGTCCGAATGAACTTTAAACAATTTTTCGCATGTTTTCTGATGCCGACGAGTACATCCAGTCACTTTTTACCGAAATTGAAAATTTCATGATTTTCGAGGTATGCGGCACGCAATACCCGGATATGCGGAATTTGGGTTTTTAGCCTAAAATCCTTCTTCGGCCACTGGTGGCCTCCTGGACGTCCGAATGAACTTTAAACAATTTTTCGCATGTTTTCTGATGCCGACGAGTACATCCAGTGACTTTTTACCGAAATTGAAAATTTCATGATTTTCGAGGTATGCGGCACGCAATACCCGGATATGCGGAATTTGGGTTCTTAGCCTAAAATCCTTCTTTGGCCACTGGTGGCCTCCTGGACGTCCGAATGAACTTTAAACAATTTTTCGCATGTTTTCTGATGCCGACGAGTACATCCAGTCACTTTTTACCGAAATTGAAAATTTCATGATTTTCGAGGTATGCGGCACGCAATACCCGGATATGCGGAATTTGGGTTTTTAGCCTAAAATCCTTCTTCGGCCACTGGTGGCCTCCTGGACGTCCGAATGAACTTTAAACAATTTTTCGCATGTTTTCTGATGCCGACGAGTACATCCAGTCACTTTTTACCGAAATTGAAAATTTCATGATTTTTTGGCCTACGATCCTTCTTCGACCACTGGTGGCCTCCTGGACGTCCGAATGAACTTTAAACAATTTTTCGCATGTTTTCTGATGCCGACGAGTACATCCAGTCACTTTTTACCGAAATTGAAAATTTCATGATTTTCGAGGTATGCGGCACGCAATACCCGGATATGCGGAATTTGGGTTTTTGGCCTACGATCCTTCTTCGACCACTGGTGGCCTCCTGGACGTCCGAATGAACTTTTAACAATTTTTCGCATGTTTTCTGATGCCGACGAGTACATCCAGTCACTTTTTACCGAAATTGAAAATTTCATGATTTTCGAGGTATGCGGCACGCAATACCCGGATATGCGGAATTTGGGTTTTTGGCCTACGATCCTTCTTCGACCACTGGTGGCCTCCTGGACGTCCGAATGAACTTTAAACAATTTTTCGCATGTTTTCTGATGCCGACGAGTACATCCAGTCACTTTTTACCGAAATTGAAAATTTCATGATTTTCGAAGTATGCGGCACGCAATACCCGGATATGCGCAATTTGGGTTTTTAGCCTAAAATCCTTCTTCGGCCACTGGTGGCCTCCTGGACGTCCGAATGAACTTTAAACAATTTTTCGCATGTTTTCTGATGCCGACGAGTACATCCAGTCACTTTTTACCGAAATTGAAAATTTCATGATTTTCGAGGTATGCGGCACGCAATACCCGGATATGCGGAATTTGGGATTTTGGCCTACGATCCTTCTTCGGCCACTGGTGGCCTCCTGGACGTCCGAATGAACTTTAAGCAATTTTTCGCATGTTTTCTGATGCCGACGAGTACATCCAGTCACTTTTTACCGAAATTGAAAATTTCATGA
This sequence comes from Eristalinus aeneus, assembly GCA_955652365.1. NCBI lineage: Eukaryota > Metazoa > Arthropoda > Insecta > Diptera > Syrphidae > Eristalinus > Eristalinus aeneus. The sequence continues at coordinate 40,472,205 of OY019133.1, forward strand.
TTTTCGAGGTATGCGGCACGAAATACCCGGATATGCGGAATTTGGGTTTTTGGCCTACGATCCTTCTTCGACCACTGGTGGCCTCCTGGACGTCCGAATGAACTTTAAACAATTTTTCGCATGTTTTCTGATGCCGACGAGTACATCCAGTCACTTTTTACCGAAATTGAAAATTACATGATTTTCGAGGTATGCGGCACGCAATACCCGGATACGCGGAATTTGGGTTTTTAGCCTAAAATCCTTCTTCGGCCACTGGTGGCCTCCTGGACGTCCGAATGAACTTTAAACAATTTTTCGCATGTTTTCTGATGCCGACGAGTACATTCAGTCACTTTTTACAGAAATTGAAAATTTCATGATTTTCGAGGTATGCGGCACGCAATACCCGGATATGCGGAATTTGGGTTTTTAGCCTACGATCCTTCTTCGGCCACTGGTGGCCTCCTGGACGTCCGAATGAACTTTAAACAATTTTTCGCATGTTTTCTGATGCCGACGAGTACATCCAGTCATTTTTTACCGAAATTGAAAATTTCATGATTTTCGAGGTATGCGGCACGCAATACCCGGATATGCGCAATTTGGGTTTTTAGTCTAATATCCTTCTTCGGCCACTGGTGGTCTCCTGGACGTCCGAATGAACTTTAAACAATTTTTCGCATGTTTTCTGATGCCGACGAGTACATCCAGTCACTTTTTACCGAAATTGAAAATTTCATGATTTTCGAGGTATGCGGCACGCAATACCCGGATATGCGGAATTTGGGTTTTTGGCCTACGATCCTTCTTCGGCCACTGGTGGCCTCCTGGACGTCCGAATGAACTTTAAACAATTTTTCGCATGTTTTCTGATGCCGACGAGTACATCCAGTCACTTTTTACCGAAATTGAAAATTTCATGATTTTCGAGGTATGCGGCACGCAATACCCGGATATGCGGAATTTGGGTTTTTGGCCTACGATCCTTCTTCGACCACTGGTGGCCTCCTGGACGTCCGAATGAACTTTAAACAATTTTTCGCATGTTTTCTGATGCCGACGAGTACATCCAGTCACTTTTTACCGAAACTGAAACTTTCATGATTTTCGAGGTATGCGGCACGCAATACCCGGATATGCGGAATTTGGGTTTTTGGCCTACGATCCTTCTTCGACCACTGGTGGCCTCCTGGGCGTCCGAATGAACTTTAAACAATTTTTCGCATGTTTTCTGATGCCGACGAGTACATCCAGTCACTTTTTACCGAAATTGAAAATTTCATGATTTTCGAGGTATGCGGCACGCAATACCCGGATATGCGGAATTTGGGTTTATAGCCTAAAATCCTTCTTCGGCCACTGGTGGCCTCCTGGACGTCCGAATGAACTTTAAACAATTTTTTGCATGTTTTCTGATGCCGACGAGTACATCCAGTCACTTTTTACCGAAATAGAAAATTTCATGATTTTCGAGGTATGCGGCACGCAATACCCGGATATGCGCAATTTGGGTTTTAAGCCTAAAATCCTTCTTCGGCCACTGGTGGCCTCCTGGACGTCCGAATGAACTTTAAACAATTTTTCGCATGTTTTCTGATGCCGACAAGTACATCCAGTCACTTTTTACCGAAATTGAAAATTTCATGATTTTCGAGGTATGCGGCACGCAATACCCGGATATGCGGAATTTGGGATTTTGGCCTACGATCCTTCTTCGGCCACTGGTGGCCTCCTGGACGTCCGAATGAACTTTAAGCAATTTTTCGCATGTTTTCTGATGCCGACGAGTACATCCAGTCACTTTTTACCGAAATTAAAAATTTCATGATTCGAGGTATGCGGCACGCAATACCCGGATATGCGCAATTTGGGTTTTAAGCCTAAAATCCTTCTTCGGCCACTGGTGGCCTCCTGGACGTCCGAATGAACTTTAAACAATTTTTCGCATGTTTTCTGATGCCGACAAGTACATCCAGTCACTTTTTACCGAAATTGAAAATTTCATGATTTTCGAGGTATGCGGCACGCAATACCCGGATATGCGGAATTTGGGATTTTGGCCTACGATCCTTCTTCGGCCACTGGTGGCCTCCTGGACGTCCGAATGAACTTTAAGCAATTTTTCGCATGTTTTCTGATGCCGACGAGTACATCCAGTCACTTTTTACCGAAATTAAAAATTTCATGATTCGAGGTATGCGGCACGCAATACCCGGATATGCGGAATTTGGGTTTTTGGCCTACGATCCTTCTTCGACCACTGGTGGCCTCCTGGACGTCCGAATGAACTTTAAACAATTTTTCGCATGTTTTCTGATGCCGACGAGTACATCCAGTCACTTTTTACCGAAATTGAAAATTTCATGATTTTCGAGGTATGCGGCACGCAATACCCGGATATGCGGAATTTGGGTTTTTGGCCTACTATCCTTCTTCGACCACTGGTGGCCTCCTGGACGTCCGAATGAACTTTAAACAATTTTTCGCATGTTTTCTGATGCCGACGAGTACATCCAGTCACTTTTTACCGAAATTGAAAATTTCATGATTTTCGAGGTATGCGGCACGCAATACCCGGATATGCGGAATTTGGGTTTTTGGCCTACGATCCTTCTTCGACCACTGGTGGCCTCCTGGGCGTCCGAATGAACTTTAAACAATTTTTCGCATGTTTTCTGATGCCGACGAGTACATCCAGTCACTTTTTACCGAAATTGAAAATTGCATGATTTTCGAGGTTTGCGGCATGCAATACCCGGATATGCGGAATTTGGGTTTTTGGCCTACGATCCTTCTTCGACCACTGGTGGCCTCCTGGACGTCCGAATGAACTTTAAACAATTTTTCGCATGTTTTCTGATGCCGACGAGTACATCCAGTCACTTTTTACCGAAATTGAAAATTTCATGATTTTCGAGGTATGCGGCACGCAATACCCGGATATGCGGAATTTGGGTTTTTAGCCTAAAATCCTTCTTCGGCTACTGGTGGCCTCCTGGACGTCCGAATGAACTTTAAACAATTTTTCGCATGTTTTCTGATGACGACGAGTACATCCAGTCACTTTTTACCGAAATTGAAAATTTCATGATTTTCGAGGTTTGCGGCATGCAATACCCGGATATGCGGAATTTGGGTTTTTGGCCTACGATCCTTCTTCGACCACTGGTGGCCTCCTGGACGTCCGAATGAACTTTAAACAATTTTTCGCATGTTTTCTGATGCCGACGAGTACATCCAGTCACTTTTTACCGAAATTGAAAATTTCATGATTTTCGAGGTATGCGGCACGCAATACCCGGATATGCGGAATTTGGGTTTTTAGCCTAAAATCCTTCTTCGGCTACTGGTGGCCTCCTGGACGTCCGAATGAACTTTAAACAATTTTTCGCATGTTTTCTGATGCCGACGAGTACATCCAGTCACTTTTTACCGAAATTGAAAATTTCATGATTTTCGAGGTATGCGGCACGCAATACCCGGATATGCGGAATTTGGGTTCTTAGCCTAAAATCCTTCTTTGGCCACTGGTGGCCTCCTGGACGTCCGAATGAACTTTAAACAATTTTTCGCATGTTTTCTGATGCCGACGAGTACATCCAGTCACTTTTTACCGAAACTGAAAATTTCATGATCTTCGAGGTATGCGGCACGCAATACCCGGATATGCGGAATTTGGGTTTTTAGCCTAAAATCCTTCTTCGGCCACTGGTGGCCTCCTGGACGTCCGAATGAACTTTAAACAATTTTTCGCATGTTTTCTGATGCCGACGAGTACATCCAGTCACTTTTTACCGAAATTGAAAATTTCATGATTTTCGAGGTATGCGGCACGCAATACCCGGATATGCGGAATTTGGGTTTTTGGCCTAAAATCCTTCTTCGGCCACTGGTGGCCTCCTGGACGTCCGAATGAACTTTAAACAATTTTTCGCATGTTTTCTGATGCCGACGAGTACATCCAGTCACTTTTTACCGAAATTGAAAATTTCATGATTTTCGAGGTATGCGGCACGCAATACCCGGATATGCGGAGTTTGGGTTTTTGACCTACAATCCTTCTTCGACCTCTCGTGGCCTCCTGGACGTCCGAATGAACTTTTAACAATTTTTCGCATGTTTTCTGATGCCGACGAGTACATCCAGTCACTTTTTACCGAAATTGAAAATTTCATGATTTTCGAGGCATGCGGCACGCAATACCCGGATATGCGGAATTTGGGTTTTTAGCCTAAAATCCTTCTTCGGCCACTGGTGGCCTCCTGGACGTCCGAATGAACTTTAAACAATTTTTCGCATGTTTTCTGATGCCGACGAGTACATCCAGTCACTTTTTACCGAAATTGAAAATTTCATGATTTTCGAGGTATGCGGCACGCAATACCCGGATATGCGGAATTTGGGTTTTTGGCCTACGATCCTTCTTCGACCACTGGTGGCCTCCTGGACGTCCGAATGAACTTTAAACAATTTTTCGCATGTTTTCTGATGCCGACGAGTACATCCAGTCACTTTTTACCGAAATTGAAAATTTCATGATTTTCGAGGTATGCGGCACGCAATACCCGGATATGCGGAATTTGGGTTTTTCGCCTACGATCCTTCTTCGACCACTGGTGGCCTCCTGGACGTCGGATTGAACTTTAAACAATTTTTCGCATGTTTTCTGATGCCGACGAGTACATCCAGTCACTTTTTACCGAAATTGCAAATTCATGATTTTCGAGGTATGCGGCACGCAATACGTGGATGTGCGGAATTTGGAATTTTGGCCTACGATCCTTCTTCGACCTCTGGTGGCCTCCTGGACGTCCGAATGAACTTTAAACAATTTTTCGCATGTTTTCTGATGCCGACGAGTACATCCAGTCACTTTTTACCGAAATTGAAAATTTCATGATTTTCGAGGTATGCGGCACGCAATACCCGGATATGCGGAATTTGGGTTTTTGGCCTACGATCCTTCTTCGACCACTGGTGACCTCCTGGACGTCCGAATGAACTTTAAACAATTTTTCGCATGTTTTCTGATGCCGACGAGTACATCCAGTCACTTTTTACCGAAATTGAAAATTTCATGATTTTCGAGGCATGCGGCACGCAATACCCGGATATGCGGAATTTTTGTTTTTGGCCTACGATCCTTCTTCGACCACTGGTGGCCTCCTGAACGTCCGAATGAACATTAAACAACTTTTCGCATGTTTTCTGATGCCGACGAGTACATCCAGTCACTTTTTACCGAAATTGAAAATTTCATGATTTTCGAGGCATGCGGCACGCAATACCCGGATATGCGGAATTTTTGTTTTTGGCCTACGATCCTTCTTCGACCACTGGTGGCCTCCTGGACGTCCGAATGAACTTTAAACAATTTTTCGCATGTTTTCTGATGCCGACGAGTACATCCAGTCACTTTTTACCGAAATTGAAAATTTCATGATTTTCGAGGTATGCGGCACGCAATACCCGGATATGCGGAATTTGGGTTTTTGGCCTACGATCCTTCTTCGACCACTGGTGGCCTCCTGGACGTCCGAATGAACTTTAAACAATTTTTCGCATGTTTTCTGATGCCAACGAGTACATCCAGTCACTTTTTACCGAAATTGAAAATTTCATGATTTTCGAGGTATGCGGCACGCAATACCCGGATATGCGGAATTTGGGTTTTTAGCCTAAAATCCTTCTTCGGCCACTGGTGGCCTCCTGGACGTCCGAATGAACTTTAAACAATTTTTCGCATGTTTTCTGATGCCGACGAGTACATCCAGTCACTTTTTACCGAAATTGAAAATTTCATGATTTTCGAGGCATGCGGCACGCAATACCCGGATATGCGGAATTTTTGTTTTTGGCCTACGATCCTTCTTCGACCACTGGTGGCCTCCTGAACGTCCGAATGAACATTAAACAACTTTTCGCATGTTTTCTGATGCCGACGAGTACATCCAGTCACTTTTTACCGAAATTGAAAATTTCATGATTTTCGAGGTATGCGGCACGCAATACCCGGATATGCGGAATTTGGGTTTTTAGCCTAAAATCCTTCTTCGGCCACTGGTGGCCTCCTGGACGTCCGAATGAACTTTAAACAACTTTTCGCATGTTTTCTGATGCCGACGAGTACATCCAGTCACTTTTTACCGAAATTGAAAATTTCATGATTTTCGAGGTATGCGGCACGCAATACCCGGATATGCGGAATTTGGGTTTTTCGCCTACGATCCTTCTTCGACCACTGGTGGCCTCCTGAACGTCCGAATGAACTTTAAACAACTTTTCGCATGTTTTCTGATGCCGACGAGTACATCCAGTCACTTTTTACCGAAATTGAAAATTTCATGATTTTCGAGGTATGCGGCACGCAATACCCGGATATGCGGAATTTGGGTTTTTCGCCTACGATCCTTCTTCGACCACTGGTGGCCTCCTGGACGTCCGAATGAACTTTAAACAATTTTTCGCATGTTTTCTGATGCCGACGAGTACATCCAGTCACTTTTTACCGAAATTGAAAATTTCATGATTTTCGAGGCATGCGGCACGCAATACCCGGATATGCGGAATTTTTGTTTTTGGCCTACGATCCTTCTTCGACCACTGGTGGCCTCCTGGACGTCCGAATGAACTTTAAACAATTTTTCGCATGTTTTCTGATGCCAACGAGTACATCCAGTCACTTTTTACCGAAATTGAAAATTTCATGATTTTCGAGGTATGCGGCACGCAATACCCGGATATGCGGAATTTGGGTTTTTAGCCTAAAATCCTTCTTCGGCCACTGGTGGCCTCCTGGACGTCCGAATGAACTTTAAACAACTTTTCGCATGTTTTCTGATGCCGACGAGTACATCCAGTCACTTTTTACCGAAATTGAAAATTTCATGATTTTCGAGGTATGCGGCACGCAATACCCGGATATGCGGAATTTGGGTTTTTCGCCTACGATCCTTCTTCGACCACTGGTGGCCTCCTGGACGTCCGAATGAACTTTAAACAATTTTTCGCATGTTTTCTGATGCCGACGAGTACATCCAGTCACTTTTTACCGAAATTGAAAATTTCATGATTTTCGAGGCATGCGGCACGCAATACCCGGATATGCGGAATTTTTGTTTTTGGCCTACGATCCTTCTTCGACCACTGGTGGCCTCCTGGACGTCCGAATGAACTTTAAACAATTTTTCGCATGTTTTCTGATGCCGACGAGTACATCCAGTCACTTTTTACCGAAATTGAAAATTTCATGATTTTCGAGGTATGCGGCACGCAATACCCGGATATGCGGAATTTGGGTTTTTGGCCTACGATCCTTCTTCGACCACTGGTGGCCTCCTGGACGTCCGAATGAACTTTAAACAATTTTTCGCATGTTTTCTGATGCCAACGAGTACATCCAGTCACTTTTTACCGAAATTGAAAATTTCATGATTTTCGAGGTATGCGGCACGCAATACCCGGATATGCGGAATTTGGGTTTTTAGCCTAAAATCCTTCTTCGGCCACTGGTGGCCTCCTGGACGTCCGAATGAACTTTAAACAATTTTTCGCATGTTTTCTGATGCCGACGAGTACATCCAGTCCCTTTTTACCGAAATTGAAAATTTCATGATTTTCGGGGTATGCGGCACGCAATACCCGGATATGCGGAATTTGGGTTTTTCGCCTACGATCCTTCTTCGACCACTGGTGGCCTCCTGGGCGTCCGAATGAACTTTAAACAATTTTTCGCATGTTTTCTGATGCCGACGAGTACATCCAGTCACTTTTTACCGAAATTGAAAATTTCATGATTTTCGAGGTTTGCGGCACGCAATACCCGGATATGCGGAATTTGGGTTTTTCGCCTACGATCCTTCTTCGACCACTGGTGGCCTCCTGGACGTCCGAATGAACTTTAAACAATTTTTCGCATGTTTTCTGATGCCGACGAGTACATCCAGTCACTTTTTACCGAAATTGAAAATTCATGATTTTCGAGGTATGCGGCACGCAATACCCGGATATGCGGAATTTGGGTTTTTCGCCTACGATCCTTCTTCGACCACTGGTGGCCTCCTGGACGTCGGATTGAACTTTAAACAATTTTTCGCATGTTTTCTGATGCCGACGAGTACATCCAGTCACTTTTTACCGAAATTGAAAATTTCATGATTTTCGAGGTATGCGGCACGCAATACCCGGATATGCGGAATTTGGGTTTTTGGCCTACGATCCTTCTTCGACCACTGGTGGCCTCCTGAACGTCCGAATGAACTTTAAACAACTTTTCGCATGTTTTCTGATGCCGACGAGTACATCCAGTCACTTTTTACCGAAATTGAAAATTTCATGATTTTCGAGGTATGCGGCACGCAATACCTGGATATGCGGAATTTGGGTTTTTCGCCTACTATCCTTCTTCGACCACTGGTGGCCTCCTGGACGTCCGAATGAACTTTAAACAATTTTTCGCATGTACATCCAGTCACTTTTTACCGAAATTGAAACTTTCATGATTTTCGAGGTATGCGGCACGCAATACCCGGATATGCGGAATTTGGGTTTTTGGCCTACGATCCTTCTTCGACCACTGGTGGCCTCCTGGACGTCCGAATGAACTTTAAACAATTTTTCGCATGTTTTCTGATGCCGACGAGTACATCCAGTCACTTTTTACCGAAATTGAAAATTTCATGATTTTCGAGGCATGCGGCACGCAATACCCGGATATGCGGAATTTTTGTTTTTGGCCTACGATCCTTCTTCGACCACTGGTGGCCTCCTGGACGTCCGAATGAACTTTAAACAATTTTTCGCATGTTTTCTGATGCCGACGAGTACATCCAGTCACTTTTTACCGAAATTGAAAATTTCATGATTTTCGAGGTATGCGGCACGCAATACCCGGATATGCGGAATTTGGGTTTTTGGCCTACGATCCTTCTTCGACCACTGGTGGCCTCCTGGACGTCCGAATGAACTTTAAACAATTTTTCGCATGTTTTCTGATGCCGACGAGTACATCCAGTCACTTTTTACCGAAATTGAAAATTTCATGATTTTCGAGGCATGCGGCACGCAATACCCGGATATGCGGAATTTTTGTTTTTGGCCTACGATCCTTCTTCGACCACTGGTGGCCTCCTGGACGTCCGAATGAACTTTAAACAATTTTTCGCATGTTTTCTGATGCCGACGAGTACATCCAGTCACTTTTTACCGAAATTGAAAATTTCATGATTTTCGAGGTATGCGGCACGCAATACCCGGATATGCGGAATTTGGGTTTTTGGCCTACGATCCTTCTTCGACCACTGGTGGCCTCCTGGACGTCCGAATGAACTTTAAACAATTTTTCGCATGTTTTCTGATGCCGACGAGTACATCCAGTCACTTTTTACCGAAATTGAAAATTTCATGATTTTCGGGGTATGCGGCACGCAATACCCGGATACGCGGAATTTGGGTTTTTAGCCTAAAATCCTTCTTCGGCTACTGGTGGCCTCCTGGACGTCCGAATGAACTTTAAACAATTTTTCGCATGTTTTCTGATGCCGACGAGTACATCCAGTCACTTTTTACCGAAATTGAAAATTTCATGATTTTCGAGGTATGCGGCACGCAATACCCGGATATGCGGAATTTTTGTTTTTGGCCTACGATCCTTCTTCGACCACTGGTGGCCTCCTGGACGTCCGAATGAACTTTAAACAATTTTTCGCATGTTTTCTGATGCCGACGAGTACATCCAGTCACTTTTTACCGAAATTGAAAATTTCATGATTTTCGAGGCATGCGGCACGCAATACCCGGATATGCGGAATTTTTGTTTTTGGCCTACGATCCTTCTTCGACCACTGGTGGCCTCCTGGACGTCCGAATGAACTTTAAACAATTTTTCGCATGTTTTCTGATGCCGACGAGTACATCCAGTCACTTTTTACCGAAATTGAAAATTTCATGATTTTCGAGGTATGCGGCACGCAATACCCGGATATGCGGAATTTGGGTTTTTGGCCTAAAATCCTTCTTTGACCACTGGTGGCCTCCTGGACGTCCGAATGAACTTTAAACAATTTTTCGCATGTTTTCTGATGCCGACGAGTGCATCCAGTCACTTTTTACCGAAATTGAAAATTTCATGATTTTCGAGGTATGCGGCACGCAATACCCGGATACGCGGAATTTGGGTTTTTAGCCTAAAATCCTTCTTCGGCCACTGGTGGCCTCCTGGACGTCCGAATGAACTTTAAACAATTTTTCGCATGTTTTCTGATGCCGACGAGTACATCCAGTCACTTTTTACCGAAATTGAAAATTTCATGATTTTCGAGGTATGCGGCACGCAATACCCGGATATGCGGAATTTGGGTTTTTGGCCTACGATCCTTCTTCGACCACTGGTGGCCTCCTGGGCGTCCGAATGAACTTTAAACAATTTTTCGCATGTTTTCTGATGCCGACGAGTACATCCAGTCACTTTTTACCGAAATTGAAAATTTCATGATTTTCGAGGTTTGCGGCACGCAATACCCGGATATGCGGAATTTGGGTTTTTGGCCTACGATCCTTCTTCGACCACTGATGGCCTCCTGGACGTCCGAATGAACTTTAAACAATTTTTCGCATGTTTTCTGATGCCGACGAGTACATCCAGTCACTTTTTACCGAAATTGAAAATTCATGATTTTCGAGGTATGCGGCACGCAATACCCGGATATGCGGAATTTGGGTTTTTAGCCTAAAATCCTTCTTCGGCCACTGGTGGCCTCCTGGACGTCCGAATGAACTTTAAACAATTTTTCGCATGTTTTCTGATGCCGACGAGTACATCCAGTCACTTTTTACCGAAATTGAAAATTTCATGATTTTCGAGGTATGCGGCACGCAATACCCGGATATGCGGAATTTGGGTTTTTCGCCTACGATCCTTCTTCGACCACTGGTGGCCTCCTGGACGTCCGAATGAACTTTAAACAATTTTTCGCATGTTTTCTGATGCCGACGAGTACATCCAGTCACTTTTTACCGAAATTGAAAATTTCATGATTTTCGAGGTATGCGGCACGCAATACCCGGATATGCGGAATTAGGGTTTTTGGCCTACGATCCTTCTTCGACCACTGGTGGCCTCCTGAACGTCCGAATGAACTTTAAACAACTTTTCGCATGTTTTCTGATGCCGACGAGTACATCCAGTCACTTTTTACCGAAATTGAAAATTTCATGATTTTCGAGGTATGCGGCACGCAATACCTGGATATGCGGAATTTGGGTTTTTCGCCTACGATTCTTCTTCGACCACTGGTGGCCTCCTGGACGTCCGAATGAACTTTAAACAATTTTTCGCATGTACATCCAGTCACTTTTTACCGAAATTGAAAATTTCATGATTTTCGAGGTATGCGGCACGCAATACCCGGATATGCGGAATTTGGGTTTTTGGCCTACGATCCTTCTTCGACCACTGGTGGCCTCCTGGACGTCCGAATGAACTTTAAACAATTTTTCGCATGTTTTCTGATGCCGACGAGTACATCCAGTCACTTTTTACCGAAATTGAAAATTTCATGATTTTCGAGGTATGCGGCACGCAATACCCGGATATGCGGAATTTTTGTTTTTGGCCTACGATCCTTCTTCGACCACTGGTGGCCTCCTGGACGTCCGAATGAACTTTAAACAATTTTTCGCATGTTTTCTGATGCCGACGAGTACATCCAGTCACTTTTTACCGAAATTGAAAATTTCATGATTTTCGAGGTATGCGGCACGCAATACCCGGATACGCGGAATTTGGGTTTTTAGCCTAAAATCCTTCTTCGGCTACTGGTGGCCTCCTGGACGTCCGAATGAACTTTAAACAATTTTTCGCATGTTTTCTGATGCCGACGAGTACATCCAGTCACTTTTTACCGAAATTGAAAATTTCATGATTTTCGAGGTATGCGGCACGCAATACCCGGATATGCGGAATTTGGGTTTTTGGCCTACGATCCTTCTTCGACCACTGGTGGCCTCCTGGGCGTCCGAATGAACTTTAAACAATTTTTCGCATGTTTTCTGATGCCGACGAGTACATCCAGTCACTTTTTACCGAAACTGAAAATTTCATGATTTTCGAGGTTTGCGGCACGCAATACCCGGATATGCGGAATTTGGGTTTTTGGCCTACGATCCTTCTTCGACCACTGGTGGCCTCCTGGACGTCCGAATGAACTTTAAACAATTTTTCGCATGTTTTCTGATGCCGACGAGTACATCCAGTCACTTTTTACCGAAATTGAAAATTTCATGATTTTCGAGGTATGCGGCACGCAATACCCGGATATGCGGAATTTGGGTTTTTAGCCTAAAATCCTTCTTCGGCCACTGGTGGCCTCCTGGACGTCCGAATGAACTTTAAACAATTTTTCGCATGTTTTCTGATGCCGACGAGTACATCCAGTCACTTTTTACCGAAATTGAAAATTTCATGATTTTCGAGGTATGCGGCACGCAATACCCGGATACGCGGAATTTGGGTTTTTAGCCTAAAATCCTTCTTCGGCTACTGGTGGCCTCCTGGACGTCCGAATGAACTTTAAACAATTTTTCGCATGTTTTCTGATGCCGACGAGTACATCCAGTCACTTTTTACCGAAATTGAAAATTTCATGATTTTCGAGGTATGCGGCACGCAATACCCGGATATGAGGAATTTGGGTTTTTGGCCTACGATCCTTCTTCGACCACTGGTGGCCTCCTGGGCGTCCGAATGAACTTTAAACAATTTTTCGCATGTTTTCTGATGCCGACGAGTACATCCAGTCACTTTTTACCGAAATTGAAAATTTCATGATTTTCGAGGTTTGCGGCACGCAATACCCGGATATGCGGAATTTGGGTTTTTGGCCTACGATCCTTCTTCGACCACTGGTGGCCTCCTGGACGTCCGAATGAACTTTAAACAATTTTTCGCATGTTTTCTGATGCCGACGAGTACATCCAGTCACTTTTTACCGAAATTGAAAATTTCATGATTTTCGAGGTATGCGGCACGCAATACCCGGATATGCGGAATTTTTGTTTTTGGCCTACGATCCTTCTTCGACCACTGGTGGCCTCCTGGACGTCCGAATGAACTTTAAACAATTTTTCGCATGTTTTCTGATGCCGACGAGTACATCCAGTCACTTTTTACCGAAATTGAAAATTTCATGATTTTCGAGGTATGCGGCACGCAATACCCGGATATGCGGAATTTGGGTTTTTGGCCTACGATCCTTCTTCGTCCACTGGTGGCCTCCTGGACGTCCGAATGAACTTTAAACAATTTTTCGCATGTTTTCTGATGCCGACGAGTACATCCAGTCACTTTTTACCGAAATTGAAAATTTCATGATTTTCGAGGCATGCGGCACGCAATACCCGGATATGCGGAATTTGGGTTTTTGGCCTACGATCCTTCTTCGACCACTGGTGGCCTCCTGGACGTCCGAATGAACTTTAAACAATTTTTCGCATGTTTTCTGATGCCGACGAGTACATCCAGTCACTTTTTACCGAAATTGAAAATTTCATGATTTTCGAGGCATGCGGCACGCAATACCCGGATATGCGGAATTTGGGTTTTTGGCCTACGATCCTTCTTCGACCACTGGTGGCCTCCTGGACGTCCGAATGAACTTTAAACAATTTTTCGCATGTTTTCTGATGCCGACGAGTACATCCAGTCACTTTTTACCGAAATTGAAAATTTCATGATTTTCGAGGTATGCGGCACGCAATACCCGGATATGCGGAATTTGGGTTTTTAGCCTAAAATCCTTCTTCGGCCACTGGTGGCCTCCTGGACGTCCGAATGAACTTTAAACAATTTTTCGCATGTTTTCTGATGCCGACGAGTACATCCAGTCCCTTTTTACCGAAATTGAAAATTTCATGATTTTCGGGGTATGCGGCACGCAATACCCGGATATGCGGAATTTGGGTTTTTCGCCTACGATCCTTCTTCGACCACTGGTGGCCTCCTGGACGTCCGAATGAACTTTAAACAATTTTTCACATGTTTTCTGATGCCGACGAGTACATCCAGTCCCTTTTTACCGAAATTGAAAATTTCATGATTTTCGGGGTATGCGGCACGCAATACCCGGATATGCGGAATTTGGGTTTTTCGCCTACGATCCTTCTTCGACCACTGGTGGCCTCCTGGACGTCCGAATGAACTTTAAACAATTTTTCGCATGTTTTCTGATGCCGACGAGTACATCCAGTCACTTTTTACCGAAATTGAAAATTTCATGATTTTCGAGGTATGCGGCACGGAATACCCGGATATGCGGAATTTGGGTTTTTCGCCTACGATCCTTCTTCGACCACTGGTGGCCTCCTGGACGTCCGAATGAACTTTAAACAATTTTTCGCATGTTTTCTGATGCCGACGAGTACATCCAGTCACTTTTTACCGAAATTGAAAATTTCATGATTTTCGAGGTATGCGGCACGGAATACCCGGATATGCGGAATTTGGGTTTTTCGCCTACGATCCTTCTTCGACCACTGGTGGCCTCCTGGACGTCCGAATGAACTTTAAACAATTTTTCGCATGTTTTCTGATGCCGACGAGTACATCCAGTCACTTTTTACCGAAATTGAAAATTTCATGATTTTCGAGGTATGCGGCACGGAATACCCGGATATGCGGAATTTGGGTTTTTCGCCTACGATCCTTCTTCGACCACTGGTGGCCTCCTGGACGTCCGAATGAACTTTAAACAATTTTTCGCATGTTTTCTGATGCCGACGAGTACATCCAGTCACTTTTTACCGAAATTGAAAATTTCATGATTTTCGAGGTATGCGGCACGGAATACCCGGATATGCGGAATTTGGGTTTTTCGCCTACGATCCTTCTTCGACCACTGGTGGCCTCCTGGACGTCCGAATGAACTTTAAACAATTTTTCGCATGTTTTCTGATGCCGACGAGTACATCCAGTCCCTTTTTACCGAAATTGAAAATTTCATGATTTTCGGGGTATGCGGCACGCAATACCCGGATATGCGGAATTTGGGTTTTTCGCCTACGATCCTTCTTCGACCACTGGTGGCCTCCTGGACGTCCGAATGAACTTTAAACAATTTTTCACATGTTTTCTGATGCCGACGAGTACATCCAGTCCCTTTTTACCGAAATTGAAAATTTCATGATTTTCGGGGTATGCGGCACGCAATACCCGGATATGCGGAATTTGGGTTTTTCGCCTACGATCCTTCTTCGACCACTGGTGGCCTCCTGGACGTCCGAATGAACTTTAAACAATTTTTCGCATGTTTTCTGATGCCGACGAGTACATCCAGTCACTTTTTACCGAAATTGAAAATTTCATGATTTTCGAGGTATGCGGCACGGAATACCCGGATATGCGGAATTTGGGTTTTTCGCCTACGATCCTTCTTCGACCACTGGTGGCCTCCTGGACGTCCGAATGAACTTTAAACAATTTTTCGCATGTTTTCTGATGCCGACGAGTACATCCAGTCACTTTTTACCGAAATTGAAAATTTCATGATTTTCGAGGTATGCGGCACGGAATACCCGGATATGCGGAATTTGGGTTATTGGCCTACGATCCTTCTTCGACCACTGGTGGCCTCCTGGACGTCCGAATGAACTTTAAACAATTTTTCGCATGTTTTCTGATGCCGACGAGTACATCCAGTCACTTTTTACCGAAATTGAAAATTTCATGATTTTCGAGGTATGCGGCACGGAATACCCGGATATGCGGAATTTGGGTTTTTCGCCTACGATCCTTCTTCGACCACTGGTGGCCTCCTGGACGTCCGAATGAACTTTAAACAATTTTTCGCATGTTTTCTGATGCCGACGAGTACATCCAGTCACTTTTTACCGAAATTGAAAATTTCATGATTTTCGAGGTATGCGGCACGGAATACCCGGATATGCGGAATTTGGGTTTTTCGCCTACGATCCTTCTTCGACCACTGGTGGCCTCCTGGACGTCCGAATGAACTTTAAACAATTTTTCGCATGTTTTCTGATGCCGACGAGTACATCCAGTCACTTTTTACCGAAATTGAAAATTTCATGATTTTCGAGGTATGCGGCACGGAATACCCGGATATGCGGAATTTGGGTTTTTCGCCTACGATCCTTCTTCGACCACTGGTGGCCTCCTGGACGTCCGAATGAACTTTAAACAATTTTTCGCATGTTTTCTGATGCCGACGAGTACATCCAGTCACTTTTTACCGAAATTGAAAATTTCATGATTTTCGAGGTATGCGGCATGCAATACCCGGATATGCGGAATTTGGGTTTTTGGCCTACGATCCTTCTTCGACCACTCTTGGCCTCCTGGACGTCCGAATGAACTTTAAACAATTTTTCGCATGTTTTCTGATGCCGACGAGTACATCCAGTCACTTTTTACCGAAATTGAAAATTTCATGATTTTCGAGGCATGCGGCACGCAATACCCGGATATGCGGAATTTTTGTTTTTGGCCTACGATCCTTCTTCGACCACTGGTGGCCTCCTGGACGTCCGAATGAACTTTAAACAATTTTTCGCATGTTTTCTGATGCCGACGAGTACATCCAGTCACTTTTTACCGAAATTGAAAATTTCATGATTTTCGAGGTATGCGGCACGCAATACCCGGATATGAGGAATTTGGGTTTTTGGCCTACGATCCTTCTTCGACCACTGGTGGCCTCCTGGGCGTCCGAATGAACTTTAAACAATTTTTCGCATGTTTTCTGATGCCGACGAGTACATCCAGTCACTTTTTACCGAAATTGAAAATTTCATGATTTTCGAGGTTTGCGGCACGCAATACCCGGATATGCGGAATTTGGGTTTTTGGCCTACGATCCTTCTTCGACCACTGGTGGCCTCCTGACGTCCGAATGAACTTTAAACAATTTTTCGCATGTTTTCTGATGCCGACGAGTACACCCAGTCACTTTTTACCGAAATTGAAAATTTCATGATTTTCGAGGTATGCGGCACGCAATACCCGGATATGCGGAATTTGGGTTTTTAGCCTAAAATCCTTCTTCGGCCACTGGTGGCCTCCTGGACGTCCGAATGAATTTTAAACAATTTTTCGCATGTTTTCTGATGCGACGAGTACATCCAGTCACTTTTTACCGAAATTGAAAATTTCATGATTTTCGAGGTATGCGGCACGCAATACCCGGATATGCGGAATTTGGGTTTTTGGCCTACGATCCTTCTTCGACCACTGGTGGCCTCCTGGGCGTCCGAATGAACTTTAAACAATTTTTCGCATGTTTTCTGATGCCGACGAGTACATCCAGTCACTTTTACCGAAATTGAAAATTTCATGATTTTCGAGGTTTGCGGCACGCAATACCCGGATATGCGGAATTTGGGTTTTTTGGCCTACGATCCTTCTTCGACCACTGGTGGCCTCCTGGACGTCCGAATGAACTTTAAACAATTTTTCGCATGTTTTCTGATGCCGACGAGTACATCCAGTCACTTTTTACCGAAATTGAAAATTTCATGATTTTTGAGGCATGCGGCACGCAATACCCGGATATGCGGAATTTTTGTTTTTGGCCTACGATCCTTCTTCGACCACTGGTGGCCTCCTGGACGTCCGAATGAACTTTAAACAATTTTTCGCATGTTTTCTGATGCCGACGAGTACATCCAGTCACTTTTTACCGAAATTGAAAATTTCATGATTTTCGAGGTATGCGGCACGCAATACCCGGATACGCGGAATTTGGGTTTTTGGCCTACGATCCATCTTCGTCCACTGGTGGCCTCCTGGACGTCCGAATGAACTTTAAACAATTTTTCGCATGTTTTCTGATGCCGATGAGTACATCCAGTCACTTTTTACCGAAAGTGAAAATTTCATGATTTTCGAGGTATGCGGCACGCAATACCCGGATATGCGGAATTTGGGTTTTTAGCCTAAATCCTTCTTCGGCCACTGGTGGCCTCCTGGACGTCAGAATGAACTTTAAAACAATTTTTCGCATGTTTTCTGATGCCGATGAGTACATCCAGTCACTTTTTACCGAAAGTGAAAATTTCATGATTTTCGAGGTATGCGGCACGTAATACCCGGATATGCGGAATTTGGGTTTTTGGCCTACGATCCTTCTTCGACCACTGGTGGCCTCCTGGACGTCCGAATGAACTTTAAACAATTTTTCGCATGTTTTCTGATGCCGACGAGTACATCCAGTCCCTTTTTACCGAAATTGAAAATTTCATGATTTTCGGGGTATGCGGCACGCAATACCCGGATATGCGGAATTTGGGTTTTTGGCCTACGATCCTTCTTCGACCACTGGTGGCCTCCTGGACGTCCGAATGAACTTTAAACAATTTTTCGCATGTTTTCTGATGCCGACGAGTACATCCAGTCACTTTTTACCGAAATTGAAAATTTCATGATTTCGAGGTATGCGGCACGCAATACCCGGATATGCGGAATTTGGGTTTTTGGCCTACGATCCTTCTTCGACCACTGGTGGCCTCCTGGACGTCCGAATGAACTTTAAACAATTTTTCGCATGTTTTCTGATGCCGACGAGTACATCCAGTCACTTTTTACCGAAATTGAAAATTTCATGATTTTCGAGGTATGCGGCACGCAATACCCGGATATGCGGAATTTGGGTTTTTCGCCTACGATCCTTCTTCGACCACTGGTGGCCTCCTGGACGTCCGAATGAACTTTAAACAATTTTTCGCATGTTTTCTGATGCCGACGAGTACATCCAGTCACTTTTTACCGAAATTGAAAATTTCATGATTTTCGAGGTATGCGGCACGCAATGCGGAATTTGGGTTTTTCGCCTACGATCCTTCTTCGACCACTGGTGGCCTCCTGGACGTCCGAATGAACTTTAAACAATTTTTCGCATGTTTTCTGATGCCGACGAGTACATTCAGTCACTTTTTACCGAAATTGAAAATTTCATGATTTTCGAGGTATGCGGCATGCAATACCCGGATATGCGGAATTTGGGTTTTTGGCCTACGATCCTTCTTCGACACTCTTGGCCTCCTGGACGTCCGAATGAACTTTAAACAATTTTTCGCATGTTTTCTGATGCCGACGAGTACATCCAGTCACTTTTTACCGAAATTGAAAATTTCATGATTTTCGAGGTATGCGGCACGCATACCCGGATATGCGGAATTTGGGTTTTTGGCCTACGATCCTTCTTCGACCACTGGTGGCCTCCTGGACGTCCGAATGAACTTTAAACAATTTTTCGCATGTTTTCTGATGCCGACGAGTACATCCAGTCACTTTTTACCGAAATTGAAAATTTCATGATTTTCGAGGCATGCGGCACGCAATAACCGGATATGCGGAATTTTTGTTTTTGGCCTACGATCCTTCTTCGACCACTGGTGGCCTCCTGGACGTCCGAATGAACTTTAAACAATTTTTCGCATGTTTTCTGATGCCGACGAGTACATCCAGTCACTTTTTACCGAAATT
>OY019133.1:43076930-43449430 GCA_955652365.1 Eristalinus aeneus
TTCAGGTACCCGATTTTCGATTTCGGGTTACCCGATTTCCAATTTCAGGTACCCAAATACCCGATTTTCAATTTCGGGTACCCGATTTCCAATTTCGGGTACCCAAAAACCCGATTTTCAATTTCGGGTACCCGACTTCCGATTTCGGGTACCCGATTTCTGATTTCGGGTACCCAAATACCCGATTTTCAATTTCGGGTACCTGATTTTCAATTTCGGGTACCCGATTTCCAATTTCGGGTACCCAAATACCCGATTCCCAATTTCGGGTACCCGATTTCCAATTCCGGGTAACCAAATACCCGATTCCCAATTTCGGGTACCCGATTCCCAAAGTCTGGTACCCGAATTCCAATTTCGGGTACCCGATTTAAAATTTCGGGTACCCAAACACCCGATTTCCAATTTCGGGTACCCGATTTCCGATTTCGGGTACCCAAATACCCGGTTTGAAATTTCGGGTACCCGATTTACGATTTTGGGTACCCATATACCCGATTTTCAATTTCGGGTACCCGATTTCCAATTTCGGGTACCCGATTTCCGATTTCGGGTACCCAAATACCCGGTTTGAAATTTCGGGTACCCGATTTCCGATTTCGGGTACCAAAATACACGAGTCCCGATTTCGGGTACCCGAGTCCCAATTTCAGGTACCCGATTTCCGATTTCGGGTACCCAAAAACCCGATTTTCAATTTCGGGTACCCGATTTCCGATTTCGGGTACCCGATTTCCAATTTCGGGTACCCAAAAACCCGATTTTCAATTTCGGGTACCCGATTTCCGATTTCGGGTACCCGATTTCTGATTACGGGTACCCAAATACCCGATTTTCAATTTCGGGTACCCGATTTTCAATTTCGGGTACCCGATTTCCAATTTCGGGTACCCAAATACCCGATTCCCAATTTCGGGTACCCGATTTCCAATTCCGGGTAACCAAAAACCCGATTTTCAATTTCGGGTACCCAAAAACCCGATTTTCAATTTCGGGTACCCGATTTCCGATTTCGGGTACCAAAATACCCGAGTCCCAATTTCGGGTACCCGATTTCCGATTTCGGGTACCCGATTTCTGATTTCGGGTACCCAAATACCCGATTTTAAATTTCGGGTACCCGATTTTCAATTTCGGGTACCCGATTTCCAATTTCGGGTACCCAAATACCCGATTCCCAATTTCGGGTACCCGATTTCCAATTCCGGGTAACCAAATACCCGATTCCCAATTTCGGGTACCCGATTCCCAAAGTCTGGTACCCGATTTCCAATTTCTTTGATTGATTGATTGATTTTTATTATTCAAATTATTAATTAACAATAATCAAGTGTTTCTGCGAAGCCTTATTAGGCTTTTCTGCAGAAGGTTGCTTTACTAATATAAAAAAATCTGTTTAAGTAAACTTAGTTCAATATAAACATAATTCATTACATACAATAAATTCATAATAAAATTATACAATTTAACAACAATTTAAATTGTTATATAAAAAATTTCAAAAAAAATTTTCAAAATTGACTTTATAGTTTTTAAATGTTTGTGTTATTCAGTAGGAAACTTTTTATTCGAGATTTTCTTGTTCTTATGTTTGAAATACTTCTTAGATCTTGAGGTAGGGTGTTGAGGATTTTTGGTACACTGCACTTTAACTCTCTCTTGCCGTAGTTGTTGTGAAAACGGGATTCATGTAGCATACCTTGAGCCCGTCTTCTGGTATTAAGTCCATGCTGGATTGGCACGATAAACCGACTGTCTTCATAGTACTCCAGGATTAAGGTCATCTTAAAGATGTCGTCTACCGAGAGAATTTTAAAGTTTGATTGCTCTGGAGTGTTGCGTTGGTTATATGGAGCTATCTTTTTGAGTGCTGCATCTTGGAGTTTTTTAAGTTTGTTGATATGTGTGGCAGAAGCACTGCCCCAAGCAAGAATGCCATACCTTAGTTTAGATTCCACCAAAGCATAATAAACTTGTCGTAACACTGGCGTTGTGGCATGAAATTTTAAATGTGTAAGTGCGTACAAAGCTTTTTTAAGGCTTGCGCGCAACTTATCAATATGCGTATCCCACAGAAAATTGCTGTCAATTGTGACGCCGAGATATTTATAGTTCTCAACAATCTCAATTGGACAACTAATTGATCTGTTACAGGAGTTATTTCTGTAGAGTATTGGTTCTTGGGTGGCCTTGAACTGTGGACTTCGTATATGCATCATCTTAGTCTTTGACGCATTGATCACAAGTCCGTGATCGTGACACCATTTGACTGCCCTGTCAAACTCTTTCTGCATTATTTCGGTTGCCGTATGCAGAGACCTATGACGCACCACTATCGCTGTATCGTCTGCAAAAGCAAATGGTATTGCCAGTTTAAATACTCGTAAGAGCTCGTTAGTGTATAAAATAAACAGAATTGGTCCTAGTTTAGACCCTTGTGGGACTCCATATTGAACACTTTCGTTTTTACTGCAAGTTTGGTTTATCTTTACACAGAATTGTCTATTGTGTAGATATTCTTTAAACCAATTCGCGACCAATCCTCTTATCCCAGCATGCTCTAGTGCTTCGATTAGCTTGTCATGATTCAGGGTATCAAAAGCTTTACTGAAGTCTACGAATAACACTAAGACATGATGGCTTTTATTTAAGCTTTCGTTGACACAATTTGCGAATTCACCTAATAACTTGCCCGTACTTTTATTCTTCTGGAATCCATACTGACTTGAGTGTATGAGAGAATTCTTTGCGATAAAGTCTTGTAGTCTTTTTGCTATAACTTCTTCGAGACATTTTTCGATTACAGGTAAAATCGATATCGGCCTGTAATTGCTGATTTCGCTTTTCACTCCTCCTTTATACACAGGTCGTACTACTGCAGTTTTTAGGCTATTAGGGATTTTCGATTCGCTTATACTCATATTTATCAACTTACAAACAATTGGAGTAAATATGTCGATGTGCCTTTTTATGTCTCCTGCCCTTATTCCGTCGAATCCTGGTGACTTCATATCGTTCAGCGACATAATTATGCTTTGGATTTCAGAGTAGTTGGCTTCTTGTATAAACATTGAACGGACATTAGTTGATCTTGTGTGTGTGGATGTGACAACGTTACATTGGTGAATGATGTCTCGTATCTGGCTGCTAAAGTTTGTCGCAAACACACTGGCTAGTCTACCAAGACACATTTTTCCAGAGAAATTCTTGCGAACAATTTCATCAACCCCAAGCTTTTTACGTCCAAGTATCTCATTTATAAGACTCCATGTTTTACGCGGATCAGATCTTATTTGATTGAATTTTGTCTTGTAGAAGGACGATTTTTGGGCGATTAACTCTTTGTTTAGTCTATTTCTGAATGTCTTATACTCTGTTTCATATGTCTTGTTAAGTCTGTTATTTTTCCATTTTCTGTAGATTTCGTCTCTTTTTTTACATTTGGCAATTAGATCAGGAGTCATCCAAGGATTAAGCTTTCTTTTGTTTTTCATTTTCTTCGCAGTTGTCGATTTTTCGTATATAGACGTCATTTTCTCAGAAAGGGCTTCATATAATGAGACTGTGTCATTATTACTTAGAATATCATCCCAATTGGTTTCTCTGATTAGTTCATCAACCTTGACGCTTGATATACAGGATAGGCTGAATGAACTCTCGTCGGTAACAGATCTTTTCATTGGCCGGAAGTATATGACAGCATAATGATCGGTGATACTGCTTTCAATAACGGCTGAATTGATTTGGTGGTACAAGGTGTTTGTCAAAATGTGATCGATTGTTGATTTTGATCCAGTATTCGGATCTACCCTGGTAAAGTCCGTAATCATATTTATCAATCCCAATGACGCCAGCATTTCCAGGTATTCCTTGACACCATACAAATTCAGATCCTTCACGTTAATGTTTATGTCACCCATGATCACAATTTCGTCTTTACTTCTTAATTGACCAACACTGTTCCCAAATTCTTCAATAAACATTTTTTTACTGAAACCCGGTGGTCTATATATTCCCATTATATACGTATACTTATTTTCCTCTTTGACTTTAATCATGATGCTTTCATAAGAACTACTTTTTGTTGTTAATCGTTCATATTGTAATTCATTCCCCCTCCTCTTCGTTTATCTCGATTCAGGAATTCCGTTTGGAAACCCTCTAAGTTGTAATAGTTTATCTCCTCTTCATCAATATTTGTTTCAACTAACACAATGACATTTAATATATCCATGACGTGATTAATATTTAGGCAAAAGGCATTCCAATTCTTCCTTAATGCCCTTATATTAAAACATAAGTAACAATTTTTATTTTCATTTAATTCATTTAAATTGATACTGTTGAAGCCATATATTACCCTACAATTTATGTCAACTGCAACTTCATTCAAATCCATTTTGATGTAAAAAATGTTAGTGTATCATTTTGTATACAAACAAACCTGTTAGTGAGAGTTTATGATTTTACTCACATCATTAACCGTATTTATGAAGATCGGCTGAGTACTCTCATTTTTTCTGGCAAGTATTCTGCCAGCGCTCTCCCACACAAACCTCCAGTTTTGTTGTCTCGCTCTTTCCTTAGCCATCCATAGTAGGTGTTTATTTTGCTTTGTCAGCTGATTGTTGACATATACCGTACTGTCTGGAATATTGACACTCACATTTGAGCTGACATTGCTGTTTTGCAAGACAGTCTTCATTTTGATGGGGCGAGTGGAGCGTGTTCTATGAATGAATTCTTTTTTCTTGATACTGGATGCAAATGTTGCAATGATGACAGATTTTGTTGGGTTTTTGGTTTTTGTTCGATAAATATCAGAAATATCGCAGTCGTTTAATGGAAACGTGATTGTTTTGCCAATTCCCTTCACTATTTCTGTAAGGTTTTCTTGTGGAGTGGGGGGAATGTTTTTGATTTCAATATTATTTTTTATTAGTTGTTGCTCCATGGTGTTAATATGTGTTTGGAGACTTTGTATTAAGACATCTTTTTGTGCATTAGTTGATTTCAATTCATTTAATTCTTTTGTAATATTGTCCATTAAGTCATTATTTTTCTTTATGTGTGCAGAGAGGTCATCGTACTTTGCTGCTAGGAAATTACAGCTTGCAGCAATGTCTTTGATTTCCTCTCTCAGCAAACGAATTTCGGCTATAACAGCTGGGTTGTTTGATGGAGCGGTGTTACTAGTACCAACGGGGCTGCTGTGTTCCCTCATTCTTTTTGAAGGCTGTTCTGCTGTAGTTTGAGGAACAGATACTACCGTATTGTTGGTTGCTGCGGTAGTCTGGGCATCTGGGTTATACCTACATGCTTGGCACCGCCAGGCATCTCTCCTTGTGCCCATGGTTCTCCACGATTTCTCGCTTACGGTGGTGCAATGGAAATGCAGTTTTCGCTTGCAGCCCGAGCATTCAGCAAACTCTTCTACCAAGACATTATCACCGCAATGTCCGCACACATGCATGTTTATAGATAATTTAAATGTTAGCAAAGACTAAATGAACACTATTAAAAAATTAAATGAGTAATTTTTCTTATGATTTGTATATAAGTACACAATAAAGTCACTGTCTTTTCCCTTGTTTGAATTATTGTTTAACTAAGAATTAAAGCTATTAACTTTGGCAAGAAATCACTTGAGCGATTGAAAAACACGTCCGATCTCACTAAGTTCACTGTTCGGGTACCCAAAAACCCGATTTTCAATTTCGGGTACCCGATTTCCGATTTCGGGTACCCGATTTCCAATTTGGGGGACCCAAATGCCAGATTTTCAATTTCGGGTACCCGATTTCCGATTTCGGGTACCCGATTTCTGATTTCGGGTACCCAAATACCCGATTTTCAATTTCGGGTACCCGATTTTCAATTTCGGGTACCCGATTTCCAATTTCGGGTACCCAAATACCCGATTTTCAATTGCGGGTATCCAATTTCCAATTTCGGGTACCCGCTCGGTGGCAGCTGCTCGCTGGCGGCTGCTCGCTAGTGCTCGCTGGTGTTCGCTGGTACTCGCTAGTGCTCGCTGGTGTTCGCTGGTGCTCGCTGGTGTTCGCTGGTGCTCGCTGGTCCTCGCTGGCAGCTGCTCGCTAGCTCTCTGGTGCTTGTTGGCAGATGTTTGCCTGTGCTCGCTGGGAGCTGCTCGCTTGTGCTCGCTGGGAGCTGCTCGCTTGTGCTCGCTGGGAGCTGCTCGCTTGTGCTCGCTGGGAGCTGCTCGCTTGTGCTCGCTGGCAGCTGCTCGCTTGTGCTCGCTGGCAGCTGCTTGCTAGTGCACGCTGGCAGCTGCTCGCTTGTGCTCGCTGGTGTTCGCTGGTGTTCGCTGGTGTTCGCTGGTGCTTGCTGGTGCTCGCTGGCAGCTGCTCGCTCGTGCTCGCTGGCAGCCGCTCTCTGGTGCTCGCTGGCAGCTGCTCGCTTGTGCTCGCTGGCAGCTGCTCGCTAGCTCTCTGGTGCTTGTTGGCAGATGTTTGCCTGTGCTCGCTGGGAGCTGCTCGCTTGTGCTCGCTGGGAGCTGCTCGCTTGTGCTCGCTGGCAGCTACTCGCTTGTGCTCGCTGGCAGCTGCTTGCTAGTGCACGCTGGCAGCTGCTCGCTTGTGCTCGCTGGTGTTCGCTGGTGTTCGCTGGTGTTCGCTGGTGTTCGCTGGTGTTCGCTGGTGCTTGCTGGTGCTCGCTGGCAGCTGCTCGCTCGTGCTCGCTTTCAGCCGCTCTCTGGTGCTCGCTGGCAGCTGCTCGCTTGTGCTCGCTGGCAGCTGCTCGCTTGTGCTCGCTGTCAGCTGCTCGCTTGTGCTCGCTGTCAGCTGCTCGCTTGTGCTCGCTGGCAGCTGCTCGCTTGTGCTCGCTGGCAGCTGCTCGCTTGTGCTCGCTTGTGCTCGCTGGCAGCTGCTTGCTAGTGCACGCTGCTGCTCGTTGGTGCTCGCTTGTAGCTGCTCGCTGGTGCTCGCTAATGCTCGCTGATGCTCGCTGATGCTCGCTGATGCTCACTGATGCAAGCTGGCAGCTGCTCACTGATGCTTGCTGGCAGCTGCTCACTGATGCTCGCTGGCAGCTGCTCACTGATGCTCGCTGGCAGCTGCTTCCATGGGATTTCCAATTTCGGGTACCCAAATACCCGATTTCCAATTTCGGGTACCCAAATACCCGATTCACAATGTCGGGTACCCGATTTCCAATTCCGGGTAACCAAAAACCCGATTCCCAATTTCGGGTACCCGATTCCCAATATCTGGTACCCGATTTCCAATTTCGGGTACCCGATTTGAAATTTCGGGTACCCAAATACCCGATTCCCAATTTCGGGTACCCAAATACCCGGTTTGAAATTTCGGGTACCCGATTTACGATTTTGGGTACCCATATACCCGATTTTCAATTACGGGTACCCGATTTCCAATTTCGGGTACCCGATTTCCAATTTCGAATACCCGATTTCTGATTTCGGGTACCCAAATACCCGATTTGAAATTTCGGGTACCCGAATACCCGATTCCCAATTTCGGGTACCCGATTTCCAATTCCGGGTACCCAAATACCCGATTCCCAATTTCGGGTACCCGATTTTCGATTTCAGGTACCCAGAAACCCGATTTTCAATTTCGGGTACCCGATTTCCGATTTCGGGTACCCGATTTCCAATTTCGGGTACCCGATTTCTGATTTCGGGTACCCAAATACCCGATTTGAATTTTCGGGTACCCGATTTCTAATTTCGGGTACCCAAAAACCCGATTTTCAATTTCGGGTACCCGATTTCCGATTTCGGGTACCCGATTTCCAATTTCGGGTACCCGATTTCTGATTTCGGGTACCCAAATACCCGATTTGAATTTTCGGGTACCCGAATACCCGATTCCCAATTTCGGGTACCCGATTCCCAATTTCGGGTACCCGATTTTCGATTTCGGGTACCCAGAAACCCGATTTTCAATTTCGGGTACACGATTTCCGATTTCGGGTACCCAGAAACCCGATTTTCAATTTCGGGTACCCGATTTCCGATTTCGGGTACCCGATTTCTGATTTCGGGTACCCAAATACCCGATTTTCAATTTCGGGTACCCGATTTCCAATTTCGGGTACCCAAAAACCCGATTTTCAATTTCGGGTACCCGACTTCCGATTTCGGGTACCCGATTTCTGATTTCGGGTACCCAAATACCCGATTTTAAATTTCGGGTACCTGATTTTCAATTTCGGGTACCCGATTTCCAATTTCGGGTACCCAAATACCCGATTCCCAATTTCGGGTACCCGATTCCCAATTTCGGGTACCCGATTCCCAAAGTCTGGTACCCGAATTCCAATTTCGGGTACCCGAGTTAAAATTTCGGGTACCCAAACACCCGATTTCCAATTTCGGGTACCCGATTTCCGATTTCGGGTACCCAAATACCCGGTTTGAAATTTCGGGTACCCGATTTACGATTTTGGGTACCCATATACCCGATTTTCAATTTCGGGTACCCGATTTCCAATTTCGGGTACCCGATTTCCGATTTCGGGTACCCAAATACCCGGTTTGAAATTTCGGGTACCCGATTTCCGATTTCGGGTACCAAAATACCCGAGTCCCAATTTCGGGTACCCGAGTCCCAATTTCAGGTACCCGATTTCCGATTTCGGGTACCCAAAAACCCGATTTTCAATTTCGGGTACCCGATTTCCGATTTCGGGTACCCGATTTCCAATTTCGGGTACCCAAAAACCCGATTTTCAATTTCGGGTACCCGATTTCCGATTTCGGGTACCCGATTTCTGATTACGGGTACCCAAATACCCGATTTTCAATTTCGGGTACCCGATTTTCAATTTCGGGTACCCGATTTCCAATTTCGGGTACCCAAATACCCGATTCCCAATTTCGGGTACCCGATTTCCAATTCCGGGTAACCAAAAACCCGATTTTCAATTTCGGGTACCCAAAAACCCGATTTTCAATTTCGGGTACCCGATTTCCGATTTCGGGTACCAAAATACCCGAGTCCCAATTTCGGGTACCCGATTTCCGATTTCGGGTACCCGATTTCTGATTTCGGGTACCCAAATACCCGATTTTAAATTTCGGGTACCCGATTATCAATTTCGGGTACCCGATTTCCAATTTCGGGTACCCAAATACCCGATTCCCAATTTCGGGTACCCGATTTCCAATTCCGGGTAACCAAATACCCGATTCCCAATTTCGGGTACCCCTTTCCCAAAGTCTGGTACCCGATTTCCAATTTCGGGTACCCGATTTGAAATTTCGGGTACCCAAATACCCGATTTTCAATTTCGGGTATCCGATTTTCAATTTCGCGTACCCGATTTCCAATTTCGGGTACCCAAATACCCGATTTTCAATTTCGGGTACCCGATTTCCAATTTCGGGTACCCAAATACCCGATTCCTTATTCCGGGTACCTGATTTCCAATTTCGGGTACCCAAAAACCCGATTTCAATTTCAGGTACCCGATTTTCGATTTCGGGTTACCCGATTTCCAATTTCAGGTACCCAAATACCCGATTTTCAATTTCGGGTACCCGATTTCCAATTTCGGGTACCCAAAAACCCGATTTTCAATTTCGGGTACCCGACTTCCGATTTCGGGTACCCGATTTCTGATTTCGGGTACCCAAATACCCGATTTTCAATTTTGGGTACCTGATTTTCAATTTCGGGTACCCGATTTTCAATTTCGGGTACCCGTTTTCCGATTTCGGGTACCAAAATACCCGAGTCCCAATTTCGGGTACCCGAGTCCCAATTTCAGGTACCCGATTTCCGATTTCGGGTACCCAAAAACCCGATTTTCAATTTCGGGTACCCGATTTCCGATTTCGGGTACCCGATTTCCAATTTCGGGTACCCAAATACCCGATTTTCAATTTCGGGTACCCGATTTCCAATTTCGGGTACCCAAAAACCCGATTTTCAATTTCGGGTTCCCGATTTCCGATTTCGGGTACCCGATTTCTGATTACGGGTACCCAAATACCCGATTTTCAATTTCGGGTACCCGATTTTCAATTTCGGGTACCCGATTTCCAATTTCGGGTACCCAAAAACCCGATTTTCAATTTCGGGTACCCGATTTTCAATTTCGGGTACCCGATTTCCAATTTCGGGTACCCAAATACCCGATTCCCAATTTCGGGTACCCGATTTCCAATTCCGGGTAACCAAATACCCGATTCCCAATTTCGGGTACCCGATTTCCAATTTCGGGTACCCAAAAACCCGATTTTCAATTTCGGGTACCCAATTTCCAATTTCGGGTACCCCATTCCCGATTTCGGGTACCCAAATACCCGATTTTCAATTTCGGGTACCCGATTTTCAATTTCGGGTACCCGATTTCCAATTTCGGGTACCCAAATACCCGATTCCCAATTTCGGGTACCCGATTTCCAATTCCGGGTAACCAAATACCCGATTCCCAATTTCGGGTACCCGATTCCCAATGTCTGGTACCCGATTTCCAATTTCGGGTACCCGCTTTGAAATTTCAGGTACCCAAATACCCGATTTTCAATTTCGGGTACCCGATTTTCAATTTCGGGTACCCGATTTCCAATTTCGATTACCTAAATACCCGATTTTCAATTTCGGGTACCCGATTTCCAATTTCGGGTACCCAAATACCCGATTCCCATTTCCGGGTACCTGATTTCCGATTTCGGGTACCCGAAAACCCGATTTTCAATTTCGGGTACCCGATTTCCGATTTCGGGTACCTAAATACCCGATTTTCAATTTCGGGTACCCGATTTCCAATTTCGGCTACCCGATTTCCAATTTCGGGTACCCGATTTCCAATTTCGGGTACCCAAATACCCGATTCCCAATTTCGGGTACCCGATTTCCAATTCCGGGTAACCAAAAACCCGATTTTCAATTTCGGGTACCCGATTTCCGATTTCGGGTACCCGATTTCTGATTTCGGGTACCCAAATACCCGATTCCCAATTTCGGGTACCCGATTTCCAATTTCGGGTACCCAAAAACCCGATTTTCAATTTCGGGTACCCGATTTCCAATTTAGGGTACCCGATTTCCGATTTCGGGTACCCAAATACCCGATTTTCAATTTCGGGTACCCGATTTTCAATTTCGGGTACCCGATTTCCAATTTGTGGTACCCAAATACCCGATTCCCAATTTCGGGTACCCGATTTCCAATTCCGGGTAACCAAATACCCGATTCCCAATTTTGGGTACCCGATTCCCAAAGTCTGGTACCCGATTTCCAATTTCGGGTACCCAAAAACCCGATTTTCAATTTCGGGTACCCGATTTCCGATTTCGGGTACCCGATTTCCAATTTGGGGGACCCAAATGCCCGATTTTCAATTTCGGGTACCCGATTTTCAATTTCGGGTACCCGATTTCCGATTTCGGGTACCTAAATACCCGATTTTCAATTTCGGGTACCCGATTTCCAATTTCGGGTACCCAAATACCCGATTCCCGATTCCGGGTACCTGATTTCCGATTTCGGGTACCCAAAAACCCGATTTTCAATTTCGAGTACCCGATTTCCGATTTCGGGTACCCGATTTCCAATTTCGGGTACCCAAATACCCGATTTTCAATTTCGGGTACCCGATTTTCAATTTCGTTTACCCGATTTCCAATTTCGGGTACCCAAATACCCGATTCCCAATTTCGGGTACCCGATTTTCAATTTCGGGTTCCCGATTTCCGATTTCGGGTACCCGATTTCTGATTTCGGGTACCCAAATACCCGATTCCCAATTTCGGGTACCCGATTTCCAATTCCGGGTAACCAAATACCCGATTCCCAATTTCGGGTACCCGATTTCCAATTCCAGGTAACCAAATACCCGATTCCCAATTTCGGGTACCCGATTCCCAAAGTCTGGTACCCGATTTCCAATTTCGGGTACCCAAAAACCCGATTTTCAATTTCGGGTACCCGATTTCCGATTTCGGGTACCCGATTTCCAATTTGGGGGACCCAAATGCCAGATTTTCAATTTCGGGTACCCGATTTTCAATTTCGGGTACCCGATTTCCAATTTCGGGTACCTAAATACCCGATTTTCAATTTCGGGTACCCGATTTCCAATTTCGGGTACCCGATTTCCAATTTCGGGTACCCAAATACCCGATTCCCAATTCCGGGTACCTGATTTCCGATTTCGGGTACCCAAAAACCCGATTTTCAATTTCGAGTACCCGATTTCCGATTTCGGGTACCCGATTTCCAATTTCGGGTACCCAAATACCCGATTCCCAATTTCGGGTGCCCGATTTCCAATTTCGGGTAACCAAATACCCGATTAACAATTTCGGGTACTCGATTTCCAATTCGGGGTAACCAAATACCCGATTAACAATTTCGGGTACCCGATTCCCAATGTCTGGTACCCGATTTCCAATTTCGGGTACCCGATTTGAAATTTCGGGTACCCAAATACCCGATTCCCAATTTCGGGTACCCGATTTCCGATTACGGGTACCCAAATACCCGGTTTGAAATTTCGGGTACCCGATTTCCGATTTCGGGTACCCGATTTCCAATTTCGGGTACCCGATTTCCGATTTCGGGTGCCCAAATACCCGATTCTCAATTCCGGGTACCCGATTTCCGATTTCGGGTACCCAAATACCCGATTATCAATTTCGGGTACCCGATTTCCGATTTCGGGTACCCAAAAACCCGATTTTCAATTTCGGGTACCCGATTTCTGATTTCGGGTACCCGATTTCCAATTTCGAGTACCCGATTTCCGATTTCGGGTACCCAAATACCCGATTTCCGATACCCGATTCCCAATTTCGGGTACCCGATTCCCAATTTCGGGTACCCGATTTTCGATTTCGGGTACCCAGAAACCCGATTTTCAATTTCGGGTACCCGATTTCCGATTTCGGGTACTCGATTTCTGATTTCGGGTACCCGATTATCAATTTCGGGTACCCGATTTCCAATTTCGGGTACCCAAAAACCCGATTTTCAATTTCGGGTACCCGATTTCCGATTTCGGGTACCCGATTTCTGATTACGGGTACCCAAATACCCGATTTGCAATTTCGGGTACCCGATTTCCGATTTCGGGTACCCAGAAACCCGATTTTCAATTTCGGGTACCCGATTTCCGATTTCGGGTACCCGATTTCTGATTTCGGGTACCCAAATACCCGATTTTCAATTTCGGGTACCCGATTATCAATTTCGGGTACCCGATTTCCAATTTCGGGTACCCAAAAACCCGATTTTCAATTTCGGGTACCCGATTTCCGATTTCGGGTACCCGATTTCTGATTACGGGTACCCAAATACCCGATTTTCAATTTCGGGTACCCGATTTCCGATTTCGGGTACCCGATTTCTGATTTCGGGTACCCAAATACCCGATTTTTAATTTCGGGTACCCGATTATCAATTTCGGGTACCCGATTTCCAATTTCGGGTACCCAAATACCCGATTCCCAATTTCGGGTACCCGATTTCCAATTCCGGGTAACCAAAAACCCGATTTTCAATTTCGGGTACCCGATTTTCGATTTCGGGTACCCGATTTCTGATTCCGGGTACCCAAATACCCGATTTTCAATTTCGGGTACCCGATTTGAAATTTCGGGTACCCAAATACCCGATTTCCAATTTCGGGTACCCAAATACCCGATTTTCAATTTCGAGTACCCGATTTTCAATTTCGGGTACCCGATTTCCGATTTCGGGTACCAAAAAACCCGATTTTCAATTTCGGGTACCCGATTTCCGATTTCGGGTACCCGATTTCTGATTTCGGGTACCCAAATACCCGATTTTCAATTTCGGGTACCCGATTATCAATTTCGGGTACCCGATTTCCAATTTCGGGTACCCAAATACCCGATTCCCAATTTCGGGTACCCGATTTCCAATTCCGGGTAACCAAATACCCGATTCCCAATTTCGGGTACCCGATTCCCAAAGTCTGGTACCCGATTTCCAATTTCGGGTACCCGATTTGAAATTTCGGGTACCCAAATACCCGATTTTCAATTTCGGGTATCCGATTTTCAATTTCGGGTACCCGATTTCCAATTTCGGGTACCCAAATACCCGATTTTCAATTTCGGGTACCCGATTTCCAATTTCGGGTACCCAAATACCCGATTCCTTATTCCGGGTACCTGATTTCCAATTTCGGGTACCCAAAAACCCGATTTCAATTTCAGGTACCCGATTTTCGATTTCGGGTTACCCGATTTCCAATTTCAGGTACCCAAATACCCGATTTTCAATTTCGGGTACCCGATTTCCAATTTCGGGTACCCAAAAACCCGATTTTCAATTTCGGGTACCCGATTTCCGATTTCGGGTACCCGATTTCTGATTTCGGGTACCCAAATACCCGATTTTCAATTTCGGGTACCTGATTTTCAATTTCGGGTACCCGATTTCCAATTTCGGGTACCCAAATACCCGATTCCCAATTTCGGGTACCCGATTTCCAATTCCGGGTAACCAAATACCCGATTCCCAATTTCGGGTACCCGATTCCCAAAGTCTGGTACCCGAATTCCAATTTCGGGTACCCGATTTAAAATTTCGGGTACCCAAACACCCGATTTCCAATTTCGGGTACCCGATTTCCGATTTCGGGTACCCAAATACCCGGTTTGAAATTTCGGGTACCCGATTTACGATTTTGGGTACCCATATACCCGATTTTCAATTTCGGGTACCCGATTTCCAATTTCGGGTACCCGATTTTGGGTGCCCAAATACCCCATTTTCAATTTCGGGTACCCGATTTCCGATTTCGGGTACCAAAATACCCGAGTCCCAATTTCGGGTACCCGAGTCCCAATTTCAGGTACCCGATTTCCGATTTCGGGTACCCAAAAACCCGATTTTCAATTTCGGGTACCCGATTTTCAATTTCGGGTACCCGATTTCCAATTTCGGGTACCCAAATACCCGATTCCCAATTTCGGGTACCCGATTTCCAATTCCGGGTACCCAATTTCCAATTTCGGGTACCCGATTTCCGATTTCGGGTACCCAAATACCCGATTTTCAATTTCGGGTACCCAAATACCCGATTTTCAATTTCGGGTACCCGATTTTCAATTTCGGGTACCCGATTTCCAATTTCGGGTACCCAAATACCCGATTCCCAATTTCGGGTACCCGATTTCCAATTCCGGGTAACCAAATACCCGATTCCCAATTTCGGGTACCCGATTCCCAATGTCTGGTACCCGATTTTCAATTTCGGGTACCCGATTTCCAATTTCGGGTACCTAAATACCCGATTTTTAATTTCGGGTACCCGATTTCCAATTTCGGGTACCCAAATACCCGATTCCCATTTCCGGGTACCTGATTTCCGATTTCGGGTACCCGAAAACCCGATTTTCAATTTCGGGTACCCGATTTCCGATTTCGGGTACCCGATTTTCAATTTCGGTTACCCGATTTCCAATTTCGGGTACCTAAATACCCGATTTTCAATTTCGGGTACCCGATTTCCAATTTCGGCTACCCGATTTCCAATTTCGGGTACCCGATTTCCAATTTCGGGTACCCAAATACCTGATTCCCAATTTCGGGTACCCGATTTCCAATTCCGGGTAACCAAAAACCCGATTTTCAATTTCGGGTACCCGATTTCCGATTTCGGGTACCCGATTTCTGATTTCGGGTACCCAAATACCCGATTCCCAATTTCGGGTACCCGATTTCCAATTTCGGGTACCCAAAAACCCGATTTTCAATTTCGGGTACCCGATTTCCAATTTAGGGTACCCGATTTCCGATTTCGGGTACCCAAATACCCGATTTTAAATTTCGGGTACCCGATTTTCAATTTCGGGTACCCGATTTCCAATTTCGGGTACCCAAATACCCGATTCCCAATTTCGGGTACCCGATTTCCAATTCCGGGTAACCAAATACCCGATTCCCAATTTTGGGTACCCGATTCCCAAAGTCTGGTACCCGATTTCCAATTTCGGGTACCCAAAAACCCGATTTTCAATTTCGGGTACCCGATTTCCGATTTCGGGTACCCGATTTCCAATTTGGGGGACCCAAATGCCCGATTTTCAATTTCGGGTACCCGATTTTCAATTTCGGGTACCCGATTTCCGATTTCGGGTACCTAAATACCCGATTTTCAATTTCGGGTACCCGATTTCCAATTTCGGGTACCCAAATACCCTATTCCCAATTCCGGGTACCTGATTTCCAATTTCGGGTACCCAAATACCCGATTTTCAATTTCGGGTACCCGATTTTCAATTTCGGGTACCCGATTTCCAATTTCGGGTACCCAAATACCCGATTCCCAATTTCGGGTACCCGATTTTCAATTTCGGGTTCCCGATTTTCAATTTCGGGTACCCGATTTCCGATTTCGGGTACCCGATTTCTGATTTCGGGTACCCAAATACCCGATTCCCAATTTCGGGTACCCGATTTCCAATTCCGGGTAACCAAATACCCGATTCCCAATTTCGGGTACCCGATTCCCAATTTCGGGTACCCGATTTCCAATTCCAGGTAACCAAATACCCGATTCCCAATTTCGGGTACCCGATTCCCAAAGTCTGGTACCCGATTTCCAATTTCGGGTACCCAAAAACCCGATTTTCAATTTCGGGTACCCGATTTCCGATTTCGGGTACCCGATTTCCAATTTGGGGGACCCAAATGCCAGATTTTCAATTTCGGGTACCCGATTTTCAATTTCGGGTACCCGATTTCCAATTTCGGGTACCTAAATACCCGATTTTCAATTTCGGGTACCCGATTTCCAATTTCGGGTACCCAAATACCCGATTCCCAATTCCGGGTACCTGATTTCCGATTTCGGGTACCCAAAAACCCGATTTTCAATTTCGAGTACCCGATTTCCGATTTCGGGTACCCGATTTCCAATTTCGGGTACCCAAATACCCGATTCCCAATTTCGGGTGCCCGATTTCCAATTTCGGGTAACCAAATACCCGATTAACAATTTCGGGTACTCGATTTCCAATTCGGGGTAACCAAATACCCGATTAACAATTTCGGGTACCCGATTCCCAATGTCTGGTACCCGATTTCCAATTTCGGGTACCCGATTTGAAATTTCGGGTACCCAAATACCCGATTCCCAATTTCGGGTACCCGATTTCCGATTACGGGTACCCAAATACCCGGTTTGAAATTTCGGGTACCCGATTTCCGATTTCGGGTACCCGATTTCCAATTTCGGGTACCCGGTTTCCGATTTCGGGTGCCCAAATACCCGATTCTCAATTCCGGGTACCCGATTTCCGATTTTGGGTACCAAAATACCCGATTTTCAATTTCGGGTACCCGATTTCCGATTTCGGGTACCCAAAAACCCGATTTTCAATTTCGGGTACCCGATTTCTGATTTCGGGTACCCGATTTCCAATTTCGAGTACCCGATTTCCGATTTCGGGTACCCAAATACCCGATTTTAAATTACGGGTACCCGAATACCCGATTCCCAATTTCGGGTACCCGATTCCCAATTCCGGGTACCCAAATACCCGATTCCAAATTTCGGGTACCCGATTTTCGATTTCGGGTACCCAGAAACCCGATTTTCAATTTCAAGTACCCGATTTCCCATTTCGGGTACCCGATTTCCAATTTCGGGTACCCGATTTCTAATTTCGGGTACCCAAAAACCCGATTTTCAATTTCGGGTACCCGATTTCCGATTTCGGGTACCCAAATACCTGATTTTCAATTTCGGGTACCCGATATTCAATTTCGGGTACCCGATTTCCAATTTCGGGTACCCAAAAACCCGATTTTCAAT
The DNA here is from genome assembly GCA_955652365.1 of Eristalinus aeneus. Taxonomy (NCBI): domain Eukaryota; kingdom Metazoa; phylum Arthropoda; class Insecta; order Diptera; family Syrphidae; genus Eristalinus; species Eristalinus aeneus. Next base: position 43,094,716 of record OY019133.1, read on the forward strand.
TTCGGGTACCCGATTTCCGATTTCGGGTACCCGATTTCTGATTACGGGTACCCAAATACCCGATTTTCAATTTCGGGTACCCGATATCCGATTTCGGGTACCCGATTTCTGATTTCGGGTACCCAAATACCCGATTTTCAATTTCGGGTACCCGATTATCAATTTCGGGTACCCGATTTCCAATTTCGGGTACCCAAATACCCGATTCCCAATTTCGGGTACCCGATTTCCAATTCCGGGTAACCAAAAACCCGATTTTCAATTTCGGGTACCCGATTTTCGATTTCGGGTACCCGATTTCTGATTCCGAGTACCCAAATACCCGATTTTCAATTTCGGGTACCCGATTTGAAATTTCGGGTACCCAAATACCCGATTTCCAATTTCGGGTACCCAAATACCCGATTTTCAATTTCGAGTACCCGATTTTCAATTTCGGGTACCCGATTTCCGATTTCGGGTACCCAAAAACCCGATTTTCAATTTCGGGTACCCGATTTCCGATTTCGGGTACCCGATTTCTGATTTCGGGTACCCAAATACCCGATTTTCAATTTCGGGTACCCGATTATCAATTTCGGGTACCCGATTTCCAATTTCGGGTACCCAAATACCCGATTCCCAATTTCGGGTACCCGATTCCCAAAGTCTTGTACCCGATTTCCAATTTCGGGTACCCGATTTGAAATTTCGGGTACCCAAATACCCCATTTTCAATTTCGGGTATCCGATTTTCAATTTCGGGTACCCGATTTCCAATTTCGGGTACCCAAATACCCGATTTTCAATTTCGGGTACCCGATTTCCAATTTCGGGTACCCAAATACCCGATTCCTTATTCCGGGTACCTGATTTCCAATTTCGGGTACCCAAAAACCCGATTTCAATTTCAGGTACCCGATTTTCGATTTCGGGTTACCCGATTTCCAATTTCAGGTACCCAAATACCCGATTTTCAATTTCGGGTAACCAAAAACCCGATTTCCAATTTCGGGTACCCAAATACCCGATTTCCAATTTCGGGTACCCGATTTCTAATTTCGGGTACCCAAAAACCTGATTTTCGATTTCGGGTACCCGATTTCCGATTTCGGGTACCCGATTTCCAATTTCGGGTACCCAAATACCTGATTTTCAATTTCGGGTACCCGATTTTCAATTTCGGGTACCCGATTTCCAATTTCGGGTACCCAAAAACCCGATTTTCAATTTCGGGTACCCGATTTCCAATTCCGGGTAACCAAAAACCCGATTTTCAATTTCGGGTACCCGATTTCCGATTTCGGGTACCCGATTTCTGATTTCGGGTACCCAAATACCCGATTCCCAATTTCGGGTACCCGATTTCCAATTTCGGGTACCCAAAAACCCGATTTTCAATTTCGGGTACCCGATTTCCGATTTCGGGTACCCGATTTCTGATTTCGGGTACCCAAATACCCGATTTTTAATTTCGGGTACCCGATTTCCAATTTCGGGTACCCAAATACCCGATTCCCAATTTCGGGTACCCGATTTCCAATTCCGGGTAACCAAATACCCGATTCCCAATTTCGGGTACCCGATTCCCAATGTCTGGTACCCGATTTCCAATTTCGGGTACCCGCTTTAAAATTTCAGGTACCCAAATACCCGATTTTCAATTTCGGGTACCCGATTTCCAATTTCGGGTACCCGAAAACCCGATTTTCAATTTCGGGCACCCGATTCCCGATTTCGGGTACCCGATTTTCAATTTCGGTTTCCCGATTTAGAATTTCGGGTACCTAAATACCCGATTTTCAATTTCGGGTACCCAAATACCCGATTCCCAATTTCGGGTACCCGATTTCCAATTCCGATTTTCAATTTCGGGTGCCCGATTTCCGATTTCGGGTACCCGATTTCTGATTTCGGGTACCCAAATACCCGATTTCCAATTTCGGGTACCCGATTTCCAATTTCGGGTACCCAAAAACCCGATTTTCAATTTCGGGTACCCGATTTCCGATTTCGGGTACCCGATTTCTGATTTCGGGTACCCAAATACCCGATTTTCAATTTCGGGTACCCGATTTTCAATTTCGGGTACCCGATTTCCAATTTCGGGTACCCAAATACCCGATTCCCAATTTCGGGTACCCGATTTCCAATTCCGGGTAACCAAATACCCGATTCCCAATTTCGGGTACCCGATTCCCAAAGTCTGGTACCCGATTTCCAATTTCGGGTACCCAAAAACCCGATTTTCAATTTCGGGTACCCGATTTCCGATTTCGGGTACCCGATTTCCAATTTGGGGGACCCAAATGCCAGATTTTCAATTTCGGGTACCCGATTTTCAATTTCGGGTACCCGATTTCCAATTTCGGGTACCTAAATACCCGATTTTCAATTTCGGGTACCCGATTTCTGTTTTCGGGTACCCAAATACCCGATTCCCAATTCCGGGTACCTGATTTCCGATTTCGGGTACCCAAAAACCCGATTTTCAATTTCGAGTACCCGATTTCCGATTTCGGGTACCCGATTTCCAATTTCGGGTACCCAAATACCCGATTCCCAATTTCGGGTGCCCGATTTCCAATTTCGGGTAACCAAATACCCGATTAACAATTTCGGGTACCCGATTTCCAATTCGGGGTAACCAAATACCCGATTAACAATTTCGGGTACCTGATTCCCAATGTCTGGTACCCGATTTCCAATTTCGGGTACCCGATTTGAAATTTCGGGTACCCAAATACCCGATTCCCAATTTCGGGTACCCGATTTCCGATTACGGGTACCCAAATACCCGGTTTGAAATTTCGGGTACCCGATTTTCGATTTCGGGTACCCGATTTCCAATTTCGGGTACCCGATTTCCGATTTCGGGTGCCCAAATACCCGATTCTCAATTCCGGGTACCCGATTTCCGATTTCGGGTACCAAAATACCCGATTTTCAATTTCGGGTACCCGATTTCCGATTTCGGGTACCCAAAAACCCGATTTTCAATTACGGGTACCCGATTTCTGATTTCGGGTACCCGATTTCCAATTTCGAGTACCCAAATACCCGATTTCCAATTTCGGGTACCCGATTTCCAATTCCGGGTAACCAAAAACCCGATTTTCAAATTCGGGTACCCGATTTTCAATTTCGGGTACCCGATTTCCAATTTCGGGTACCCAAATACCCGATTCCCAATTTCGGGTACCCGATTTCCAATTCCGGGTAACCAAATACCCGATTTCCAATTTCGGGTACCCGATTTCCAATTTCGGGTACCCAAAAACCCGATTTTCAATTTCGGGTACCCGATTTCCGATTTCGGGTACCCGATTTCTGATTTCGGGTACCCAAATACCCGATTTTCAATTTCGGGTACCCGATTTTCAATTTCGGGTAACCAAATACCCGATTCCCAATTTCGGGTACCCGATTCCCAAAGTCTGGTACCCGATTTCCAATTTCTTTGATTGATTGATTGATTTTTATTATTCAAATTATTAATTAACAATAATCAAGTGTTTCTGCGAAGCCTTATTAGGCTTTTCTGCAGAAGGTTGCTTTACTAATATAAAAAAATCTGTTTAAGTAAACTTAGTTCAATATAAACATAATTCATTACATACAATAAATTCATAATAAAATTATACAATTTAACAACAATTTAAATTGTTATATAAAAAATTTCAAAAAAAATTTTCAAAATTGACTTTATAGTTTTTAAATGTTTGTGTTATTCAGTAGGAAACTTTTTATTCGAGATTTTCTTGTTCTTATGTTTGAAATACTTCTTAGATCTTGAGGTAGGGTGTTGCGGATTTTTGGTACACTGCACTTTAACTCTCTCTTGCCGTAGTTGTTGTGAAAACGGGATTCATGTAGCATACCTTGAGCCCGTCTTCTGGTATTAAGTCCATGCTGGATTGGCACGATAAACCGACTGTCTTCATAGTACTCCAGGATTAAGGTCATCTTAAAGATGTCGTCTACCGAGAGAATTTTAAAGTTTGATTGCTCTGGAGTGTTGCGTTGGTTATATGGAGCTATCTTTTTGAGTGCTGCATCTTGGAGTTTTTTAAGTTTGTTGATATGTGTGGCAGAAGCACTGCCCCAAGCAAGAATGCCATACCTTAGTTTAGATTCCACCAAAGCATAATAAACTTGTCGTAACACTGGCGTTGTGGCATGAAATTTTAAATGTGTAAGTGCGTACAAAGCTTTTTTAAGGCTTGCGCGCAACTTATCAATATGCGTATCCCACAGAAAATTGCTGTCAATTGTGACGCCGAGATATTTATAGTTCTCAACAATCTCAATTGGACAACTAATTGATCTGTTACAGGAGTTATTTCTGTAGAGTATTGGTTCTTGGGTGGCCTTGAACTGTGGACTTCGTATATGCATCATCTTAGTCTTTGACGCATTGATCACAAGTCCGTGATCGTGACACCATTTGACTGCCCTGTCAAACTCTTTCTGCATTATTTCGGTTGCCGTATGCAGAGACCTATGACGCACCACTATCGCTGTATCGTCTGCAAAAGCAAATGGTATTGCCAGTTTAAATACTCGTAAGAGCTCGTTAGTGTATAAAATAAACAGAATTGGTCCTAGTTTAGACCCTTGTGGGACTCCATATTGAACACTTTCGTTTTTACTGCAAGTTTGGTTTATCTTTACACAGAATTGTCTATTGTGTAGATATTCTTTAAACCAATTCGCGACCAATCCTCTTATCCCAGCATGCTCTAGTGCTTCGATTAGCTTGTCATGATTCAGGGTATCAAAAGCTTTACTAAAGTCTACGAATAACACTAAGACATGATGGCTTTTATTTAAGCTTTCGTTGACACAATTTGCGAATTCACCTAATAACTTGCCCGTACTTTTATTCTTCTGGAATCCATACTGACTTGAGTGTATGAGAGAATTCTTTGCGATAAAGTCTTGTAGTCTTTTTGCTATAACTTCTTCGAGACATTTTTCGATTACAGGTAAAATCGATATCGGCCTGTAATTGCTGATTTCGCTTTTCACTCCTCCTTTATACACAGGTCGTACTACTGCAGTTTTTAGGCTATTAGGGATTTTCGATTCGCTTATACTCATATTTATCAACTTACAAACAATTGGAGTAAATATGTCGATGTGCCTTTTTATGTCTCCTGCCCTTATTCCGTCGAATCCTGGTGACTTCATATCGTTCAGCGACATAATTATGCTTTGGATTTCAGAGTAGTTGGCTTCTTGTATAAACATTGAACGGACATTAGTTGATCTTGTGTGTGTGGATGTGACAACGTTACATTGGTGAATGATGTCTCGTATCTGGCTGCTAAAGTTTGTCGCAAACACACTGGCTAGTCTACCAAGACACATTTTTCCAGAGAAATTCTTGCGAACAATTTCATCAACCCCAAGCTTTTTACGTCCAAGTATCTCATTTATAAGACTCCATGTTTTACGCGGATCAGATCTTATTTGATTGAATTTTGTCTTGTAGAAGGACGATTTTTGGGCGATTAACTCTTTGTTTAGTCTATTTCTGAATGTCTTATACTCTGTTTCATATGTCTTGTTAAGTCTGTTATTTTTCCATTTTCTGTAGATTTCGTCTCTTTTTTTACATTTGGCAATTAGATCAGGAGTCATCCAAGGATTAAGCTTTCTTTTGTTTTTCATTTTCTTCGCAGTTGTCGATTTTTCGTATATAGACGTCATTTTCTCAGAAAGGGCTTCATATAATGAGACTGTGTCATTATTACTTAGAATATCATCCCAATTGGTTTCTCTGATTAGTTCATCAACCTTGACGCTTGATATACAGGATAGGCTGAATGAACTCTCGTCGGTAACAGATCTTTTCATTGGCCGGAAGTATATGACAGCATAATGATCGGTGATACTGCTTTCAATAACGGCTGAATTGATTTGGTGGTACAAGGTGTTTGTCAAAATGTGATCGATTGTTGATTTTGATCCAGTATTCGGATCTACCCTGGTAAAGTCCGTAATCATATTTATCAATCCCAATGACGCCAGCATTTCCAGGTATTCCTTGACACCATACAAATTCAGATCCTTCACGTTAATGTTTATGTCACCCATGATCACAATTTCGTCTTTACTTCTTAATTGACCAACACTGTTCCCAAATTCTTCAATAAACATTTTTTTACTGAAACCCGGTGGTCTATATATTCCCATTATATACGTATACTTATTTTCCTCTTTGACTTTAATCATGATGCTTTCATAAGAACTACTTTTTGTTGTTAATCGTTCATATTGTAATTCATTCCCCCTCCTCTTCGTTTATCTCGATTCAGGAATTCCGTTTGGAAACCCTCTAAGTTGTAATAGTTTATCTCCTCTTCATCAATATTTGTTTCAACTAACACAATGACATTTAATATATCCATGACGTGATTAATATTTAGGCAAAAGGCATTCCAATTCTTCCTTAATGCCCTTATATTAAAACATAAGTAACAATTTTTATTTTCATTTAATTCATTTAAATTGATACTGTTGAAGCCATATATTACCCTACAATTTATGTCAACTGCAACTTCATTCAAATCCATTTTGATGTAAAAAATGTTAGTGTATCATTTTGTATACAAACAAACCTGTTAGTGAGAGTTTATGATTTTACTCACATCATTAACCGTATTTATGAAGATCGGCTGAGTACTCTCATTTTTTCTGGCAAGTATTCTGCCAGCGCTCTCCCACACAAACCTCCAGTTTTGTTGTCTCGCTCTTTCCTTAGCCATCCATAGTAGGTGTTTATTTTGCTTTGTCAGCTGATTGTTGACATATACCGTACTGTCTGGAATATTGACACTCACATTTGAGCTGACATTGCTGTTTTGCAAGACAGTCTTCATTTTGATGGGGCGAGTGGAGCGTGTTCTATGAATGAATTCTTTTTTCTTGATACTGGATGCAAATGTTGCAATGATGACAGATTTTGTTGGGTTTTTGGTTTTTGTTCGATAAATATCAGAAATATCGCAGTCGTTTAATGGAAACGTGATTGTTTTGCCAATTCCCTTCACTATTTCTGTAAGGTTTTCTTGTGGAGTGGGGGGAATGTTTTTGATTTCAATATTATTTTTTATTAGTTGTTGCTCCATGGTGTTAATATGTGTTTGGAGACTTTGTATTAAGACATCTTTTTGTGCATTAGTTGATTTCAATTCATTTAATTCTTTTGTAATATTGTCCATTAAGTCATTATTTTTCTTTATGTGTGCAGAGAGGTCATCGTACTTTGCTGCTAGGAAATTACAGCTTGCAGCAATGTCTTTGATTTCCTCTCTCAGCAAACGAATTTCGGCTATAACAGCTGGGTTGTTTGATGGAGCGGTGTTACTAGTACCAACGGGGCTGCTGTGTTCCCTCATTCTTTTTGAAGGCTGTTCTGCTGTAGTTTGAGGAACAGATACTACCGTATTGTTGGTTGCTGCGGTAGTCTGGGCATCTGGGTTATACCTACATGCTTGGCACCGCCAGGCATCTCTCCTTGTGCCCATGGTTCTCCACGATTTCTCGCTTACGGTGGTGCAATGGAAATGCAGTTTTCGCTTGCAGCCCGAGCATTCAGCAAACTCTTCTACCAAGACATTATCACCGCAATGTCCGCACACATGCATGTTTATAGATAATTTAAATGTTAGCAAAGACTAAATGAACACTATTAAAAAATTAAATGAGTAATTTTTCTTATGATTTGTATATAAGTACACAATAAAGTCACTGTCTTTTCCCTTGTTTGAATTATTGTTTAACTAAGAATTAAAGCTATTAACTTTGGCAAGAAATCACTTGAGCGATTGAAAAACACGTCCGATCTCACTAAGTTCACTGTTCGGGTACCCAAAAACCCGATTTTCAATTTCGGGTACCCGATTTCCGATTTCGGGTACCCGATTTCCAATTTGGGGGACCCAAATGCCAGATTTTCAATTTCGGGTACCCGATTTCCGATTTCGGGTACCCGATTTCTGATTTCGGGTACCCAAATACCCGATTTTCAATTTCGGGTACCCGATTTTCAATTTCGGGTACCCGATTTCCAATTTCGGGTACCCAAATACCCGATTTTCAATTGCGGGTATCCAATTTCCAATTTCGGGTACCCGCTCGGTGACAGCTGCTCGCTGGCGGCTGCTCGCTAGTGCTCGCTGGTGTTCGCTGGTGCTCGCTAGTGCTCGCTAGTGCTCGCTGGTGTTCGCTGGTGCTCGCTGGTGTTCGCTGGTGCTCGCTGGTCCTCGCTGGCAGCTGCTCGCTAGCTCTCTGGTGCTTGTTGGCAGATGTTTGCCTGTGCTCGCTGGGAGCTGCTCGCTGGTGCTCGCTGGCAGCTGCTCGCTCGTGCTCGCTGGCAGCCGCTCTCTGGTGCTCGCTGGCAGCTGCTCGCTTGTGCTCGCTGGCAGCTGCTCGCTAGCTCTCTGGTGCTTGTTGGCAGATGTTTGCCTGTGCTCGCTGGGAGCTGCTCGCTTGTGCTCGCTGGGAGCTGCTCGCTTATGCTCGCTGGCAGCTACTCGCTTGTGCTCGCTGGCAGCTGCTTGCTAGTGCACGCTGGCAGCTGCTCGCTTGTGCTCGCTGGTGTTCGCTGGTGTTCGCTGGTGTTCGCTGGTGTTCGCTGGTGTTCGCTGGTGCTTGCTGGTGCTCGCTGGCAGCTGCTCGCTCGTGCTCGCTTTCAGCCGCTCTCTGGTGCTCGCTGGCAGCTGCTCGCTTGTGCTCGCTGGCAGCTGCTCGCTTGTGCTCGCTGTCAGCTGCTCGCTTGTGCTCGCTGTCAGCTGCTCGCTTGTGCTCGCTGGCAGCTGCTCGCTTGTGCTCGCTAGCAGATGCTCGCTTGTGCTCGCTGGCAGCTGCTTGCTAGTGCACGCTGCTGCTCGTTGGTGCTCGCTTGTAGCTGCTCGCTGGTGCTCGCTAATGCTCGCTGATGCTCGCTGATGCTCGCTGATGCTCACTGTTGCAAGCTGGCAGCTGCTCACTGATGCTCGCTGGCAGCTGCTCACTGATGCTCGCTGGCAGCTGCTCACTGATGCTCGCTGGCAGCTGCTTCCATGGGATTTCCAATTTCGGGTACCCAAATACCCGATTTCCAATTTCGGGTACCCAAATACCCGATTCACAATGTCGGGTACCCGATTTCCAATTCCGGGTAACCAAATACCCGATTCCCAATTTCGGGTACCCGATTCCCAATATCTGGTACCCGATTTCCAATTTCGGGTACCCGATTTGAAATTTCGGGTACCCAAATACCCGATTCCCAATTTCGGGTACCCAAATACCCGGTTTGAAATTTCGGGTACCCGATTTACGATTTTGGGTACCCATATACCCGATTTTCAATTACGGGTACCCGATTTCCAATTTCGGGTACCCGATTTCCAATTTCGAATACCCGATTTCTGATTTCGGGTACCCAAATACCCGATTTGAAATTTCGGGTACCCGAATACCCGATTCCCAATTTCGGGTACCCGATTTCCAATTCCGGGTACCCAAATACCCGATTCCCAATTTCGGGTACCCGATTTTCGATTTCAGGTACCCAGAAACCCGATTTTCAATTTCGGGTACCCGATTTCCGATTTCGGGTACCCGATTTCCAATTTCGGGTACCCGATTTCTGATTTCGGGTACCCAAATACCCGATTTGAATTTTCGGGTACCCGATTTCTAATTTCGGGTACCCAAAAACCCGATTTTCAATTTCGGGTACCCGATTTCCGATTTCGGGTACCCGATTTCCAATTTCGGGTACCCGATTTCTGATTTCGGGTACCCAAATACCCGATTTGAATTTTCGGGTACCCGAATACCCGATTCCCAATTTCGGGTACCCGATTTTCGATTTCGGGTACCAAGAAACCCGATTTTCAATTTCGGGTACACGATTTCCGATTTCGGGTACCCAGAAACCCGATTTCCAATTTCGGGTACCCAAATACCCCATTTTCAATTTCGGGTACCCGATTTCCAATTTCGGGTACCCAAATACCCGATTCCCAATTTCGGGTACCCGATTTCCAATTTCGGGTACCCAAATACCCGATTCCATATTTCGGGTACCTGATTTCCAATTCCGGGTACCCAAACACCCGATTCCCAATTTCGGGTACCCGATTTCCGATTTCGGTTACCCAAATACCCGGTTTGAAATTTCGGGTACCCGATTTACGATTTTGGGTACCCATATACCCGTTTTTCAATTTCGGGTACCCGATTTTCAATTTCGGGTACCCGATTTTCAATTTCGGGTACCCGATTTCCGATTTCGGGTACCCAAATACCCGATTTTCAATTTCGGGTACCCGATTATCAATTTCGGGTACAAGATTTCCGATTTCGGGTACCCAAAAACGCGATTTTCAATTTCGGAAACCCGATTTCCGATTTCGGGTACCCGATTTCTGATTTCAGGTACCCAAATACCCGATTTTCAATTTCGGGTACCCGATTTTCAATTTCGGGTGCCCGATTTCCAATTTCGGGTACCCAAATACCCGATTTTCAATTTCGGGTACCCGATTTCCAATTTCGGGTACCCGATTTCCAATTTCGGGTACCAAAATACCCGATTTTCAATTTCGGGTACCCGATTATCAATTTCGGGTACCCGATTATCAATTTCGGGTACCCGATTTTCAATATCGGGTACCCAAATACCCGATTTTCAACTTCGGGTACCCGATTTCCAATTTCGTGTACCCGAATACCCGATTCCCAATTTCGGGTACCCGATTTCCAATTTCGTGTACCCGAATACCCGATTTCCGATTTCGGGTACCCAAAAACCCGATTTTCAATTTCGGGTACCCGATTTCCGATTTCGTGTACCCGATTTCCAATTTCGGGTACCCGATTTCTGATTTCGGGTACCCAAATACCCGATTTTCAATTTCGGGTACCCGATTTTCAATTTCAGGTACCCGATTTTCAATTTCGGGTACCCGATTTCCAATTTCGGGTACCCAGAAACCCGATTTTCAATTTCGGGTACCCGATTTCCGATTTCGGGTACCCGATTTCCAATTTCGGGTACCCAAATACCCCATTTTCAATTTCGGGTACCCGATTTCCAATTTCGGGTACCCAAATACCCGGTTCCCAATTTCGGGTACCCGATTCCCAATTTCGGGTACCCGATTCCCAATTTCGGGTACCCGATTTCCGATTTCGGGTACCCAAATACTCGATTTTCAATTGCGGGTATCCAATTTCCAATTTCGGGTACCCGCTCGGTGGCAGCTGCTCGCTGGCGGCTGCTCGCTAGTGCTCGCTGGTGTTCGCTGGTGCTCGCTAGTGCTCGCTGGTGTTCGCTGGTGCTCGCTGGTCCTCGCTGGCAGCTGCTCGCTAGCTCTCTGGTGCTTGTTGGCAGATGTTTGCCTGTGCTCGCTGGGAGCTGCTCGCTTGTGCTCGCTGGGAGCTGCTCACTTGTGCTCGCTGGGAGCTGCTCGCTTGTGCTCGCTGGGAGCTGCTCGCTTGTGCTCGCTGGGAGCTGCTCGCTTGTGCTCGCTGGCAGCTGCTCGCTTGTGCTCGCTGGCAGCTGCTCGCTTGTGCTCGCTGGGAGCTGCTCGCTTGTGCTCGCTGGGAGCTGCTCGCTTGTGCTCGCTGGGAGCTGCTCGCTTGTGCTCGCTGGGAGCTGCTCGCTTGTGCTCGCTGGGAGCTGCTCGCTTGTGCTCGCTGGCAGCTGCTCGCTTGTGCTCGCTGGCAGCTGCTTGCTAGTGCACGCTGGCAGCTGCTCGCTTGTGCTCGCTGGTGTTCGCTGGTGTTCGCTGGTGTTCGCTGGTGTTCGCTGGTGCTTGCTGGTGCTCGCTGGCAGCTGCTCGCTCGTGCTCGCTGGCAGCCGCTCTCTGGTGCTCGCTGGCAGCTGCTCGCTTGTGCTCGCTGGCAGCTGCTCGCTAGCTCTCTGGTGCTTGTTGGCAGATGTTTGCCTGTGCTCGCTGGGAGCTGCTCGCTTGTGCTCGCTGGGAGCTGCTCGCTTGTGCTCGCTGGGAGCTGCTCGCTTGTGCTCGCTGGGAGCTGCTCGCTTGTGCTCGCTGGCAGCTGCTCGCTTGTGCTCGCTGGCAGCTGCTCGCTTGTGCTCGCTGGCAGCTGCTCGCTTGTGCTCGCTGGCAGCTGCTTGCTAGTGCACGCTGGCAGCTGCTCGCTTGTGCTCGCTGGTGTTCGCTTGTGTTCGCTGGTGTTCGCTGGTGTTCGCTGGTGTTCGCTGGTGCTTGCTGGTGCTCGCTGGCAGCTGCTCGCTCGTGCTCGCTGGCAGCCGCTCTCTGGTGCTCGCTGGCAGCTGCTCGCTTGTGCTCGCTGGCAGCTGCTCGCTTGTGCTCGCTGTCAGCTGCTCGCTTGTGCTCGCTTGCAGCTGCTCGCTTGTGCTCGCTAGCAGATGCTCGCTTGTGCTCGCTGGCAGCTGCTTGCTAGTGCACGCTGCTGCTCGTTGGTGCTCGCTTGTAGCTGCTCGCTGGTGCTCGATTACAGCGCTAGTGCTCGCTGGTAGCTGCTCGCTTGTGCTCGCTGGCAGCTGCTTGCTAGTGCACGCTGGCAGCTGCTCGCTTGTGCTCGCTGGTGTTCGCTGTTGTTCGCTGGTGTTCGCTGATGTTCGCTGGTGTTCGCTGGTGTTCGCTGGTGTTCGCTGGTGTTCGCTGGTGCTTGCTGGTCTTCGCTGGCAGGTGCTCGCTGGTGTTTACTAGCAGCTGCTCGCTGGAAGCTACTCGCTGATGCTCGCTGGAAGCTGCTCGATGGCATCTGCTTTCTGGTGCTCGCTAGTGCTCGCTGGCAGCTGCTAGCTCTTGCTCCTTGGCAGCTGCTCGCTTGTGCTCGCTGATGCTCGCTGGCAGCTGCTCGCTGGAGTTCGCTGGTAGCTGCTCGCTGTTGTTCGCTGGCAGCTGCTCGCTTGCGCTCGCTGATGCTCGCTGGCAGCTGCTCACTGATGCTCGCTGGCAGCTGCTCACTGATGCTCGCTGGCAGCTGCTCACTGATGCTCGCTGGCAGCTGCTCACTGATGCTCGCTGGCAGCTGCTCACTGATGCTCGCTGGCAGCTGCTCACTGATGCTCGCTGGCAGCTGCTCGCTTGTACTCGCTGGCAGCTGCTCGCTTGTGCTAGCTGGCAGCTGCTCGCTAATGCTCGCTAGCAGCAATTCGGGTAGCCGACTTGAAATTTCGGGTTCCCAAATACCCGATTCCCGATTTCGGGTACCCAAATACCCGATTTTCAATTTCGGGTACCCGATTTCCGATTTCGGGTACCAAAATACCCGATTTTCAATTTCGGGTACCCGATTATCAATTCCGGGTACCCGATTTTCAATTTCGGGTACCCAAATACCCGACTTTCAACTTCGGGTACCCGATTTCCAATTTCGGGTACCCAAATACCCGATTCCCAATTTCGGGTACCCGATTTCCGATTTCGGGTACCCGATTTCCGATTTCGGGTACCCAAAAACCCAATTTTCAATTTCGGGTACCCGATTTCCGATTTCGGGTACCCGATTTCCAATTTCGGGTACCCGATTTCTGATTTCGGATACCCAAATACCCCATTTGAAATTTCGGGTACCCGAATACCCGATTCCCTATTTCGGCTACCCGATTTCCAATTTCGGGTACCCAAATACCCGATTCCCAATTTCGGGTACCCGATTTCCGATTTCGGGTACCCAAATACCCGATTTTCAATTTTGGGTATACGTTTTCCAAATTTCGGGTACCCAAATACCCGATTCCCATTTTCGGGTACCCGATTTCCAATTTCGATTTCCAATTTCGGGTACCCGACTTGAAATTTCGGGTTCCCAAATACCCGATTCCCGATTACGGGTACCCAAATACCCGATTTTCAATTTTGGGTATACGTTTTCCAAATTTCGGGTACCCAAATACCCGATTCCCATTTTCGGGTACCCGATTTCCAATTTCGATTTCCAATTTCGGGTACCCGACTTGAAATTTCGGGTTCCCAAATACCCGATTCCCAATTTCGGGTACCCGATTTCCAATTCCGGGTACCCAAATACCCGATTCCCAATTTCGGGTACCCGATTTCCGATTTCGGGTACCCAAATACCCGATTTTCAATTTTGGGTATACGTTTTCCAAATTTCGGGTACCCAAATACCCGATTCCCATTTTCGGGTACCCGATTTCCAATTTCGATTTCCAATTTCGGGTACCCGACTTGAAATTTCGGGTTCCCAAATACCCGATTCCCAATTTCGGGTACCCGATTTCCAATTCCGGGTACCCAAATACCCGATTCCCAATTTCGGGTACCCGATTTCCAATTTCGGGTACCCGATTTCTAATTTCGGGTACCCAAATACCCGATTTCCAATTTCGGGTACCCAAATACCCCATTTTCAATTTCGGGTACCCGATTTCCAATTTCGGGTACCCGATTTCTAATTTCGGGTACCCAAATACCCGATTTTCAATTTCGGGTACCCGATTTCCAATTTCGGGTACCCAAATACCCCATTTTCAATTTCGGGTACCCGATTTCCAATTTCGGGTACCCAAATACCCCATTTTCAATTTCGGGTACCCGATTTCCAATTTCGGGTACCCGATTTCTAATTTCGGGTACCCAAATACCCGATTTTCAATTTCGGGTACCCGATTTCCAATTTCGGGTACCCAAATACCCCATTTTCAATTTCGGGTACCCGATTTCCAATTTCGGGTACCCAGAAACCCGATTTTCAATTTCGGGTACCCGATTTCCGATTTCGGGTACCCGATTTCCGATTTCGCGTACCCGATTTCTAATTTCGGGTACCCAAATACCCGATTTTCAATTTCGGGTACCCGATTTCCAATTTCGGGTACCCAAATACCCCATTTTCAATTTCGGGTACCCGATTTCCAATTTCGGGTACCCAAATACCCGATTCCCAATTTCGGGTACCCGATTCCCAATTTCGGGTACCCGATTCCCAATTTCGGGTACCCGATTCCCAATTTCGGGTACCCGATTTCCGATTTCGGGTACCCAAATACTCGATTTTCAATTGCGGGTATCCAATTTCCAATTTCGGGTACCCGCTCGGTGGCAGCTGCTCGCTGGCGGCTGCTCGCTAGTGCTCGCTGGTGTTCGCTGGTGCTCGCTAGTGCTCGCTGGTGTTCGCTGGTGCTCGCTGGTCCTCGCTGGCAGCTGCTCGCTAGCTCTCTGGTGCTTGTTGGCAGATGTTTGCCTGTGCTCGCTGGGAGCTGCTCGCTTGTGCTCGCTGGGAGCTGCTCGCTTGTGCTCGCTGGGAGCTGCTCGCTTGTGCTCGCTGGGAGCTGCTCGCTTGTGCTCGCTGGGAGCTGCTCGCTTGTGCTCGCTGGCAGCTGCTCGCTTGTGCTCGCTGGGAGCTGCTCGCTTGTGCTCGCTGGGAGCTGCTCGCTTGTGCTCGCTGGCAGCTGCTCGCTTGTGCTCGCTGGCAGCTGCTTGCTAGTGCACGCTGGCAGCTGCTCGCTTGTGCTCGCTGGTGTTCGCTGGTGTTCGCTGGTGTTCGCTGGTGTTCGCTGGTGCTTGCTGGTGCTCGCTGGCAGCTGCTCGCTCGTGCTCGCTGGCAGCCGCTCTCTGGTGCTCGCTGGCAGCTGCTCGCTTGTGCTCGCTGGCAGCTGCTCGCTAGCTCTCTGGTGCTTGTTGGCAGATGTTTGCCTGTGCTCGCTGGGAGCTGCTCGCTTGTGCTCGCTGGGAGCTGCTCGCTTGTGCTCGCTGGGAGCTGCTCGCTTGTGCTCGCTGGGAGCTGCTCGCTTGTGCTCGCTGGCAGCTGCTCGCTTGTGCTCGCTGGCAGCTGCTCGCTTGTGCTCGCTGGCAGCTGCTCGCTTGTGCTCGCTGGCAGCTGCTTGCTAGTGCACGCTGGCAGCTGCTTGCTAGTGCACGCTGGCAGCTGCTCGCTTGTGCTCGCTGGTGTTCGCTTGTGTTCGCTGGTGTTCGCTGGTGTTCGCTGGTGTTCGCTGGTGTTCGCTGGTGCTTGCTGGTGCTCGCTGGCAGCTGCTCGCTCGTGCTCGCTGGCAGCCGCTCTCTGGTGCTCGCTGGCAGCTGCTCGCTTGTGCTCGCTGGCAGCTGCTCGCTTGTGCTCGCTGTCAGCTGCTCGCTTGTGCTCGCTGGCAGCTGCTCGCTTGTGCTCGCTAGCAGATGCTCGCTTGTGCTCGCTGGCAGCTGCTTGCTAGTGCACGCTGCTGCTCGTTGGTGCTCGCTTGTAGCTGCTCGCTGGTGCTCGATTACAGCGCTAGTGCTCGCTGGTAGCTGCTCGCTTGTGCTCGCTGGGAGCTGCTCGCTTGTGCTCGCTGGTGTTCGCTGTTGTTCGCTGGTGTTCGCTGATGTTCGCTGGTGTTCGCTGGTGTTCGCTGGTATTCGCTGGTGTTCGCTGGTGCTTGCTGGTCTTCGCTGGCAGGTGCTCGCTGGTGTTTACTAGCAGCTGCTCGCTGGAAGCTACTCGCTGATGCTCGCTGGAAGCTGCTCGATGGCATCTGCTTTCTGGTGCTCGCTAGTGCTCGCTGGCAGCTGCTAGCTCTTGCTCCTTGGCAGCTGCTCGCTTGTGCTCGCTGATGCTCGCTGGCAGCTGCTCGCTGGAGTTCGCTGGTAGCTGCTCGCTGTTGTTCGCTGGCAGCTGCTCGCTTGCGCTCGCTGATGCTCGCTGGCAGCTGCTCACTGATGCTCGCTGGCAGCTGCTCACTGATGCTCGCTGGCAGCTGCTCACTGATGCTCGCTGGCAGCTGCTCACTGATGCTCGCTGGCAGCTGCTCACTGATGCTCGCTGGCAGCTGCTCGCTTGTACTCGCTGGCAGCTGCTCGCTTGTGCTAGCTGGCAGCTGCTCGCTAATGCTCGCTAGCAGCAATTCGGGTAGCCGACTTGAAATTTCGGGTTCCCAAATACCCGATTCCCGATTTCGGGTACCCAAATACCCGATTTTCAATTTCGGGTACCCGATTTCCGATTTCGGGTACCAAAATACCCGATTTTCAATTTCGGGTACCCGATTATCAATTTCGGGTACCCGATTTTCAATTTCGGGTACCCAAATACCCGACTTTCAACTTCGGGTACCCGATTTCCAATTTCGGGTACCCAAATACCCGATTCCCAATTTCGGGTACCCGATTTCCGATTTCGGGTACCCGATTTCCGATTTCGGGTACCCAAAAACCCAATTTTCAATTTCGGGTACCCGATTTCCGATTTCGGGTACCCGATTTCCAATTTCGGGTACCCGATTTGTGATTTCGGATACCCAAATACCCCATTTGAAATTTCGGGTACCCGAATACCCGATTCCCTATTTCGGCTACCCGATTTCCAATTTCGGGTACCCAAATACCCGATTCCCAATTTCGGGTACCCGATTTCCGATTTCGGGTACCCAAATACCCGATTTTCAATTTTGGGTATACGTTTTCCAAATTTCGGGTACCCAAATACCCGATTCCCATTTTCGGGTACCCGATTTCCAATTTCGATTTCCAATTTCGGGTACCCGACTTGAAATTTCGGGTTCCCAAATACCCGATTCCCGATTACGGGTACCCAAATACCCGATTTTCAATTTTGGGTATACGTTTTCCAAATTTCGGGTACCCAAATACCCGATTCCCATTTTCGGGTACCCGATTTCCAATTTCGATTTCCAATTTCGGGTACCCGACTTGAAATTTCGGGTTCCCAAATACCCGATTCCCAATTTCGGGTACCCGATTTCCAATTCCGGGTACCCAAATACCCGATTCCCAATTTCGGGTACCCGATTTCCGATTTCGGGTACCCAAATACCCGATTTTCAATTTTGGGTATACGTTTTCCAAATTTCGGGTACCCAAATACCCGATTCCCATTTTCGGGTACCCGATTTCCAATTTCGATTTCCAATTTCGGGTACCCGACTTGAAATTTCGGGTTCCCAAATACCCGATTCCCAATTTCGGGTACCCGATTTCCAATTCCGGGTACCCAAATACCCGATTCCCAATTTCGGGTACCCGATTTCCAATTTCGGGTACCCGATTTCTAATTTCGGGTACCCAAATACCCGATTTCCAATTTCGGGTACCCAAATACCCCATTTTCAATTTCGGGTACCCGATTTCCAATTTCGGGTACCCGATTTCTAATTTCGGGTACCCAAATACCCGATTTTCAATTTCGGGTACCCGATTTCCAATTTCGGGTACCCAAATACCCCATTTTCAATTTCGGGTACCCGATTTCCAATTTCGGGTACCCAAATACCCCATTTTCAATTTCGGGTACCCGATTTCCAATTTCGGGTACCCGATTTCTAATTTCGGGTACCCAAATACCCGATTTTCAATTTCGGGTACCCGATTTCCAATTTCGGGTACCCAAATACCCCATTTTCAATTTCGGGTACCCGATTTCCAATTTCGGGTACCCAGAAACCCGATTTTCAATTTCGGGTACCCGATTTCCGATTTCGGGTACCCGATTTCCGATTTCGCGTACCCGATTTCCGATTTCGGGTACCCAAATACTCGATTTTCAATTGCGGGTATCCAATTTCCAATTTCGGGTACCCGATTTTCAATTTCGGGTACCCGATTTCCAATTTCGGGTACCCAAATACCCCATTTTCAATTTCGGGTACCCGATTTCCAATTTCGGGTACCCAAATACCCGATTCCCAATTTCGGGTACCCGATTCCCAATTTCGGGTACCCGATTCCCAATTTCGGGTACCCGATTCCCAATTTCGGGTACCCGATTTCCGATTTCGGGTACCCAAATACTCGATTTTCAATTGCGGGTATCCAATTTCCAATTTCGGGTACCCGCTCGGTGGCAGCTGCTCGCTGGCGGCTGCTCGCTAGTGCTCGCTGGTGTTCGCTGGTGCTCGCTAGTGCTCGCTGGTGTTCGCTGGTGCTCGCTGGTCCTCGCTGGCAGCTGCTCGCTAGCTCTCTGGTGCTTGTTGGCAGATGTTTGCCTGTGCTCGCTGGGAGCTGCTCGCTTGTGCTCGCTGGGAGCTGCTCGCTTGTGCTCGCTGGGAGCTGCTCGCTTGTGCTCGCTGGGAGCTGCTCGCTTGTGCTCGCTGGGAGCTGCTCGCTTGTGCTCGCTGGCAGCTGCTCGCTTGTGCTCGCTGGGAGCTGCTCGCTTGTGCTCGCTGGGAGCTGCTCGCTTGTGCTCGCTGGCAGCTGCTCGCTTGTGCTCGCTGGCAGCTGCTTGCTAGTGCACGCTGGCAGCTGCTCGCTTGTGCTCGCTGGTGTTCGCTGGTGTTCGCTGGTGTTCGCTGGTGTTCGCTGGTGCTTGCTGGTGCTCGCTAGCAGCTGCTCGCTCGTGCTCGCTGGCAGCCGCTCTCTGGTGCTCGCTGGCAGCTGCTCGCTTGTGCTCGCTGGCAGCTGCTCGCTAGCTCTCTGGTGCTTGTTGGCAGATGTTTGCCTGTGCTCGCTGGGAGCTGCTCGCTTGTGCTCGCTGGGAGCTGCTCGCTTGTGCTCGCTGGGAGCTGCTCGCTTGTGCTCGCTGGGAGCTGCTCGCTTGTGCTCGCTGGCAGCTGCTCGCTTGTGCTCGCTGGCAGCTGCTCGCTTGTGCTCGCTGGCAGCTGCTCGCTTGTGCTCGCTGGCAGCTGCTTGCTAGTGCACGCTGGCAGCTGCTTGCTAGTGCACGCTGGCAGCTGCTCGCTTGTGCTCGCTGGTGTTCGCTTGTGTTCGCTGGTGTTCGCTGGTGTTCGCTGGTGTTCGCTGGTGTTCGCTGGTGCTTGCTGGTGCTCGCTGGCAGCTGCTCGCTCGTGCTCGCTGGCAGCCGCTCTCTGGTGCTCGCTGGCAGCTGCTCGCTTGTGCTCGCTGGCAGCTGCTCGCTTGTGCTCGCTGTCAGCTGCTCGCTTGTGCTCGCTGGCAGCTGCTCGCTTGTGCTCGCTAGCAGATGCTCGCTTGTGCTCGCTGGCAGCTGCTTGCTAGTGCACGCTGCTGCTCGTTGGTGCTCGCTTGTAGCTGCTCGCTGGTGCTCGATTACAGCGCTAGTGCTCGCTGGTAGCTGCTCGCTTGTGCTCGCTGGGAGCTGCTCGCTTGTGCTCGCTGGTGTTCGCTGTTGTTCGCTGGTGTTCGCTGATGTTCGCTGGTGTTCGCTGGTGTTCGCTGGTATTCGCTGGTGTTCGCTGGTGCTCGCTGGTCTTCGCTGGCAGGTGCTCGCTGGTGTTTACTAGCAGCTGCTCGCTGGAAGCTACTCGCTGATGCTCGCTGGAAGCTGCTCGATGGCATCTGCTTTCTGGTGCTCGCTAGTGCTCGCTGGCAGCTGCTAGCTCTTGCTCCTTGGCAGCTGCTCGCTTGTGCTCGCTGATGCTCGCTGGCAGCTGCTCGCTGGAGTTCGCTGGTAGCTGCTCGCTGTTGTTCGCTGGCAGCTGCTCGCTTGCGCTCGCTGATGCTCGCTGGCAGCTGCTCACTGATGCTCGCTGGCAGCTGCTCACTGATGCTCGCTGGCAGCTGCTCACTGATGCTCGCTGGCAGCTGCTCACTGATGCTCGCTGGCAGCTGCTCACTGATGCTCGCTGGCAGCTGCTCGCTTGTACTCGCTGGCAGCTGCTCGCTTGTGCTAGCTGGCAGCTGCTCGCTAATGCTCGCTAGCAGCTGCTTGCTAATCCTCGCTGGCAGCTGCTTCCTAATCCTCGCTGGCAGCTGCTCGCTGTTGCTCGCTGGCAGCTGCTCGTTGGTGCTTGCTAGACGCTGCTCGCTGGTGTTTAATGGCAACTGCTCGTTGGCAGCGGGTATTCGATTTCCAATTTCGGGTACCCAAATACCCGATTCCCATTTTCGGGTACCCGATTTCCAATTTCGGGTAGCCGACTTGAAATTTCGGGTTCCCAAATACCCGATTCCCGATTTCGGGTACCCAAATACCCGATTTTCAATTTCGGGTACCCGATTTCCGATTTCGGGTACCAAAATACCCGATTTTCAATTTCGGGTACCCGATTATCAATTTCGGGTACCCGATTTTCAATTTCGGGTACCCGATTTCCGATTTCGGGTACCCGATTTCTGATTTCGGGTACCCAAATACCCGATTTTCAATTTCGGGTACCCGATTTTCAATTTCGGGTACCCAAATACCCGATTCCCAATTTCGGGTACCCGATTTCCAATTTCGGGTACCCAAATACCCGGTTTGAAATTTCGGGTACCCGATTTACGATTTTGGGTACCCATATACCCGATTTTCAATAACGGGTACCTGATTTCCAATTTCGGGTACCTGATTTCCGATTTCGGGTACCCAAATACCCGATTTTCAATTTCGGGTACCCGATTTCCAATTTCGGGTACCCGATTTCCGATTTCGGGTACCAAAATACCCGATTTTCAACTTCGGGTACCCGATTTCCAATTTCGGGTACCCAAATACCCGATTTTCAATTTCGGGTACCTGATTTCCAATTTCGGGTACCCAAATACCCGATTCCCAATTCCGGGTAACCAAATACCCGATTCCCAATTTCGGGTACCCGATACCCAATTTCGGGTACCCGATTCCGATTTCGGGTACCCAAATACCCGATTTTCAATTTCGGGTACCCGATTTCCAATTTCGGGTACCCGCTCGGTGGCAGCTGCTCGCTGGCGGCTGCTCGCTGGCGGCTGCTCGCTAGTGTTCGCTGGTGTTCGCTGGTGCTCGCTGGTGTTCGCTGGTGCTCGCTGGTGTTCGCTGGTGCTCGCTGGTATTCGCTGGTGCTCGCTGGTGTTCGCTGGTGCTCGCTGGTGCTCGCTGGTCCTCGCTGGCGCTCGCTGGTGCTCGCTGGTCCTCGCTGGCAGCTGCTCGCTGGTGCTCGCTGGCTCTCTAGTGCTTGTTGGCAGATGTTTGCTTGTGCTCGCTGCCAGCTGCTCGCTTGTGCTCGCTGGCAGCTGCTCGCTTGTGCCCGCTGCCAGATGCTCGCTTATGCTCGCTGCCAGCTGCTCGCTTGTGCTCGCTGGCAGCTGCTCGCTTGTGCCCGCTGCCAGCTGCTCGCTTATGCTCGCTGGCAGCTGCTCGCTTATGCTAGCTGGCAGCTGCTCGCTTGTGCTCGCTGCCAGCTGCTCGCTTATGCTCGCTGGCAGCTGCTCGCTTGTGCTCGCTGCCAACTGCTCGCTTGTGCTCGCTGCCAGCTGCTCGCTTTTGCTCGTTGGCAGCTGCTCGCTTGTGCTCGTTGGCAGCTGCTCGCTTGTGCTCGTTGGCAGCTGCTCGCTTGTGCTCGTTGGCAGCTGCTCGCTTGTGCTCGCTTGCAGCTGCTCGCTTGTGCTCGTTGGCAGCTGCTCGCTTGTGCTCGTTGGCAGCTGCTCGCTTGTGCTCGCTTGCAGCTGCTCGCTTGCAGCTGCTCGCTTGTGCTCGCTGGCAGCTGCTCTATTGTGCTCGTTGGTCTTCGCTGGTCTTCGCTGGGAGGTGCTCGCTGGTGCTTACTAGCAGCTGCTTGTTGGCAGCTGCTCGCTGGAAGCTACTCGCTGATGCTCGCTGGAAGCTGCTCGATGGCATCTGCTTTCTGGTGCTCGCTAGTGCTCGCTGGCAGCTGCTAGCTCTTGCTCCTTGGCAGCTGCTCGCTTGTGCTCGCTGATGCTCGCTGGCAGCTGCTCGCTGGAGTTCGCTGGTAGCTGCTCGCTGTTGTTCGCCGACAACTGCTCGCTTGTGCTCGCTGGCAGCTGCTCGCTTATGCTAGCTGGCAGCTGCTCGCTTGTGCTCGCTGCCAGCTGCTCGCTTATGCTCGCTGGCAGCTGCTCGCTTGTGCTCGCTGCCAACTGCTCGCTTGTGCTCGCTGCCAGCTGCTCGCTTTTGCTCGTTGGCAGCTGCTCGCTTGTGCTCGTTGGCAGCTGCTCGCTTGTGCTCGCTTGCAGCTGCTCGCTTGTGCTCGCTTGCAGCTGCTCGCTTGCAGCTGCTCGCTTGTGCTCGCTGGCAGCTGCTCTATTGTGCTCGTTGGTCTTCGCTGGTCTTCGCTGGGAGGTGCTCGCTGGTGCTTACTAGCAGCTGCTTGTTGGCA
This sequence comes from Eristalinus aeneus, assembly GCA_955652365.1. NCBI lineage: Eukaryota > Metazoa > Arthropoda > Insecta > Diptera > Syrphidae > Eristalinus > Eristalinus aeneus. Next base: position 43,117,640 of record OY019133.1, read on the forward strand.
GCTGCTCGCTGGAAGCTACTCGCTGATGCTCGCTGGAAGCTGCTCGATGGCATCTGCTTTCTGGTGCTCGCTAGTGCTCGCTGGCAGCTGCTAGCTCTTGCTCCTTGGCAGCTGCTCGCTTGTGCTCGCTGATGCTCGCTGGCAGCTGCTCGCTGGAGTTCGCTGGTAGCTGCTCGCTGTTGTTCGCCGACAACTGCTCGCTTGTGCTCGCTGGCAGCTGCTCGCTGGTGCTCGCTGATGCTCGCTGGCAGCTGCTCGCTAATGCTCGCTGGCAGCTGCTCGCTAATGCTCGCTGGCAGCTGCTCGCTAATGCTCGCTGGCAGCTGCTCGCTGATGCTCGCTGGCAGCTGCTCGCTAGTGCTTGCTGGCAGCTGCTCGTTAGTGCTCGCTGGTGCTCGCTGACAGTTGCTCGCTAGTGCTCGCTGATGCTCGCTTATGCTTGTTGGTGCTCGCTGGCAGTTTCTCGCTGTTGCTCGCTGGTGCTCGCTGGCAGCTTCTTGCTGGTGCTCGCTGGCAGCTGCTTGCTAATCCTCGCTGGCAGCTGCTCGTTAGTGCTCGCTATTGCTCGCTGGCAGCTGCTCGTTGGTGCTTGCTAGCAGCTGCTCGTTGGTGCTTGCTAGCAGCTGCTCGTTGGTGCTTACTAGCAGCTCCTTGGTGCTCGCTGGCACCTGCTCGCTGATACTCGCTGGTGCTCGCTGGTGGTCGCTGGCAGCTGTTCGCTGGTGCTCGCTGGAAGCTGGTAGCTGGTGCCGCGGGTGCTCGCTGTTGCTTGCTGGCAGCTGCTCTCTTATGCTCGCTCGCGCTCGTTGTTGCTCGCTGGTCTATGCTCGCTGGTGCTCGCTGGAAGCTGCTCGCTGTTGCTCGCTGGCAGCGGCACGCTGTGGCTCGCTGACAGCTGCTCGCTCTAGCTCGCTGATGCTCGATGGAAGCTGTTTGCTGGCAGCTGCTCGCTGGTCTTCGCTGGCAGCGGCTCGGTGGTGCTCGCTTGTGCTCGGTAGTGCTCACCGTTGCTCGCTGGCAACTGCTCTCAGGTAGCTGCTCGATGGTGCAGGGATCAACGGCCAGTGCTCATAAGCCAGTTAAGGAACAAAGCCCTCTCCCTAAAAACATGGATTGCTTTATGTAATACCTTGATCATCAAAGTACCATTTTAGTCTTTTCAAGAGAAACAATTTGCATTTATAGACGGTGACTCAATGACAAACTCTATGGTCTGTAAAGCGGCATGCGCCTGGTTAAGCGTCTTCGAATACATCGCTTCAGATGAATAGGCCATGTAGAGCGTATGAAACCCCTACTGCTCCGGCCTGAAAACTTCTTCGAATCCGATCCATTAGGACAACGCAACAGAGAAAAGCCTAGGCTGTAGTGGCGCACACAAGTCGAGAAATACATCCACCAACTTAGAGTGCTTGACTAGAAGCATGTTGGCTGGGACCCAGGTCCACGGAGAAGAAGAATTCAATTTCATCGTAATTAACTTATAAAAGCTGTTGAACAATTAAATGGTATTCTCAAAATGTGTGCAGTCGTAACAACAATCAAATCAAACCCCACTCCAGCTCATTACCGACATCGACCTCACATCGAGAGCCCTTACCTACACCTTCCTTCGTATAAATGAATTCATAATTTATGGAAAATGTTTGATCACCCGGTTGAATTGTGATTCACTTTGTGATCCATAATCAATTAATGTCTGCCCAGTTGTAAACAGTAAACAGAATTCGTTCGGTTATGAAATTCAAGATCATTCCAAGCGATGATTACGACAAACCGATTGAGTTTCTGGATCAAGGTCACAGTGTGACGGCGGCGGAACGAATCGGAAACCATTCGCCAGCGGGAGAGCCAACCTCACACAAATGAAGTCTTCAATAGCCATCAATATCGAAGACCCCCGAGGTAGAAATTTTTCATTTTCCCACATCAGAGGGCGCACATAATTAATTTGAATCCAAACCGCCGGATTGGAGTGATTAGCGGTCAGTCGATGAAAACAGTTTCGCTGGGGAATTTGAAAATCAAACGCTGCTGAGTATTTTCACGCCTCATGGAATTCGCTGTAACCCATGGCGATGCTAATGAACAGGAAAACTTATCTGAAAACCGTTGCTACTCGAATTTGAATTTGAAAGTAACACACACGGGCAAGACGCGCCTGTTCATCTCATTCATCGTTTAAACTTGTGATGCCAGTGAATGTTCGTGTGTAACACTTGGCTAGAGTGATTGCTTGACGCCGAATTTACGGATACACAAATTTATTGAAATGACGTACTGGTTTTTGAAGGGCGATCACCACAAGCCGAGAAGTATTTTAACGATCTCTTATTGATGGATGTTTTCACGTGCGATTAGGAGCTACGATCGCAATTGGAATCTTTTTTATTGCTTCAAGTGGAAATAATTTCCATATCCGGCCAACGATAAATGCGGCGAATAATTTGATTGTCGGCTCAAATCGTGACTGCAAGTTGTCTTGTCTCGGCGTTGGATCTAAAACAGGAAGGCACACAGAGTTTGAGTCATATTCGCGTGTTTTTGTGTGAAAGGTATTCTTGCCCGGGGTTAAAAGAACTCTAAACGATTGTTGTGCGTTGTTTATTAGATATCTTTTTTTTTGTTGGGCAGTTGAGCATCATTTAAATAAATCAGCAAGATTCCAAAGACAATTGTTTCACTTGTGTCAACTTTGTTGTTTATAAAATACGAACTGGAGCAGATAACCAATCAAATCCAATGGACTAGAATGAACCATGTTAGGGACAGAGTTTAAAAACGTGTAAACGAGGAACAGTCCATGTACAAAATTGGTGTGGCACTCGCCTTTGTGTAGTCAAAAAATACACAAGGATATTCGAATATCGAAATGTTCCCGATTTCTGCGGGAATAAATCGAAATTCACTAAGCGTTAGAAATCGTAACCAAATTATAAAAACGAAATTAATCAAATATACGCAAAGCTTACCCACTTAACCATCTAGCCGAGAGGAAAATTGACAGCATGGGGCCAAATATTCATTCGATTAAGACCTTTACCTGTACCTTTGGAAAACAAAGTGGCTAGGGTTTAGGGAAGTGTTAGAAAATCGTGTCGTACCTCTCCCAAATCTCAGAACGAGGCGTAAGTTTGAAGAGGTAGTTCAGGGTTTGAACAACACCCTAACCAAATGCTTCGAACTGACATGCCCAGTCAAAAACAGCCCTTTGTCCTCACTGGCATCCCTCCAATCATTGAGAAAACCTTCGATTTCTTCAAAACAATTTAGCATCCACGGTGCAAGCCAGTAGTCGAGCAGTCTTAAATATATCACATCTTTCAATGAGTCCAAGGACTGGCAAAAGAGGGCGTCACTAACAAGGAATGCCCATAGTTGTAGGAAATGCAACCATTTAAATGATACCTGTTATGACAATCTATTAGGTTACAAGTTACAGTGCTTCAAGTGACAATGGAAACAACAGAACTTCGTGTGTTGATTAAACACAGCTTCTGTTCCACTCGCACTGGAGCTTTGATGACCTCGCACACCGTATCTCCTATGATACTCTAATGGACATGCCGTCGGATGCGAGATCGCCAATAATACAGTTGCGACGCTTTTACAAAGTCAACTTTCCCCGTTTCCTGAACTGGCTGTGGCCAGAAACTGAACCGGGAAAGGAATGTAGTCGGATTTTCACGGACGGCTCCAAGACAACGGAGGGTTCTGGAGCTGGGGCCTTCGTGGACAACGACAGCATCAGACTTCACGCCTCCTAAGGTAATTTCGCGTTTGTCTTCCAGGCGGAATTCTTCGCCATCCTAATGGCCACCAACTATATTGTGAAGAATAGGTGGAAGGGAAGAAGTATCTGCGTCTGCAGCGACAGTCAAGCTGTGCTCAAGGCCTTACTCAATCCATTCACCACTTCCAAGATAGCTCAAGAATGCAAAGCTTCCCTTAATTTGGTCGGCAGACTGAATTCGCTAAGACCTGTCTGAGTCCCGGGTCATCCCGGGATCCTGGGAAACGAGACTGCCGATGAACTAGCTAGGCTAGCTTCAGCATAGGTATTCGTAGGCCCCGAACCCACCTTGGGACTACCCGCGTCCCTGGTCAGGGCGTCCGTCAATGGTTGGGTATCTCACCAGAGATGGCGTGACTCTCCAGGATGCAGGGTGACAAAGAGCATGCTCCCGAACGTCAGCAAGAAATCCGCGTCTCTTCTGCTATCTGTAGGTAAAATACCGTGCATGCTCAGCAATGGCTCGAAAAATGTTACAGAGACTCTGCTCCATCAAAAACAACTATTTGTCGGTGGTATGCTGACTTTAAACATGGCCGTACAGGCATCAGCGATGCTGAACGCTGTAGAAGACCCATTGAGGTGGTTACATCTAACAACGTCAAAAAAGTACACAAAATCGTTTTGGAAAACCGTAAATTGAATATGCCTGAGAAACTCGTAGCTGAAACCTTACAACATCAGAAGGCACAAACTGCACTATTTTGTATCTTTCGAGCTGCTGACAGCACTCAAAGGGTAATATTTGCCTAAGAAAGCTTTTCAAACTTCGCCGTTCGGAGTCGGTACAAAACTGTAGGTCCCTTCTACTCGTGAGAGAACGGTAGCGCGCACAACACGAGTAGTTGATGAGCAACTAAGGCCGGTCCCCCTTTGGACTATAGCGCCAACAATTACTATTCTTAAGCGAAGAGCTAGGTCTGGTGCTATTTTGTTATTTTCCAAATAGTTCATAGATTTGAATAACTTACAAGGACCAGAGTATATCAAACTTGCTGTTTAAATTCGGTATTGAACTGTAGTTCTTCTCCACTTATAACAAACACGAAAAGTTGGTAGCATTGATGGGCACAGTGGGCACAATCACTGGCGATTCTGGGCCTGATTCCTATACTGATCATTGATTTCTGATTTTCGAGTTGTTGATTAACAGTCAAAGGATATGCTTGTGAAAGGGGAATGCACCATAGGTTTTCCTCTCTCTGTTCCAGAGCAGGAATTCGCTGAATTTGTGGCCCTACTCCCCAACACTCGGCAGCTCACTAAAAGACCACCATCATAGAATAGGGGAAATAAAGTGATACTCTAGCCAGATTGCAAATGCAAAGTTGAACAAGGAGACAGAAGAGGCATACGAGGGTTGCCTTTTATATTTCGGCATTAGAGAACAAAAACAAATATTAATCATCGCAAATAGCTTTGTTGTTTTTCAAAATATTCCCCATTGAGATCTATAAACTTTTGCATGCGTTTGAACCAATTGTCGAAGCACTTTTGCCACTCTGATTGAGGTATCTCCAAAGCATGCATTCTGAACGCATCAACCGCTTCTTCAGGTGTCGAAAAACGTTGACCTCCCATTTTATTTTTTACGTACGGGAATGAAAAGAAGTCACTCGGTGCCAAGTCAGGACTATACGCCGGATGACTCATCAAATCGGTGTCTTAAGTGCTCCAAAATGCAGTTGTTTGAGCCGATGTGTGAGAGCTCGCATTGTCGTAGAGAAGAGTGATTCTTCGGCGGTTGGTTTTCCTGATTTCTTGGAAGACAACTGGCAAACAAATGGTTGTGTAACACTCAGAATTGACTGTTCTGCGTTGTTCGGTTGCAACATGTCCAGTTTTTCCGAATAAACAGGCGACCATTTGCTTTGAAGTGCTTCGTCCGCGATCAACTTTTGTTGAATTTGGCTCAATTTGAAACACCCCTATAGTCGACAGCTGTTTATTTTCGGGCTCATACGCGTAAATCCACGATTCACCACCTGTCACGATGTCATCGACGTGTTTCGAAGCACCCCGATCGTATTTTTGGAGTATTTCTTTCGACCAATCGACACGAGCCTTTTTTTGAGCGATTGACAAGCTGTGTGGGATCCAACGCGAACAATTTTTTTTAACGGTAAAATGTTCATGCAATATTGAATGTATGCTGGTGCCACTTATGCCTAGGGTTGTGTGAATCTCACGATAGGTCACATGACGATCTTGCAATATCAGTTGTAGCACAGCATCAATGGTTCCGGAACAACAACTGATTTTGGACGACCTTCACGAAATTCGTCTTGGAGTGAACGACGACTTCGGTTGAATTCACCATACCATCGATAAACACTGATCCTTGAGGGAGCTTCATCGCCAAAAATTGAATTAAGTTCATCGATGCACTGTTGTTGAGTTAATCCACGTCCAAAGTTGTAAAAAATAAAAAAATTATCGCACGAAAATTTTCACAATTTAATTCCATTTTTTGGGGCTAGATGAATCTTTTAAGTTACTGTACAAATAGCGTGTGAATGTCAAAACGGTCTGAGTATGTATAACCTCAAAAATGTTAAACCTTACGATTGAGCTGGCAGTTGCCAGATTGCATTAAATTTCAGTCGGATATACATATTATGCGCTAGATCTTAATGTTTCTAAGTGTAAAATTTTCGCTGCGTTTAGAACAACATCTCCAATAGTATATGATTATTTCATTGAACACCATATACTTAATCGACTAGAAGAAATTAAAGACTTCGGAGTATTATTTGATGCTAAATTGGATTTTACACCTCATTATACCATAATTACACTATCACGTGTAATTACGTCTAGCTTTGTGTTAGGATTTCTTAAAAGAAATAGCAAGGATTTCTGGGACATATCTAGTTTAAAGTCTATTTATTGCGCGTTAGTTAAATCTTTTTTTTTTGCTGGAGGTTGGGATCAACTATACTGGAGTGCTCAGGCTCAAATACTGGTCCATTGTACTACCAGGCAGTAACCTTCATTTAATGTAATTTCTTGGTTTTCCGAAGAAAAACCAAGATGCGCTTCTGTGATATAGAACTTAGATTTTCAGTTCCCACCACATCAGCGCCAAATAGGCGCCACCTGATACGAGCGAAAGCAGGACTGTAGGGAGACCCAACCATCGACGGAGGCCCTGACCAGGGACGCGGGTAATCCCAAGGTGGGTTCGGGCTCTACGAATGCCTCTGCTGAACCTAGCCTAGCTAGTTCATCGGCAGTCTCGTTTCCCAGGATCCCGGGATGACCCGGGACTCAGACAGGTCTTAGCGAATTCTGTCTGCCGACCAAATTAAGGGAAGCCTTGCATTCTTGAGCTATCTTGGAAGTGGTGAATGGATTGAGTAAGGCCTTGAGCACAGCTTGACTGTCGCTGCAGACGCAGATACTTCTTCCCTTCCACCTATTCTTCACAATATAGTTGGTGGCCATTAGGATGGCGAAGTATTCCGCCTGGAAGACAAACGCGAAATTACCTAAAGAGGCGTGAAGTCTGATGCTGTCGTTGTCCACGAAGGCCCCAGCTCCAGAACCCTCCGTTGTCTTGGAGCCATCCGTGAAAATCCGACTACATTCCTTTCCCGGTTCAGTTTCTGGCCACAGCCATTCCAGGACACGTGGAAAGTCGACTTTGTAAAAGCGTCGCAACTGTATTATTGGCGACCTCGCATCAGACGGCATGTCCATGAGAGTAGTATCACAGGAGATGCGGTGTGCGAGGTCATCAAAGCTCCAGTGCGAGTGGAACCAAAGACCATTTCTTATTAGTCGAGAGATGGCCTTACTTATTTAGATCTTACTGGGAATATTCATCCATCATTTGGGATTCGCCATATGAGACACAAGATGTCAGACTCTAAAGAGTTCAACAAAATTTCACGAGATGTGCATTCCCTAAATTATATTAGTTTAAATTACTTAGCTATGACGAAAGATGTAAATCAATTGACTTGCAAACCTTAAGTTTTATGCGTAAGGAGACGTCAGCCACGTTTATTCGCGGTGCTATAAATTACCATATTAATTCGCCAGAACTACCTTTTCTTATGAATATACATACGAGGGTCCTTCAATATATTCTCGGTATCGGGGTGAAGCTGTAGTTATATATATAAATTGACTTATTTATCAAGTAATACTTTTATTTGAGTGTATTCGTGTAAAATTTCATATAAATGTGATTATAAATTCGCGTTTTATCTCTAGTTAAACAGAATCATAATGGCAACTGAGACGATGGTGGTGAAAGTTGAGCATCGCGCTGTAATTTAATTTCTCACTAAGCAAGGAAAAAGTCAAAAAACTATCCATGAAGAGATGGTGGCTGCTTACCAGAGTTCCGCACCTTCATTATCAATTGTGCAAAAGTGGTCAAGTGAGTTCAAGAGAGGCAGAGAGAGCATTGAAGACGACCCCACTCTGGTGCCCCGGCTACTGCTTGTACGGGAGAAAGCATCAAAGAAGTTGAAAAACTTGTTCTTGAGGATGCCCGAATAAAGGTGAAAATGATGGCAGAGATCACCAAGCTTTCAACTGGTACCATTCACATCATTCTTCATGACCATCTTAATCTTTCAAAGGTCAGCGCAAGGTGGGTGCCACGAATGCTTACAGCGCTTCAGAAAAAATGAGAATCGCATGCTGTAGAGAGCTTTTGGAGATGTGTAGCGAGAACGTGGACGGTGTTGTGGATCAAAATGTTACTGGGGACGAAACATGGGTTCACCACTATGACCCTGAAAGCAAACAAGAGGCCATGCAGTGACATAAAAAAGGAGAGACCCCCCTCCAAGAAGTTTAAAGTAGTTAACGTTAAGGTAGTTTTAAGACATTACAAAAACCAAAAAAAATAAAATAAAAAAAAAGTGCACCACGAGGTATCAGGTATATATGTCAGGCATATAAATGACACATACGTCCGGGTGCACGCGTCCGTATAATGGTACGGGCATAGTTAAGAGTAATGTAAATAGATAAGTACATATAAGTTTAGACGTTAATTAGAGTTAGATAGTTCTATCATACGTTTTAGTCTTAGTATTAAGTAAACTTAAGAACTTTAATGTCCAAGTTTTTAAAGTCTTCTTGGAACAAATCGAAGCTGGCATTAAGACAGTTATAAAATACATAGAATTTGAAAACTAAAATAGGCCAAAAGGCAGAAGGAAAAAAGAATCCTAGGTTAGCTTAGAGTACTTATGAAAAGTCAGTAAGTTAGAATTAAGATCAAAGATTAGATAAATAAGCTAGTTTAAGTATTTTTGTCTAGCATTTAAGAAATTAAAAAAAGGAGTTTAAAAAAAGTCTGCCGGGAAGCTCATGGGCACAGTTTTTTGGGGCTCAAAGGGAATCTTGCTCATTGAGTACAAAAACAGGTGAAACCATCAACGCCACAACCTACGCGTCCACTTTGCATAATTTGCGGAAGGATTTTAAAAATAAAAGAGGGGGCAAACTCGCATCGGGTGCGTTGCTTCTTCATGACAACGCTTCTGTTCACACGGCGCGAATTTCCAAGGCTGCTGAGCGAGATTGTGGTTTCGAAGAAATCCAACACCCACCCTATAGTCCAGACCTTGTCCCTGGTGATTATTTCCTGTTTCAGGATTTGGAAAAATGTCTTCATGGAAAAAGATTTTCGGATGATGAAGAACTCAAGTCGGCAATAAATGGGTATTTTGCAGAGAAAGAGGAATTTTGTTTTTTTTTTTGAGGGCTTAAAAGAGCTTATATAAGGGTAAAACAAATGCATTGATATTAGAGGAGATTATGTTGGAAAATAAAAACAATTTAAATTGAACTCGCATTTTCCTTCATTTCGATACCGAGAATATATTGAAAGCTCCTCGTATATGCTCTTCGGGTGAGAAAGTTAAATAATAATAATTGTTGGCACGACAGTCCACAGGGGGACCAGGGCCTAGCTTGCTCATCAACTACTCGTGTTGTGCGCGTTACTGTTCTCTCATGAGTAGATGGGATCTACAATTTTTTGCCAACTCCGAACGGCGAAGATTGAGAAACTTTCCTAGACAGTTATTACTCTTTGAGTGTTGTCAGCAGCTCCAAAGAGGTGGTGCCGTGAAAAATTCGAGAAATTGGTGTTGAGCTAGGAGTCGAACCTAGACCCTTCGGCATGTGAGCGTCGCACTCTACTCACTACGCCACGGCGACCAGCATTGATGTTAGGGGAGGTTATATTGGAAAATAAAAACAATTTAAATTGAATTCGCATTTTCTTTCATATCGATACCGAGAATATATTGAAAGCCCCTCGTATATGCTCTTCGGGTGAGAAAGTTACTGCTTGATAAAAGGCATAGAACCAATTACGGTTGCAATGAACCCATTACTAGGTGCATTAAAACCTTCAACGATCTTTGCAACGAAATTGATTGTACCTTGACACGATCAGAGTTTAAGAAGATTGTGTATATTTTGTTTCTTGATTAGTACTCGTATTGGTTATTTGGTGTAAACTGTGATACAAAAAATTGGTAGATCCTTAGTCGCGCAGCAAACATCTGCTGTGTAAAGCGATACTGAAAGCAACACTTAAAGAACGTAGTGTTTTATGTTGGTTTGTGACGGATAAAAAAAAACGAAAAATACTTATGTCATTGGCTACTGTGTGAGTTAGTGGTTTGACCTGTTCAAAATGTCGCGCTATATGATGGCTTGTTTATTGTTTATTTATTGTAGCACCAATTTTACAATGGTTGTACATTACACTACTTGTGTACAGAGATTCGGTGTTACTACCTTACTACTAAAATATTAATAAAAATTCTTAAAAAATATATCACATATGTAATTTGAAGGAAAAGCCACTAAAACCTTCAGTAAATATAATGGGTTGATCGTACCAAAAACTCTCCAATAACATTTCGCGTGAATGTCTACAAAAGTAAGTTGTTTACTTCAATAAACTCTTTCTCGGTTACTTTACCTTGAGTGTCGTGGCAGTGTTTTTTTTTTTTTTTCGAAACATCCCCCACATGTGTTAAACATTTCGATTACGTCAGGAAACCTTAAAATTCAACTCAAGCCATCTATAAGTGGCAATTATCCGCAATCCGCAATTACTTAGTTGCGCATCCAATATATGAACCCAAGTGAAAGCGAAGTATTCCGGAATCAAATTGTATATCACATAGACACGTTTTTGCTCAACCCTTTCAAGTTGAAACAAAACAAAATTAAAAACACATATAACAGCCGCACCCACCAAAAACACAATTGATTCTGTTGATACCTCAAAACCGCCACAATCTCAAATGTGTCCACAAGGCCAAATCACCAATAACATGGGGATTTGACATCATTAAAGCATTTTTGTGGCAACAGGTCTGGAATCAACAGACAAACAGAAGCACGACTGTGGGTGAATAAAAATTCTCACAATGGACTCACAACTCCAAGCAGGCCATCAAATGTCTGCCAGTAGTTTCGGAATCATTTAGTAAACTATAAAATCGAATGTGCGAGCGTAACTTGCATATTACCACCTTGTAGGAATTTTGTTTCCGAAATGGACAATTGTTTGCCAGTTACGGATAGTCGTATGCGAAGGCGATTTCGTTTTAGGAAATTAAACCACTCGTGGTTCTTTAAGTGAGAATAGCGTAAAGCCACAGTAACCTGTCAATGGGCTTTTAAAACTAACCAAAACGTTTGCGTTACAGCACCCTCTATTCCGTCAATGGAAATATTAGATCTAAAGACATTCGGAATTTGAATTATGGTCTCATACAAGCTGCAGTTATCTTGCAAATTTCACCACAGCACATTCCGTCCGTCTTTTCTAGATGATGTTATCAAAGTCAAGAAACGGGCGTCGCATTTTGTTTTTTTAACTTCTTTTTCTTTTTGGGTTCGAGCTACAGACCAGAGAGAAGCCCATTTCAAACCTGCCTCTTTAGCAAATAAATTCATCTGAGATTGGAGTTACACACGGTACAGATATGAAGGTAATATCTTGCGCATGTGCCATCAAAAGTAAACAAAAACAAAATCCAAGATGGCTGATCAGAGTGACATCAATGTTTGTTTTCAAGATATACAGCAGAGACCAATAGGGAGACAGTCAACTCCCTCGTCTCCCGCCCTTGAATTCATTTTGAGAGGGTTTTTTATAACATTTCCCCTCCTGAACAGCTGATTCACAGACATGATTTTTTTTTGTTTTTAAATGAGAATACGTGTGAGCTGCCTATATGGCGGATCTCCTCACTCTTCAAACTGTTAGAAGGAGGGGGCATATAAATCAAAAAATTAGAAGGAATAGTGTTTTCCAACGCAAAGTAATGGTTGACGATAGCTGCGTCCAGAAATGATGTTTGTAAGGCAGAAGTTGCATCACAAAAGCAATATACTTAAAAATTTGATGATTATTTCAAAAACAAAATAAGGATATAAACTTAGTTTAAACGCAAACATTTTTTTAATAGTTTTTATGAACAATTGAAAATTACAAAACACTGAATAACTGTAACTGATTTTAAACACTAAAACTCGTTTTCTATACATATGTATCAATCTTATAACTATTGAAATATTATGTCTGAAATTATTTAAAATCGTATTTATCGCCTGAAATAATTTAATTATTCTAGGTATATTTAATGTGTTACAATTGTCATATATCTTGACTCTGAGTTAAATTAGACAAAGATGTTTCGCAAAATATATTCGTTTTATTTTTACTGTTGTTATTTTCATTGCACAAAATATGTTTAATATTTGTTTTTGTTTTTGTTTTTTTTTTTTATAATTGACGCGTGCAAAAGGGGTTGCGAGTACCCTTAAGTGACCGGATCAAGTCACAGCACGGGCCGAAGGTATAGAGGAAGAGAGGGAGAGGAGGTACCGATGCACATTGGTTTTAAATGCCTGTGGATTGTAATGAGGAGGAAAAATCGAGCTGGGAAGAGCATTCCAGATTCGTGTAGTGCGGCTAAAGAACGAGTCTCTGAATTTGACTGTACGTCCGAAAGAGGGCTTGAGGGTGAATTGATGGGCATTCCTAGCGAGGCGTGTATTGCGGGTGAATTCTTGAAGGGGAGGAATGCAACTGGCTAATTCGTCTGAGCATTTCTTGTTGAAATAGCGGTAAAAAAGTGACAACGACGCGACATTACGTCGGTGTTCTAACGAGTCAATTGACTTCGCAATATTACTGTCACCTATAAGTTTTATCGCTCGCTTTTGAATTCTATCCAGCAGGTGCAGGGAGGTCTTAGAAGCACCTGACCAGATAGGAGCGTTATACTCAAGTTTTGGGCGTATGTATGCCTTGTATATTGTAGCCAGATCAGAGGGGGTGAAGTACTTCTTGCATCGTTTAAGGAAACCTAGACATTTCGCTGCATTTTTGGCGACCTCAAATATGTGATCGTTCCAACTAATTGTTGGGTTGATACACATACCGAGGATGGAAAGTCTTTCGGTTTCAACAACGCAAATGCCGTTCATGGATAACGGCTGATTATTTTGTGATCGCTTTAACGACAGTAGACAGCACTGTGTTTTGGAAGCATTCAATTCCACTCTATTCTTATTTCCCCAATCGATTATGCTGTCAAGGTCGGAATTTAATGTGCTTAACATACGCTGCCGTTCCGAGTCTAAGGCCGAAGTGGAGGGACGTGAGCCAAGGAACGAATATGAAAAGCTGAGGGTACTGTCATCAGCGAAGGAATGAATAGGATTAGAAGTAGCAGACAAGAGATCATTTATGAAAATGAGAAAGAGTGTCCGAGACAAAACAGAGCCCTGGGGAACACCAGCATTAATATAGTCAATATCAGACTTGAATCCATCCAAAACGACTTGTATTGAACGATTCGAAAGGTAATTTCTAATCCATTGAAGAAGAGACTCATCGATCCCAAAAGCACGCATTTTCGACAAAAGAGCCTGATGCCAGACCCTGTCAAATGCCTTTGAAATATCAAGCGCAATAATCTTGCTTTCTCCTAAATTGTGCAAAGATTGGTTCCACTTTTCAGTGAGATATGCCATCAGATCACCAGTGGAACGGTTGCTTCGGAAGCCGTACTGCCGGTCATTAAGAAGCTTCCGGGACTCAAGATATTTCATAAGCTGACGGTTTATCAGCGTTTCCATGACCTTGGAGAGAAAGGACGTTAGTGCTATGGGTCGGTAGGAGGTGGGTGACGAACATTCGCCCTTTTTAGGGACGGGCTGGACAAATGCAGTTTTCCACTTACTCGGGAAGAGCCCTGAAGAGTAGGACAGATGGAAAGGCTTACGCAGTGGTTTTGCCAGCGTAGAAGAACACCTCTTCAGAAGAACAGGGGGTATACCATCCGGGCCAGCGGATTTGTGTATGTTTAGATCTTTAAGTACTCTTGCTGCTGTACGAGTGCGAAAATGGATTTGCCCCATGAAGAAATTTACGCTCTCAAGTACAGGCGGGGACAAAGTGCTATCTGGCAGCGTTGAGCTAGCTGCAAAGTGTGCAGCAAGTAGATTAGCTTTGTCCAAAGAGCTGACAGCTGGAATGTCATTGCAAATGAGCGTTGGGATCGAAGACGAGGCTGAATTCCTTATGTTTTTTACGAAAGACCAAAAGCTTCTGCTACCCTTGGGGCATTGTAGAACTTTTTGCCTCAACTTTTGGTCAAAGGAGAATTTAACACATCTTCGATCGGATCCGTTTGAACTTTTTCCGGGCTTCCTCAGAAGGGTTGGCTTTATAATCCCGGAAACTCAACTCTCTCATCCTGATAGCCTCTTTGCAGCTCAAGTTGAACTACGCGTTTGCCTTAGGCTTGATGCTCTTCACTCTGTGAGGAATGAAGGACCTCATGCCCAGCGAAATAATGTTTGTAATCGCATCAGTAGCGGCATCCACGTCACTATCGAGGCAGCATAGTGACCAGTTAAAATTCCTAAAGAAGTTGTTAAGTCCGCTCCAGTTGGTTTTCTCGTAGAGCCATACTGTTCTTTTCGGAATTTGTTCTCTAACTGTGTGGGAGGAGTACGAGAATTTGGCTGACACGACACAGTGGTCGGACGAGCCTAGAGGCGACAATATATCAATTGAATATTTTTCCGGATGAGAGGTGAGAAACAGATCCAAGGTGTGATCTGCAATGTCAGTTATTCGTGTTGGCTCATTCACAAGCTGGGTTAAATTATTTACCTCAGCGAAGATTTCAACATACCTTCCTTCGGGTGTTGTCTGGCCTGAATGTCGAAGCCAAGTAGAATTGTGTACATTGAAATCGCATGCAATAGCGATTTCAGTGCGAGGGTACAGGGATACAATTCTTGTGATGGAGTCAGACAGCGCATCAAACTCATTATAAGTTGAGTTGCTGTCCAGGTTTGGACTTCTATAAATAAAGCAGTAGTGGATTAAATGCTTACGGACAAAGAGTTTTAACCACAGAAAATTAAATTCCGGATTAACATTGGCCATATTGTGGTTGAATTTGGTAAGCAACATCACAACGCACATAAATGGCGAGACCGCGGTGTAAAAAGAATAAGGGCACCAAGCTATATCCAGGCAGGTTCAAATCCGATAAATCGGTATTCTCACCCACCTGTGTTTCGCTCAGCGCCAAGACAGCTGGTTTGTGACGAGAGAGGTGGACGTAAACGGCAAAGAGATTAGTTCTCAGTCCGCGAATGTTGCTCACGTTAACACGAAATTGCCCCCTCATGTCAGTCGTAGGCATTTGAAAACCAACTCCGACAATGCAGTTGGTGAAAGTAAGCAGAGTTCAGAAGTGTAAATTCTGCGATTAGCTTCACAAAACAAATCAACGTAGGTGTTATGCCCGTACATTGACTTGAATTGGTCCACTAACAAAAATTCACACTTCCGAATCCGCTATGTCAGATGTTAGGCAGACTCGGACATCGCCCCAGCCCGTCTGGTAAATCAAACGGGAGTTGCGACCGAGAATGCCCAACAGTGGCTTGTGAAGGAGTGGGAGAGGGGGGAGCGGGCCGCGTGCGCTCTACCGAATCACTTCAGTGCACTACACTGCACTTTTTTTTTTTTTGTAAGAATTTATTTATTTTTTTTTTATTTTTTTCCACTCGCGGAGGTGTTGGGCGGACCGCGTTAAATGTTCTTAAGAACGACGCGAGGAATTCTTTCTTTTTTTTGTTATTTATTAAGTGCATGCAGCGACGACACGTCTGCATGCGTCGGAGGATGACACGGCAATTTGTGTTATGTTTCATTGTTTTTATTGATTACAACACCTTTCATATTGAATGGATGTCATTTGGACAATAAAAATAACATTTTGTAAGAATAATATGTAACACCAAATATTTATTTTAATTATAATATGCGTAACTCGGTACATCAATTGATAATAAATCTTTCCCAAATGTGCGACTTTTCAGCACGAGTTACTCTCCTATTTTTCTACATATTTCATAAGTTATTATAAATATAAATGCTATCGGATTATCAATTTATTAAAAATAAATCCTTTTATAGTTTCGGTTACACTTACTTGCGTAAACAATTTGCAGTCGATTTTCTGAACACGTTTCGTTGACTGTACACAAAATGGCTGATGAATTCACGAACAGGTGACAATTTACGAGTGTGTGACACTATTGAAGCCAAAAATTGACAAATCAGCCGCCATCTTTTCAATTTCGGAGGGGAAACGTAAACATGTGTGAGTAAAGTGAGACAATGTTCGATGATACGTAAATAACTTTCAGAATTTGAGGTTATGTCCGGGTTATGTTCACTAAAACACGTAAATAACAGTCAAACGGTCGATGGACAAAGGGGAAATCAGCTGTTTGATCAGCTGTTCAGTTGACCATCTCCTTCCTTATTGGTTTCTGATATACAGAATACAAGGTAGGGGATTTCTGTCATTAATTTTTTTCTCTCGTTCTGTCAACTGACGTCAGCTGCCGAACCGAAATTGACATTTGTCTTGGCGCGAAGTATTTAAAGTGTATTTTGAATGTGTTATGAATAGTTTTCAGTGAAAATTTAATTAAAAAATGGCAATTTGTGCAGTATTGGATGCAACAACAATACGAAAAAGCACGAAATTAAAAGCAAAGAAAATAATATTGAAAAAAAACAAGATTCTTTCGATTTCCGCGAGATGCTAAAATGGTAAAAGTTTGGCAAACTGAGTGTGGACCAAGAGACAAATTTAATTTAAAAATGCGTACATATGCTCAAAACATTTTAATAAAGATCAGTATGCAGGTAATTTACGGCATGAACTATTGAAAAAGCCCAAAAAGCCAGAATATTAGGAAACGATGCGGTACCCTCAGAAAATCTTCCATGTGCAAATTTTGTGTCCGTTGAGAAACAAGAACTGAGTGCTGAAAGGGAGGAAAGGATTCAACGGCGAAATTACCAAGCTATGGTGTAATCTTTGCTGAATGAATTGAGGATGGAAGAAGACCACATCGTAGAGGAAGACCACATCGTTGAAGAAAATTTGGAACAAATAACGTAAGTTTGAACTCTTTCACGTACATTTCATTTCTTATTGTTGTAAAATATTTAGACCTAAAGAACAGGAGTTACAGAATATAATATCAAACCTGCAAACTCAAATTAAATCGCTCCAGAATAAAAAAAGAAGCATTTCACGCACAAGTTCTCAAGTAAACCCACGAGAATTATATGCTACGACAGGAGTGCGAAGCAACAGGGAATATTTTTTTACCAACACAGGAAAAAAAAACTATATCTGGGAGTTAGAGTACGATGGACTTTGGATGACATATTGAAGTGTACAGCAATTCATGCTAGTGGCCCGAAAGCATATCGATTCATGCTAAAAAAGGGCTATCCCTTCCCTGCTATAACCACGCATAACAAATTTGCGGCAAAAATTGATATCTAGCTTAGGTTCTTGAAATCAGCATTCAATCTGATGAAGAATACCCATTTTTCACAGCGTAACAGAGTGTGTATGCTAATGGCTGATGAAATGAAAATAAGTACTTGTAACGAATATGACAAAAAGTCAGACACCTTACTTGGGCCTGCATATTATGTCCAAGTTATCATGGCCAGAGGAATATTTAATTACTGGAAGCAACTTCTGTATTACAACTTCGACAAAAAGTTGTCCAAGAGTCTAATAGACAACACGATTCGTAGCTTAGACTTCATTGGCTACCAAGTCATTGCTATTACTATGGACATGGACGTTTGGTAATCTGCATTCGCTAATCTGTAGTATTTTTATAATATAGTTGAAGTGCATTTTGATGGTATACAAGAGCAACGGAGGAGTTCCCGTTTCAATATGTAGCATATAGTTGGGGGTATTTTTTGGTAACCGAAAGATCTTCTTCAAAAAGTAGCGAAGGAATTTTTCCACACCATCATAGCCTTTGTAACCCCATATCTGAGCTCCGTAGAGCATTATTGAAGCTGCAGTTGAGTGGAATAAAGTTTGTTTTGCACTTTTCGATACATATTTATTTTTGAAGCAACGTTCCCATATCGAACAGATAGCTCTTTTAGCAACAGCTAATTTTTCCTCAAAGTGTGGTTTCAAATTTAAAGAGGACTAGGCATCCTGCCTAGGTATTTGTATCTGGATACTACCTCAATTTCTTCTCCGTCCAACTTTCACTTTTCCAAAGATGAGACGCGTCCCCCTGCGTTTCTGAATATCATCATTTTTGATTCACCAAGGTTTATAGTCAGATTACAATTTTTACAGAAATCGTTAATCCTGTCTATAATTAATTGCATACCTTGGACAGTGTCACACAGAAAGACGATATCATCAGCATACATCAGCGCGGGAATGGATACACCGTTGAATCTTATTCCACCTTTGACATCATCTGTTATATCATTGATGTATAGTATAAAAAGTAGTGCACTTAGAGTACAGCCTTGTTTAACACCCATTGAAGTTTCAAACTCGTCGGAAATTAAGTCTCCATCCCATATATGTGCAGTATTGTTCTCATACAAGGCTCTCAGAATTCTTATAACTTTGCTTGATACGCCGATTTTCGAAAGCTTGAAAAAGAGTGCTTCACGTGGTATTGAATCAAACGGTGCTTGAAAATCTACGAAAAAGGCGTACAACTTTATTTTCTTTCTCTTATATTTTTCGGCAATGTTTGTTAAGCAGAATATCTGGTCGATTGTAGAATAACTTTTTCTAAATCCAGCTTGAAATTCTTTAAGGATGTTATGTTCTTGAACCCAATCATGCAATCTTTTGTAAATTAATGAGGCAAACAGCTTGGCAGAGGTGTTTAAAAGTGTGATTCCTCTGTAGTTCTTCGGGTCCCTGTAATCACCTTTTTTGTGTAGAGGAAAAATTATTGCTTTTCTGAATATATCGGGGATATTAGCAGAGTCAAATATTCGGTTAAATTCAATTGTGAGAAAATTCATAAATTCATAAGTGCAATTTTTATAGAACTCAAACGGGATGCGATCAATACCAGGTGCTTTACTTGTCTTTGAGTTGCTTATTACTTCTTTGATTTCTTCTAGGGTAAATGCAGAATCTAACTTTTCGTCTAAGAGCATTGAAATTATCAATACTGTAAGTAAAAAATTTAAGCAAATTTAAGCAATACTGTAAGTAAAAAATTTAAGCAACAGAGTTAATCATTTTCCATTTCAGAAAGGCATTTTAATCAGCATAAAATCATTAAATATGCTTTTTGAATGCCTTTAAGATCAGTTCAAAGCAGACTATGTCCTGACCTACCGGCTGAATCAGGATATGTTTTAGATATTCTTTGGTGTAATACGTTCCAAAGGAGGTCTCTACGATCATCCGAGCCCACTAGAGTGTATGTACCGTTTACGCTCGTATTTAGTCGGTAGGAATGAAGGTTTGACATCTAGAAGCATTCGTTGAACCAGAAACTGAAATGGAAACTGGTTTTCACGCCGACAATGAGAAGATATATAAAGAAAGTCCTTTAATAACATCAGTTCTTCTTTCTCCTCTAGTTGACGACGAAAACATCGCAGAAGAAAAGGACTCAGGTGCAATCATCGAAGAAAACATGGGGGACATCAAATATGACGCCTTGGAATATCTGGCGGGGTATCTACTAAATCGGTTCAAAGCGAAGGTAGGTTATCTTCTAGGGGTCAGATCTGGAGAATACGGTGGGCGCGGAAGCAATTTAGAGCCCAATTCGTGAAATTTGACCATGTGTAGCCAATGACTTCTGACTCGGTGCATTGTCTTGGTGGAAGCTAATTTTTCTCTTCTTCATATAGGACTGTTTTCTTGCAATTTTTTCCTTCAAATGGGGCTTTAATGGCATGTAGTACTTGCTGTCGATCCTTTTGCCGTTCTCAAGGTAATCGATGAATAAAATTGCGTGCGCATGCCAGTCGACCTTTGTGTTCTTGGACGCTTTGAGCGTGTTTCACCAGCTGCTGTCCACTCCGCTGACTGCCGATTTGACTCTGGAGGATTGTGGTGAATTGGTGTTTCATCTATTGTGACAAACCGTCCTGTTTTTTTCTGGCGAAACAGCTCCAGACATCTTTCAGAATCTTCGATACATTGTTGTTTTTGGTCCATTCTGATCCAACGCGGCACCCATTTCGAAAACAGCATTCTCATGGATAAATGTTCATGCAAAATAGTGAACACACTTCCTTCTGATATCCTTAGGGAGTCAGCTTTCTCACGTAATTTCACTTTGCGGTTTTCCAAAACGACTTTGTGTACATGTTTGACGTTTTCAGGTGTAACCACCTCAATTGGCCTTCCGGAGCGTTCAGCATCGTAAGTATCTACACAGCCACGTTTAAAGTCAACATTCCACCGACAAATGGTTGTTTTTGATGAAGCAGAGTCCCTGTAACACTTTTCAAGCCATTGCTGAGCAGTGTTTAATCAGAACACGAAATACTGCTTACCCCATTGTTTTAAAAATCGCATCACTTAAAGCACTCTACCAAGGATACCCGTATGAAATGAGCGTTTTTTTTTTGTTTTGAAAATAAATCACTAATTGTTAATGGGAAAGTAAAAACATTTTATTCAAAGTATTGGGCATTGTTTTCTACACATTTCGACCACCTTTCTGGCAATTTGTGAATACCACGCCAATAAAATTGTTCGTCTTTTGAAGCAAACCAATCAGACATTCAATTTTCGACCTCCCCGTTGCAATCAAAGTGCTGCTCGGCCAATGCGTGTCCCATCGATGAAAACAAATGGCAGCCGGAAGGAGCCAAGTCTGGTGAATACGGTGGGTTTGGTAGCTGCTCCCAGCCAAGTGTTTTGATTGTATCCTGAACCGGTTTTGCTTTGTGTGCAGGCGCATTGTCATGGAGCAAAATTACCTTGCCGTGTCTTCTGGCCCATCCTGGTCGTTTCTCGATCAATGCATGGTTCAAATTGATCATTTGTTGTCGGCAGCGGTCAGTATTAACGGTTTCACCAGGTTTTAGGAGCTCGTGGTACAGCACACCTTTCTGGTCCCACCAAACACACAGCATTGTCTTCTTGCCGAATCGAGCTGGTATTGCAGTCGATGTTTATTGTTTCTCCTAGATTAACCCATGATTTTTTTCGTTTAGGTTACTTAAAATAAATCCATTTTTCATCGCCAGTAACAATCCGATGCAAAACCGATTTTCTTTCGTGTCTTTGAAGCAAAATTTCACAAGTGTTTTTTCGGTTTTCCATCTGTCTTTCATTCAATTCATGTGGCACCCATTTTCCACACTTTTGGATCTTTCCCATAGCTTTTAAACGGTCAGAAATTGTTTGTTGTGCAACATTTGACATTGCTGCCATTTGCTTTTGACTCAAAGTGTCATCTCCATCCAATATCGTTGCAATTCGGCGTCTTCAAACTTTTTTGGTGGTCTTCCACGTCCTTCATTTCTCACATTAACATCATTATTTCTGAACCGTTGAAACCATCTTTTGCATGTTTCTTCTGATAGAGCATGATCACCATATGCTTCGACAAGCATTCGATGCGACTCTGCAGCACTTTTCTTCAAATGAAAACAAAAAATTAATGCTTTTCGCAAATCATCACTTTCTGGTACAAAATTCGACATTTTTAACACGATGAAAAAATATGATGTTGTATGTTCAATGGCTTGATGTATACTAAATATTTTTCACAGATGTCATAGCAAACAAACCAAAAAGAAATAAAGGCTTGTTCACAACAAATGTTCCCTATCGAGACATTTGTACGCTCACTTCATATCGGTATACCTGGGACAATAATAATGGTTGGCGCAACAGTCCACAGAGATCAGGGATCGGAGCCCATCATCAACTACTCGTGTTGTTGCTTCCTACTGTTCTCTTACGAGTAGAAGCGACCTACAATTTTTTGCCGACTCTGAACGCCAAAGTTTGAGAAGCTTTCTTAGACAGTTTTTACTCTTTGAACGTTGTCAGCAGCTCGAAAGAGATGGTGCCATGAAAAATTCGAGGTGTTCAGCCGGGAATTGAACCTAGATCCTTTGGGGTGTGAGCGTCGTACTCTACCCACTATGCCACGGTGGACACCTCTATATGTTTATAATATTATTAATTCATCAACTTCTTTTTTGTCCCCCTCAGAGTGATCTCCCTGGATCTCTCCAATCTTGGGAACAAGAAAAAGTCGCAGGGGGCCAAATCTGGTGAATGCGGTGGCTGAGGCATGAAAATTTTGGGCCATAAAATTCCGAACAAGTAATGACAAGTGAGCAGATCCATTATCGTGATGCAAAAGTCATGAATTGATTTTTCCACAATTTCGGACGTTTTCTTCGTCCATAACTTCGAGATAATACTCTTTATGGACCGTAGGACAACGTGGTCAGAACACAATTCCGGACGTTTCTTTCGTCCGGTGGCGCATAACTTCAAGATAATACTCCTGAATGTAGGATAATGTGGTAAGAACACTACACTATGCCACGTAATCGAATAAAAACATTCAGCCAAGCCTTCACATTTGATTACAATTGATGTGCGTTTTGGCCTTAGCTCTGCTGAGCTCTTCCATTGGGACGATCGGACTTCGTTTTCGATGTCACAATCATATATTCATGATTCATCGTCAATTAATACGCCATTGGGTCGCTTTTGACGTCAATGAACAATTTGTGAACAGTGCTTATGCGATATTTTTTTTTGTTATGCGATATTTTTGTCAAAATTCAGCAAATTTGGAACAAACTTCGCTGCCACACATTTCATGCTCGAAATTTAAAAAAAAAATGCATAGCATGGGCCAACAGATAACCCTTCAATAAGCTACAGATAAGATAATCTTCAGCAACTTCTAGTGATTCAACGATAATTTTGTTCACTGTCTCAACATTTTTATCGGTTTTTGATGTGTTGGGGCGTACAAGCCGAGCGTCGCCATTCACATCTCAACCTTCTTTGAAAAGCTTGTACCACTTGTAAACATTTTGTTTACTCAGAGTACACTAACCGTAAGCCCCTCAGTTCCATTTTTCGTACAAAAATGAGTGCAAGTCCTTTGGTTCACTTTTTTGACAACAGAAAATCACCAAACGAACAAAACACGTGTAACTTTTATTCTGGCGGCCAATGAAATTGCCACCACGGCCCGATTAACTTTAGCCACAAGCTGAAGAGTACCCCTTTAGTCTGCCACATATGGTACGTGTTTTCACTGCGAGGAAACTCTCATTTTATTCTAGATCAGCCACGAGACATGATTAATTTAATAAGACACAAAGAGATATACTCGTAAGCACAGCACGTCTGTCTGCTCTGCCGTGGACTGAATCTATCGCAGGTCAAGGTTTGAACTGCCCAACAGCGCGGTCTAATGTGCGGTTACATTTAAATCATCAGGGGGACAGTGAATTTCGGAAGTATTTGATTGGACATTATACGAAATGAAAAATTGCACCTCATCCATCAAAATATGCTCCCAAGATAGCCCCACCGACATGGTCTCCGTTACCCGCTTCAATTTTTCAAATAAATTAATGGAATGAGTGCATCAACGCAACTGCTTCAGGTGGGTCCAGCTCAAGAAGATCGGATTAGCAGATAAATCATGTCCCCTAAAATCATTAATCAGTGATGTAGGAGTCCAGTATTTCAACATTCCAATTAGCGTTTTGCATTTTAAGCGAACACCTATCCCTTGGGCACAGACTTCGATACGTTGTGCTGCCGCTCACCTATCAATCACATCAGTTTATAGCACATGGGGTTATCTTTAATAATAGCTTCGATTTCTCTTGACATCTCTGACAGCTTTTAACCCCCGATTCGAAAGCCGCGTGGAATCAAACGGCCGCGTGGTTGTGATTATAAGGTAGTGCTCATACTAGTGTATGAATTCCTTAGAAATAAATGACTCTTGACAGACGACGTTTCAGATGAGAGACAATCAGAAAGAAGAATAGAGAGAGGGAAAGTGAGTGTTTGAAGATGTGTGACTCGTTACTGTTAAAAAATTCACCACGAGGTCGTTCCAATTTGACAGATGCTTAAGGTAAAGAGTGTTTCTCTCCGAGGTATAGAACTCTGAAATCAAATGAAACAAGGATGTGCATTTTAAATAAGCATAACACACATTATGTTTGAAAGATAATTTTCTGACATATTAGGTGTGTTCCAGTACTTTCTGTGCCAAATTCAGGAGTCTGTCATTTATTAGAGAGTGGAGGTAAATCTCTCAAAGAAAGAGGCAAAGTACGGGAACAGATCTGAACCAAATGTGTGAAGCATGTCACTGAAAAATGTCAATTTGATTTTTTTGATACAAAAAACAAAAACAACAACGAAGTTTGAGACACATACACAGAGATAAAAGATCAATGCTCATTTTATTTCTGTACACAGACAAATTAATTTGACAGAAAAGCAACAACCTACCCACAAAAATTTCTTGGGTTAAAATGGGCAGAGTGGGGAAATATTTTACTCTCTCGAGGGAGCGCTCATTTGACGTAAAACCCATTTTTTCGGTATACAGTAAAGGACTTTGTGTTAGTTTCTGTTTTTTTGTACTGTTAAGGTACGGGAACACACCTATTATTTTATCTAGAAATCAAATTCTCGTCTTTAACAAGTGGTCAATCGATTCGGGCCTATCACTATAGCCTATCGAAATCCCACATCTCCACAGAAAATAGTATCACAATTTTGGAGATCTATGTTTCATTCAATGAATTAATTTTGGCACGATTTGTTTGATATGTTGCTCCGTCTTGTACAATCCACAGTTTTTCTATATCATGTCTGTTCACTGTACGAACTTATTATTTTACCAATCGATAAAGCACACCAAACACCTAGTTTTTCTGAATGTAATGGTGACTCAACAGGCACTTGAGATTAATTATAACTGCAAATAGGGCAGTTCCTTTTATTGACGTATTCATTCAACCAAAACTGAGTTTCATAGCTTAATTGGAAAACGAGACTGTAGCGCCCCGTAGCTGCTCAGCCGTTATAAAAAAAATTTCACCCATCAAACTATAAATGACACTGATGCCGCGAAGAAAAACAACACAAACATAAGGAAAAGGAAACAGCGTTTCGTTTTCTTCCTTCTTCGTGCCCTTGCCGCGCAGTAGACAACACGTCTCCAAAAAGTTAAAGACAGAAAAATAAAGACATAGCATTGTGTGACAAAATGGAACAAAGTGTTTTGATTGGCAACGAAACGTCACAGGACTTACGGCAATCTCGTCTTGAGACAATTCACCCACTCTACTCCTCGCTTGGTAATTTTGTGGTTTCAGGTCTGGTACTTCTAAACGAAATTAAAAACTAAACCACTTGATAGCCGACAAAATGGCCGTCTGTTAATATAATGTTGGCATCATAAAATTGAGCCCACCCATTTTCTCCTAAAGAAGCTTCTTAATTTTTGGAGTCAGCAATAAAATCTTAACCCTCTCGACTCCTTAGAAAAAAGGACAACGCATTGTACCCAGTTATGTGGTTCTTGGCTGTTTGTTGTTAATTTTACTTTCCCTTGTTTTATAGTAAGGGAAAGGGATAAGGCTGTTGGACTTCGCCTCGGGGCGGAACCTCTCTGTGGCTAGCACGCGGTTCCCACACCTGGGCATTCACAAAGCGACCTGGCGATCTCCTGATCAATCAACCGTCAACCAGATTGATCACGTTACGACCGACGTCAGACACTCCTCCAGTATTCTCGATGTCCGAACCTTCCGAGGTGCAAACATCGACTCGGATCATCACCTTGTTGTAGCCAAGGTAAGAACCCGGATATCGAGAGAACAACGGAGTCGAGACAGGCCAAAAAAGTTTGACGTTGAAAAGCTACAATCGCAGCCGATTGCTGGGAACTTTGCCGACCAAGTCTGCCTGAAACTCGCTCAGAGTTCGACGCTTTCTGCACTAAGCATAGAAGAAGAATGAAAACGTTGTCAAGAAGCCATCAAAGATGCTGCCACTGATGTGCTGGGTTTCACGTCACCACCCAGAAGGAACCCATGATTTGACGACGAGTGCAGGCAAGCGCACGCAGCTAAACAAGACGCCTATAAGGCGACGCTACGAAGAGAGAAGAAGGGAAGAGCACTGGCTTCTCAGAAGGAAGAAGAAGGAGCATGAGAAGCGTGCGGTCGAGGAAATGGAAAGGTGTTTTGGCAAAAATGAAGTCCGAAAGTTTTACCGAAAGGTAAAACAGCTATCCGAAGGATACAAGGTTCAGACCAAGGCCTGCCGGGACCAAAACGGACAACTCGTAGTAGAGTCGTAGTCTGTGCTGAGAATCTGGAAGGATCATTTCTGCAGACTCCTTAACGGCGATGACGGCCCAAATCCTGCTGTTAGGCAGAATGTTCTACTCAATTTGGAAGACGATAGACAAGAATTCCGTCCCCCAAACTTAGACGAGATAAAGATAGCAATATCCAAGCTGAAGTCGAACAAGGCTTCAGGAGCGGATGGACTGTCCGCAGAACTATTTGAAGCAGCTGAAGATGACCTGGTTGGGGCATGCACCAGCCCATCTGTAAGATATGGTCGGAGGAAAGCATGCCCGATGAGTGGAATCTCAGCGTCGATTGCTAGGTCCACAAGAAAGGAGACTCTTTTGACTGTGCCAATTATAAAAGGATCAGCCTCCTCAAAATCGCCTACAAGATCCTCTTTGCAGTATTGTGTGAGTATGTAAAACCGTTTGCCCACAACCTAAAAGGCTCCTTTCACTGTAGTTTCAGGTCAGGGAAATTCACAATAGACCAGATTTTCATTTAACGGCAGATCCTGGAAAAGACCCAAGAAATGCAAATTGACACTCACCACCTTTTTGTCGATTTTAAGGCCGCATATGACAGTGGGCATAGAGACGAGCTATACAGTGTCATGTCTAATTTTGGCATTTCTACCAAACTCGTCAGATTGTGTAGGATGACAATGGAGAACTCTCGCTGCTCCGTCAGGGTCGGTAACGAACTCACCGACACCCTCAGCGTCAAGAAAGGTTTTAGACAAGGCGACGCACTGTCATGTGACTTCTTCAACATCATCCTCGAGAAGATTGTGCGTAACTCACAAGTCAACACCAGTTCAATTGCTAGCTTACGCTGACGACATTGACGTGATTGGTAGAACACAGCGAGCCGTCAATGAGGCGTTTGCTAACATTGAAGCCGAAGCGGCTTAAATGGGTCTGTCGGTAAATGAGGGCAAAACTAAGTACATGCTGTCATCAAGGGAGGACACACAACATTGACGTTTCGGACGGAGCATCACACTAGGCAGCAGAAACTTCGAGGTAGAAGAGGACTTCGTCTATCTCCGGTCAGCGGCAAATAGGAACAACAGCACTAGTACCGAAATCAAACGCAGAATCACTTTTGCTAATCGCTGTTTCTTTGCGTTCAAGAGGCAATTGAGTAATAAAGCCCTCTCTCGAAGGACTAAGCTCGCTTTATATAACAGCCTGATCATCCCGATCCTACTTTATGGCGCGGAATCTTGGACGTTAGCAAAGGCGGATGAGGAAGCCCTTAGTCTTTTCGAGAGAAAAGTTTTGCGTGCGATTTTTGGTCCTGTTTGCGTTGATGGCATCTGGAGGAGAAGATTTAATGACGAACTCTATAAGCTGTACAGCGACATGCGCCTGGTCAAGCGTCTACGGATACAACGCTTAAGATGGCTAGGCCATGTAGAGCGTATGGACACCACTGCTCCGGCCCGAAAGGTCTTTGAATCCGAGCCATTGGGACAACGCAACAGAGGACGACCTAGACTAAAGTGGCACACACAAGTGGAGAAGGACCTCAACCAACTTGGAGTGCGCAACTGGAGACAGCTGGCGAAATATCGTGTTGGCTGCAGAGGCATATTAGTTGAGGCCCAGGTCCACCCCGGACTGTAGCGCTACAAGAAGAAGAAAAAGATCTTAAGCGTTGTATCCGTAGACGCTTGACCAGACGCATGTCGCTGTACAGCCCATAGAGTTCGTCATTAAATCTTCTGCTTGATGCCATGACGCAAACAGGACCAAAAATCGCACGCAAAACCTTTCGCTCGAAGAGACCAAGCGCTTTCTCATCCGCTTTTGCTAACGTCCAAGTATCCGCGCTGTAGAGTAGGACTGGGATGATCAAGCTGTTATATATAGCGAGCTTAGTCCTTCGACAGAGGGCTTTATTGCTCAATTGCCTCCAGAGCTCAAAGAAACAGCGATCAGCAAGAGTGAATCTGTTTTTAATTTAACCACCTTGAAGTTTCCGCTGCCTAGTGTGCCGCACTGTCCGAGACATCGATATTATGTGTTCTTTCTTGACGACAGCATGCACTCATTAACCACCAGACCCATTTTAGCCGCTTCCGCTTTAATGTTAGCAAACGCCTCATTGACGGCTTCCTCTGTGAGTCCAATCACGTCAATGTCATCAGCGTAAGCTAGCAATTGTACTGACTTTTGGAAGGTCGTACCTCTGGTATTGACTTGTGTGTTTCGCACGATTTTCTCGAGGGTGATATTAAAGAAGTCACATGACATTTCGTCGCCTTATCTAACATTAAAAAGAGTTTTAGACAAGGTCTAAAGGTTAAAGTCTCGATGAGTTTGTTACCGAGCTTGATGGGGCAGCGAGAGTTCTCCATCGTCATCTTACACAATTTGAAGAGTTTGGTAGAAATGCAATGCCTAGGCACTGTATAGCTCGTTTTTATGCACACTGTCATATGGGGCCTTTAAGTCGACGATTAGGTGGTGAGTGTCAATTTGCACTTCTTGAGTCTTTGCCAGGATCTGCCGCAATGAGAAGATCTGGTCTATCGTGGACTTTCCTGGTCTGAAACCACACTGTTAGGAACCAGATAGTGTATAAAAGGTTTCAAGCGCTCACAAAATACGGCAGGGAGGATCTTGTATGCGATGTTAAGAAGTTTGATCCCTCGACAATTGGTTTAGTCAAAGAGGTCTCCTTTCTTGTAGACCGGATAAACGTCGCTAAGATTTCACTTATCGAGCATGCTTTCCTCGGACCGAATCTTACAGATGAGCTGGTGCATGTGCCCAACTAATTCATCTCCAGCTGCTTTAAATAGTTCTGCGGTCCTTCCACTCCAGCAAAATTTAGAATTATTAAAAACGATCTTACTCGCTCTATGGGGGCACTCTAATCTATGCTTATACTTAATTGCATTTTAGCATTTATTTTGGGCCCGAAAACAAGACCTCTCGAAGGCCCTTAGTCTTAAGTCTTTCCCTTTTAATCTGGGAAAGACTCAAGTTGAATCACAAGGGACAGCCATACACCATAATCCGTTCTTTAATTTCGTCAATAGAGCTAGACCCTCAAATAATTTTGCATCCGTCGCAAAAGCGAGTAATTGGAAGGAGCCAGGCGGATGAGGTAAGACTGTTTCAAAGCTGTTTTTGATAGGTCCAGCCACGTGAGATCGAGCATTCGAGTCACGTTGCAAAATCACCTTATCATGCTTTTTGTCGTTTCTGAAGTTTTCAATCAATGGTTCCCCTGGTTTTAGAAGCTCATAGTAATCCACACCAATCCGGTCTCCCCATAGGCAGAGCATGAGGTTTGAACCGTGGATATGTTCTTTAGGCATCTGTGTAGACAATGAAGGAAGAGGTTCACCAAGTCTTGCATAGTATTTTTCATTATTGTGTTTATGGTAGTAATAAATCCTTTAATTTCAAGTGTTTCAAAAAGCACTTTCGAAATGAAAAATCGCCTTTCGACAACTCTCGGTTTCAAGTAACGGCACCCAATTCTCTTGTTTTTGAATAAATTCAAATTCCTTTGATTGTTGAGTCACTCCTAAAAATTCTGTGAGTTCAACTTGCTCTGGGGCTTGATCAGTAAAGCCCCTAATTTCTCATCTTCAAACTTTTTGGGCTCTCCAAGGCACTCTTTGTCTTCGACTCTTAAATAACCACACTTGCAGTGTCCAAACAACATTGTGCTTGATTCAGCTTTCGGAGCAGATCCGTCATAAACTTCTACAAGAATTCGATGGGCTACATCTGTACTTTTGTTCCAAATAAAAAAGAAAGCCGAATCTTCCCGCAAATGCTGTTTTCTAAGACAAAACCGGACATTTTCGAAGAGTCAAAAAAAAAATGTTCTTACCTTAATCAGACAACAAATGTCAACGCTGACAAATGTCACACCTTTCCAATGAAGGAAGGAATCGCTTCCAAGATCGTCAATAACTTTCGAGTGGCTCCATCTTTTGTAAACGAATTGAATTAATTCTTATAATAATAATAATTGTTGGCGCGACAGTCCACAGGGGGACCAGGGCCTACCTTGCTCATCAACTACTCGTGTTGTGCGCGTTACTGTTCTCTCATGAGTAGAAGGGATCTACAGTTTTTTGCCGACTCTGAACGGCAAAGTTTTGAGAAGCTTTCTTAAACAGTTATTACCAGGTATATCGGTATGAAGTGAGAGTCAAAATACAAATGTCTCGATAGGGAACATTCGTTATGAAGGAGCCCTTATTTTTTTTTTTTTTTTTTGTTCGCTATGACATCTGTGGTAAATATTTGGTATACATCGAGTCATTGAACAGACAACATTATATTTTTTCATCGTGTTAAAAATGTCGAATTTTGTACCAGAAAGTGATGATTTGCGGAAAGCATTCATTTTTTGTTTTCATTTGAAGAAAAGTGCTGCAGAGTCGCTTCGCTTGTCGAGGCATATGGTGATCATGCTCTATCAGAAGCAACATGCAGAAGATGGTTTCAACGGTTCAGAAATAATGATTTTGATGTGAGAAATGAAGAACGTGGAAGACCACCAAAAAAGTTTGAAGACGCCGAATTGCAAACGATATTGGATGGAGATAACACTTAGAGTCAAAAGCAAATGGCAGCAATGTTAAGTGTTGCACAACAAACAATTTCTGACCGTTTAAAAGCTATGGGGAAGATCCGAAATTGTGGAAAATGGGTGCCACATGAATTGAATGAAAGACAGATGGAAAACCGAAAAAACACTTGTGAAATTTTGCTTCAAAGACACGAAAGAAAATCGGTTTTGCATCGGATTGTTACTGGCGATGAAAAATGGATTTATTTTAAGAATCCTAAACGGAAAAAATCATGGGTTAATCTGGGACAACTATCAATATCGACTGCAAAACCAGATCGATTCGGCAAGAAGACAATGCTGTGTGTTTGGTGGGACCAGAAAGGTGTGCTGTACCACGAGCAACTAAAACCTGGTGAAACCGTTAATACTGATCGCTACCGACAAGAAATGATCAAATTGAACCATGCATTGATCGAGAAACGACCAGAATGGGCCAGAAGACACTGCTCCATGACAATGCACCTGCACACAAAGCAAAACCGGTTCAGGATACAATCAAACCACTTGGCTAGGAGCAGCTACCCCACCCGCCGTATTCACCAGACTTGGCTCCTTCCGGCTGCCATTTGTTTTCATCGATGGGACACGCATTGGCCGAGCAGCACTTTGATTGCAACGGGGAGGTCGAAAATTGAATGTCTGATTGGTTTGCTTCAAAAGACGAACAATTTTATTGGCGTGGTATTCACAAATTGCCAGAAAGGTGTTCAAAATGTGTAGAAAACAATGGCCAATACTTTAAATAAAATGTTTTTACTTTTCCAATAATAACTAGTGTTTTATTTAAAAAAAAAAACTGGTACTACTTGAGTGTTGTCAGCTGCTTGAAAGAGATGGTGCCGTGATGCTCGGCCGGGAATCGAACCTATACCCTTCGACGTGTGAGCATCGCACTCTACCCACTACGCCACGGTGGCCACATTAATTTTTACACCCAATAAATCTACAAGAACAACCATTCCTCTATGGCAACTAGGTTGCTCGAATTTCCTTTGTCGCTACGGCAAATTGGAACAACAAAGGGTCGAACTGCTACCCTTTCCACTCTGCACTCTGAATTTAGTATGTTACATTATTTTCTAAGCTTGAAAAGCCATTATCCGATCCTATATTTAGGTGATATGAACGCATAATCGGTATCATGAAGCCTAATTTTCTAGACTCTAGAAAACGCATTATTTAGACGGATGAGAAAAATTGAGAGACTATTTGAGGAAATACCTACTCCTGTAAGCAGAGAGAAGATATACAATTCAGTGTTCTTGAAATTTCCACGTGTCCCTGGATCGTGGAATATCTTCCTTCCAAAGACTTGGGGATACCATTGAATTGGTTGATTTCGATGTTTAAAAAAAGATTGCTTCTAAATACCAATCGATCCACCAACCACAAGGAACTAATCATCTCAATATCACGTAAACAAGTTCTTCTGCATATTTCCCGCACAAAATTAATGCGTCGTCGATGATAAATGTTCGCCTGAATAGATTTCATAATTAAACGCTCATTGTCTACACCCTCTGTCATAAAAGCGTCGTTTTTAATAACTCATCCGCAAAAGGTCTAACACCCTACAAGCTGTCGACTCTGTCTTCGCCCGAAGGCATCAACGAACATCGCCAGACTCTGGATTATGACATATTTAACTCTGATTGAGAGTCACCATAAATCTTCGCTACACTTTTCCACTTGTATTCCGTAAGCCGTTGATTAGTTGTCCTCGTCGTCAAATGAAGCTGTTACTTGTAAAATGATCCGGCTACAATCAGACACTTGAAAGAAATCAAATAGAGGTCATCTGAAGCAAATACGGTCCAACATGCGATGATGCAATTTCAAAGTCGCATGATAGTATCTTGACGAGAGAGTGAACGACTTTGTGTTATTTAACTCAACCACAATCGAATAAAGCCACTAAGCACCATTTAACTGCGACAAACTGTGATTTGGGCCAAACTGCTGGCTGTCGAGTTTGCTGATGAATTTTAGCATGGTCTACAGCGATATGAAATCATACTTTTTGACTGTTCAGCATTTACTTTTGCCATTTTCTCTACCGAGCATAATGTGCTGTCGACCACAAATGAGGTGAATTCCGTCAGACACTTAAACTACATCAACGAGAAACGAGTAAACCTGTATTTACCAAGCACTGGCGTCTAACTGATGCTCAAAAGCTTTAAAAAAGGGCCAAAAACACCTCGAAGCAATGAAAGCGAGGCCAACTGAGGCTTGACAATATGTTTTTTTTTTTCTTTTCCTTTTGAACCAGACGGAAGTGACTAAAGTGAAAGTCACACGTAGGGAGGATGTCTTGGACTGCCTGTGTCTAATACCACGCTCTCATAAGTTTGTTTGAAGATGGAAGACCTTCCCACTGACACTATCTGTCACATGAAGGCTTCTTCCAATCAGCCGCTGTTTACACAAACGACGTATCAATCCATCTCCGGTCACGTCAAAGACGTACGTTTACACTTGTCCAATTATGACACTTTAGAAAGCAACCTGTTCGCCAAGTTCAGCCTTAACCCACAACTGAAAACAATCACAAGCGGCCTCTTTACAGTTCTTTCATCTTACACATCGAATTCATGTCTCCCACAAAACCAGCAAAAACAACAAACATCCAAAACAACAAACCAAACAAAACGACATCACCCTCAACACAAGGAAATGCGAGTCTGAAGAGAAGCCTCATCATCGTAGGGGTCAACCGTTCGGTTCTCCCGTCTCATTTGACGGCATCATATGGAGCTCTTATTGAAGCATTACCCGAAACGCCGTTCACCTGTTTTCGGCGCTAGACTTCCTGATAGCGTGTGTGCTTTGATGGGCACCTGAAATGATACATCGGCTTATTCAAATTCTTGCTGATTGAACCGATCCAATTAGCGTGTGCGAAGCTCATTTCGAATTCAAGAGCTCCTCTTGAGGATTCGTCCCCCTGGTTGGTTGTGTATGCTTACGCATGAGTGAAGCGGTTGGAAAAACTCGTCAAACCAGTTGACTGTTGACGGACATATAGAACCCCTTGATGGATTCAATTAATCACATTTTTGACTTGACAATAGCACCAAACTAACGGAAGGTAGCGCAAAGATGTGTAAACGAAGACTACACGTGTCTGCCGATAAATAAAAAACCACGAATGACTAGGCTTGGGGCTAGTCAACTTATCGGACCAGACAAAAATGAGGAAGAACAAAACAGATCTTAAATCGAACTGCACACAGTTTGTAGAATGTAATCGGAGTGTAGATCTTTGAACGCTTCTTTTGCACGCAGCATTCCTCTATCGAGTCTCACTGCAACTTTCTAAAATTATGTCAGTCAACATTTTTGATACCTGAAGAAACTAGTCAGAGATCGAGGAATTTATGAGCACAAACTGCATCAAATATGTAATAAAACCTTTATACCAAATATGACTGATGACCATGAAATATTTCTGAACGAGAACTGTGTTGTATTTCCATCAATTTTGTGAGCTATGCAAGAAGTCTCTGATGACAATCAGATGTCTTTGGTGACCATTCAGTAACTGTTTCATAAAATCAAGTGAATCCTGAGCAAGAACCTCTTTCAGAGACATATTCACCTCCCTAGTCTCTCGCACTTTGAGTTCAACTGACAGCGTTTTCTTAAAGCCCTGTCTGTAAATGCGTGTGAGCTGTCTTGATCCGCAGATTGCAACCAGCTGAGCAGCCACTGAGGTGAAATACTTGACATTTCTTTTGTTTACATATAATTGGAATTTAGTTATTGATTTTGACAATATTAAATTGAAGAAAACATTCAATTCGAATGAAAACCTATTCTTAGTTCTCAAATTTATGCAACACTATTTATAGTTAATAAATGAATCAGTATAACGAGGGTTGCCTTTTATATTTCGGGAATAGAGAACAAAAGCAAATATTAATCATCGAAAATAGATTCATTGTTTTCCAAAATATTCCCCATTAAGATCTATACGCTTTTGCATGCGTTTGAACCAATTGCCGAAGCACTTTTGCCACTCTGATTGAGGTATCTCCAAAGCATGCATTCTGAACGCATCAACCGCTTCTTCAGGTGTCGAAAAACGTTGCCCTCTCATTTTATTTTTTACGTACGGGAATAAAAAGAAATCATTCGGTGCCAAGTCGGGACTATACGGCGGATGACTCATCAAATCGATGTTTAGAGTGCTCAAAAAAGCAGTTGTTTGAGCCGATGTGTGAGACCTCACATTGTCGTCTTGTCATTGTCTCCTCAGAATCCGTTAAAATATTGCTCTTGACTGTGACTGAATAAAAACTCGATGCAGCTTTTAATGAGTCTCGATGAGCCCCTCGGGACCAACACTTTCAACAACTACACGCCTTTACGAGACATTAATCTCTTGTTGATGATGAGTGGAATCTCAGCGTCCTTTGCCGGGTTCACAAGAAAGAAGACCCCTTTGACTGCGCCAACTACCAAGGGAATAGTCTCCTCAACGTCGCATACAAGATCCTCTCTGCCGTATTGCGTGAGCGTCTGAAACCGTTTGTCCATGACCTGATAGGTCCCTATGAGTGTGGTTACAGAACAGGGAAGTCCACAATAGACCAGATCTTCACATTACGGCAGATCCTGAAAAAGACTCAAGAATTGCAAATCGACACTCACCACCTATTCGTCGATTTCAAGGCTGCATATGACAGTGTGCATAGAGACGAGCTATACAGTGTCATGTCTAGTTTTGGCATTCCTACTAAACTCGTCAGATTGTGCAGCATAACGATGGAGAGCTCTCGCTGCTTCGTCAAGGTTGGTAACGAGCTCACCGAGACCTTCAATGTCAAAAAAGGTTTTAGGCAAGCCGACGCACTGTCATGTGACTTCTTTAATATTGTCCTCAAAGGATCGTGCGTAACTCACAAGTCAACACCAGAGGCACGATCTTCCAGAAGTCAGTTCAATTGCTAGCTTACGCTGATGACATTGACGTGATTGGACGAACAGCCGTCAATGAGGCGTTTGCTGGCATTGAATCTGAAGCGGCTACATGCTGTCATCAAGGGAGGACACACAACATTGACGTCTCGGACGGAGCATCACACTAGGCAGCAGAAACTTCGAGGTAGTCAAGGACTTCTTCTTCGGTAAACAAAGACAACAACATCAGTACCGAAATCAAACGCAGAATCACTCTTGCCAATCGCTGTTTCTATGGGCTCAAGAGGCAATTGAGTAATAAAGCCCTCTCTCGAAGGACTAAGCTCGCTTTATATAACAGCCTGATCATCCCGATCCTACTTTATGGCGCGGAATCTTGGACGTTAGCAAAGGCGGACGAGGAAGCCCTTAGTCTTTTTGAGAGAAAAGTTTTTCGTTCGATTTTTGGTTCTGTTTGCGTTGATGGCATCTGGAGGAGAAGATTTAATGACGAACTCTATAGGCTGTAGGGCGAATGGAAACCACTGCTCCGGCCCCAAAAGTCTTTGAATCCGAGCCATTGGGACAACGCAACAGAGGACGACCTAGACTAAAGTGGCACACACAAGTGGAGAAGGACCTCAACCAACTTGGAGTGCGCAACTGGAGACAGCTGGCGAAAGATCGCGCTGGCTGGAGAGGCATGTTGGTTGAGGCCCAGGTCCACCCCGGAATGTAGCGCCACAACAAGAAGAATAATTTTTTGTTAGTGGAAGACCTGGATAACGAAATTTCATTTCGTCTTCTTTTCATTTCATTCATAAATTAGTACCTCTTAATTTTTGCATTCATCTTAGAAGCCAGCAGAAACCAATAAGGGAAGGAGACAGTCGACATTGAATTCTATTTGACAGCGTTTTAATAACAATGAAATATGTTCCCGTATACGAAACTAGCAACACAAAACTGTACAAAACAACACCAACCAACACAATATGTCCGTTCCAATTGCTCTGAATTGCTACGAATTTGCCCCAAAAACTACGAAAAAGCGTTCCATTAGCTGATTTTTTCGTAGAAGAGAGAGCTCGAGAGGGAGCAAAATATTTCCAGTCCCTACGAATTTCTGCCGAAGAAGAAACTGTGGGCAGCAGATGGCTGTCAAAGTGAAAATCAAAATATTTCTGACATTTCATACATCCGATAGCTGTTTACGAATTTCTACGAAAAGTCGTTTCACAAATTTTGGTAGAGTTACACTCTGTAAGAGAGATTTTTACCCAAACTACTCAACTACGACTTCTGTACACAAATGAATTGGAAAACACCTATAATTTCCTTCAAGAGTGATACAAAGGATGGCTTTTATATTTCGGGATTAGGGAACAAAAACAAATATTAACCATCGAAAATAGCTTTATTGTTATTCAAAATATTCCCCGTTAAGATCTATACGGAATTTGCATGCGTTTGAACCAATTGTCGAAGCACTTTTGCCACTCTGATTGAGGTATCTCCAAAAATGCATTCTGAACGCATCGACCGCTTCTTCAGGGGTCGAAAAACGTTGACCTCTCATTTTATTTTTTACGTACGGGAATAAAAAGAAGTCATTCGGTGTCAAGTCAAGACTATACGGCGGATGACTCATCAAATCGATGTTTTGAGTGCTCAAAAATGCAGTTGTTTGAACCGATGTGTGAGAGCTCGCATTGTGATGGTGAAGAGTGATCCGTCTTCGGCGGTTGGTTTTCCTGATTTCTTGGAAGACAACTGGTAAACAAATGGTTGTGTAACACTCAGAATTGACTGTTCTGCGTTTTTCTAGTGATATGGTTGCGACATGTCCAGTTTATTTCGAATAAACAGGCGACCACTTGCTTGGAAGTGCTTCGTGCGCGAGCAACTTTTGTTGGATCTGGCTCAATTTGAAGCACCTATACAGTCGACTGCTGTTTATTTTCGGGCTCATACGCGTAAATCCACGATTCATCACCTGTCACGATGTCATAGACGTGTTTCGAAACACCGCGATCGTATTTTTGGAGCATTTCTTTTGACCAATCGACACGAGCCTTTTCTTGAGCGATTGACAAATTGTGTGGGATCCAACGCGAACAAATTTTTTTGACGGTCAAATGTTCATGCAATATTGAATGTATGCTAGTGCTACTTATGCCTAAGGTTTTCTCAATCTCACGATAGGCCACATGACAATCTTGCAATATCAGTTGGCGCACAGCATCAATGGTTTCCGGAACAACAACCACCCTCCGTCTTCGCAGTTGGGGGGCGGTCCCGGAGTCTCCGTTAGGATATCGAAGAGGGCGTTAGCAAGTTTCCATTCCACTTTTCTCCATTTATCCAATCGGATACTGCCGTCTGGATCCAAGTGATCCACCACCGCAACCAGAGTCTGGCCCTTTAGGACATCGCTAAAGCGCTTGTCCGCACTGACCTGGCCGCTATTCCCGCGCTTCGGTCTTTTGGGTGCTGGGATAGATGTTTCCTTCAGTGACCTGTCTCTCTTGCCGGTTCCAGAGTCACTGGGTATAGTAGGAAGGGCAATTTTATGCTTTGAGATCAACTCTTTGACCTTCGTTGCCCAGACGAAGGCTGATCGTTGCTTCTCGTCGAATTCGCCTTTGGGGATGTTCCCTAATCTTTTGAAGATGCGGGCTGCGGATCGTTTTTCACGATAGCATGGAACTTTATCTTCCGTACAAGACTTACCGTACAAGGCTTACCTACCCTTGGATCCTCGAGTGGGCGCCCTCTTACCTCCTTGCGGTTTGGCTAGACTTTTCGAGGGTAGGCCCGAGGTAGCTGGGAGAGGCTGCCGAGACTTGTCCGTAAAGGTCTTAACCAACTCTGTCACGCGCCTGCCCGCGCCTGCCCACGCCAGTGTTGAGACCGACGACAGGTGTCGTGTGAGCTGGAGAGGGGTGTTTATATCTTCCGGAGTGAAAGTCGTGGAGGACTCAGTAGTCAGGCCAGGTTTGTCCAGAGCAACTGACACTGGGGTCTTGTCCGTTTCGTTAGTTTTTGTTGTTGTTGTTTTTGTTGTTATTGGTTTAGTTTTCTTAGTTTGGTCCATTTGGTCCCACGAGTAATGCGAGAAAGGGTGGTCCGCCTGCGCAGAGCTTCAATACACATGTAAGGCTAGCTGATCTGATGGTCCGCCAAAGATTCACCAGATGCTCCGTTTGCGACTGAGCTATTTCTATTGGGCCCTCAGCCTGGTAGATCATCGGCACGGGTCACATGACACCTTGATCCAGCCCAGGGGATGAACGGGATTTGGGGTGGGAGAAGGGATGTGGGTACAGGGACAAGTAGGAGAGATGATCATTACTTGGTTTTCGGATCTCAACTAGAATCTTTGCGGTATGGGTGACCCTGCCGGATAGAGTTAGACTATCCACCGTCATAGCTCACTAGCATCATCAATCCTACTTAAGCCCCGGAACCGTCGACAAGGTGAATGATCGCTCCGAGGATCATTCACCTTGTCGACCTAAAATCAAAAGAAGATGTTTAAAAGACACAAGAAATCCCTTCGAAATGGATGAAAAGGAGTAAGTATTAAGAACAACAAGAAACGACAAAATTGCAAACAAATATTGTTGTTTAGTTTTTTACAGCAATTAAGATTTAGCAAGGACTGTTTTCAATTAATAATGAATTCAGTTAATCTCCCAGGACAAATATCGGTTCCTCCAGCAACATTGAATCTTTTACGCAGCGGAAGTTTCAAGCATATGTTGGACCAAATGTTTTGCTGAGCATGGCACAGACAACGAATTCAGAGTTCTTTCGGCGTATGTTGGTTCTTCTAAAATACGAATTTTGCCCACGATGGATTAAATTTGATAGACCATCATATTAAACATGATAGACCACAGGCACTCCATCAACTGCTGCTTCCAGCCGGCACACTCAATAATTTTTTCTTCCAACGCATCTATGAGCGTTGGGGCTATCGCCTGTACCCTTTAAGTGGATCTTATTCGTTCTGTGTTTATTTTTTACTACTTTTTTTAAGTAACTCCAAGTCTTGAAAATATATGCATGTGCATATATCTGTATGTAATAATAATAATAATAATTGTTGGTGTTACAGTCCACAGGAGGACCAGGGCCTAGCTTGCTCATCAACTACTCGTGTTGTGCGCACTACTGTTCTCTCACGAGTAGAAGGGACCTACAGTTTTTTGCCGACTCCGAACGGCGAAGTTTGAGAAGCTTTCCTAGACAGTTATTACTTTTTGAGTGTTGTCAGCAGCTCGAAAGAGGTGGTGCCGTGAAATATTCGAAAAATTGGTATTGAGCTGGGAATCGAACCTAGACCCTTCGGCGTGTGAGCGTCGCACTCTACCCACTACGCCACGGCGGCCACGGATAGGCCTCCTATGAATACACGTGCAATGGGAAACCCCACGTCGCGCGGGCCTTGACTTTGGGTTGCTTGACTACTTGCGCCCTTCAAACAAACACAAATCAGGGAGTTTGATGTTCTTCCCTCTGCTAATCTCCTTCCAGTCTGCATCGATCAGTTGTATGACTCCAGCTTCTATGGCGTCCTTCTTCTTCCGAATTCCCTGTTGAATCCAGGGTAACCCTGCCGACTTGGTGTTTGGAAAGTCGGGTAGTTGATAGACTGCATCATAAGTCGGTGGCGTAACTCTGAGACCCTTGAAATCTTCACGTATAGTCTCAATCACCATCTCATAAACTGGATCCACAGCACGGGGTCTGTGCTTTCGTTCATAACCAATTAGGTCCCGCATCAAGGCATTGCACGTACCTGTCTATACGTACCTGTCTATACGTACCTGTCTATACGTACCACAATATAAATATGTAACTGCCTTTAAATTTTTACCAATCTTTAAAATATTTTTGTGGAGGCCCCTCTATGTTAAAAAAATCCGTAAGTCTTCCCTAGAGCTGTCTACTATTCTTTATGACTTGGGAAGTTTTTAAAATGCCTTTTGTCAAGTCTTTATTTTGACTCATGAAATTAGTCAAAATTTCTACAGTGGCTCCCACAACTAATCGGACGCAGAAAGTAAACATTTTTGTCATATGATTTCTCAAAAAAAAAAAATACTGAGACTTTCATTGTTAATATAATTTCATTAAGTAGCAAAACTGATAATCATTCTATGTTAAAAAAAAAATACCATTTGATTCAACAATCAAATAATTTCAGAAAAACTAAAACAACTTCACAATTCCACTCCTCACGCATAATCGGACACTTCATGCTTAGTACCTTGTTGCGTAGCCTTCTAATTTTATAACTTCTTCAAGCCGCCGAGGCATTGAAGAAATAAGCTTAAGACATATTTCGAAGTTTATTTTTTGCCATTCTTCTTGAAGAGCGGTCTTAAGCTCCTGGATATTTCTAAACTGCTTTTTTACTACTTGACGTCCCAGTTCGTCCCATATATGCTTGATTGTATTAAGGTCAGGTGATTGTGCAGATGTATTAAACACTTTCGGGCAGTTCTTTAACATCCACGACCTTGCTTTATTAGACGTGTGCTTTGGGTCGTTGTCTTGATAAAACATTAAATTGTCTTGTATTCCGAGCTTATTAACGCTTGGTACCAATTGTTATTTCAAAATGTTAATGTATGCATTTTTGACAGTCGTTCCTTCAACAAAATGCAAGCAGCACTCGAAATACATCCCCATGCCTTGACTGATCCACCGCCATGTTTTACTGTAGCCTATATATGTTTATGAGAGAATTCTTCATTTGGTCTTCTTCATACATACGCTTAGCCGTCTGAAGTTGAATTTGCTTTCGTCCGTGAACAAAACTTTATTTATGATATAAGAATGTCTAATAAGTCACAAGTTATAACAATTTATGTAGTTTTAACTTGTTCCAGAATAACATATCCTTCGTAAGGTGTTCCCTAGCAAATTTGAGTCTTTCCTTTCAATTCTTCTCCCTTATGTATGGTTTCTTTCGAGCTATTCGTCCATTTATATCGTTATTTCGAAGTACTTTCCGAACTGTCTCGTTACTTCTTCTTCTTCTTGTGGCGCTACAGTCCGGGGTGGACCTGGGCCTCAACCAACATGCCTCTCCAGCCAGCACGATCTTTCGCCAGCTGTCTCCAGTTGCGCACTCCAAGTTGGTTGAGGTCCTTCTCCACTTGTGTGTGCCACTTTAGTCTAGGTCGTCCTCTGTTGCGTTGTCCGGCTCGGATTCAAAGACTTTTCGGGTCGGAGCAGCAGGAGCGGCGTTGTATCCGTAGACGCTTGACTAGGCGCATGTCGCTGTACAGCCCAGTCATTAAATCTTCTCCTCCAGATGCCATCAACGCAAACAGAACCAAAAATCGCACGAAAAACGTTTCTCTCAAAAAGACTAAGGGCTTCCTCGTCCGCCTTTGCTAACGTCCAAGATTCCGCGCCATAAAGTAGGATCGGGATGATCAGGCTGTTATATAAAGCGAGCTTAGTCCTTCGAGAGAAGGCTTTATTACTCAATTGCCTCTTGAGCCCATAGAAACAGCGATTGGCAAGAGTGATTCTGCGTTTGATTTCGGTACTGATGTTGTTGTCTTTGTTTACCGAAGACGAAGTCCTTGACTACCTCGAAGTTTCTGCTGCCTAGTGTGATGCTCCGTCCGAGACGTCAATGTTGTGTGTCCTTCCTTGATGACAGCATGTACTTCGTTTTGCCCTCATTTACCACTAGACCCATTTTAGCCGCTTCCGCTTCAATGCCAGCAAACGCCTCATTGACGGCTCGCTGTGTTCGTCCAATCACGTCAATGTCATCAGCGTAAGCTAGCAATTGAACTGACTTCTGGAAGATCGTGCCTCTGGTGTTGACTTGTGAGTTACGCACGATCCTTTGAGGACAATGTTAAAGAAGTCACATGACAGTGCGTCGGCTTGCCTAAAACCTTTTTTGACATTGAAGGTCTCGGTGAGTTCGGTTCCGACCTTGACGGAGCAGCGATAATTCTCCATAGTCATCCTACACAATTTGACTTGTTTGGTAGGAATGCCAAAACTAAACATGGCACTGCATAGCTCGTCTCTATTCACACTGTTATATGCGGCCTTGAAATCAACGAATTTGCATTTCTTGGGTCTTTTCCAGGATCTGCCGTAATGTGAAGATCTGGTCTATTGTGGACTTCCCTGGCCTGAAACCACACTGATAGGGACTTATCAGGTCATGGACAAATGGTTTCAGACGCTCACACAATACGGCAGAGAGGATCTTGTATGCGATGTTCAGGAGACTAATCCCTCTGTAGTTGGCGCAGTCAAAGGGGTCTCCTTTCTTGTGGACCGGGCAGACGAAGATGAGATTCCACTCCTCGGGCATGCTTTCCTCCGACCATATCTTACAGATGAGCTGGTGCATGCGCTCAACCAACTTTCGGACTTCATATTTGCCAAAACACCTTTCCATTTCCTCGACCGCGCGCTTCTCATGCTCCTTCTTCTTCCTTCTGAGAAGCCGGTGCTCTTCCCTTCTTCTCTGTTCGTAGAGTTCACGAACAGCGTCGCCTTATAGGCGTCTTGTTTAGCTGCGTGCGCTTGCCTGCACTCGTCGTCAAGCCATGGGTTCCTTCTGGGTGGTGACGTGAAACCCAGCACATCAGTGGCAGCATCTTTGATGGCTTCTTGAAAACGTTTCCATTCTTCTTCTATGCTTAGTGCAGGAAGCGTCGAACTCTGAGCGAGTTTCCGGGAGACTCGGTCGGCAAAGTTCCCAGCAATCAGCTGCGATTGTAGCTTTTCGACGTCAAACCGTTTTGGCCTTTCTCGACTCCGTTGCTCTCTCGATATCCAGGTTCTTACCTTGGCTACAACAAGGTGATGATCCGAGTCAATGTTTGCACCTCGGAAGGTTCGGACATCGAGAATACTGGAGGAGTGTCCTGACGTCGATCGCAACGTGATCAATCTGGTTGACGGTTGATTGATCAGGAGATCGCCAGGTTCCTTTGTGAATGTCGAGGTGTGGGAACCGCTTGCTAGCCACAGAGAGGTTTCGCCCCGAGGCGAAGTCCAACAGCCTGAGTCCGTTTCCGGATGTGTTGTCGTGCAGGCTGTGTTTACCGATGACTCCAGCAAAGATGTCCTCCTTTCCCAGCTGAGCGTTGAAATCTCCTAGAACGATCTTGGTGTCATAGCTGGGGCATTGATCGTATGTTCTTTCTAAGTGATCATAGAAG
Organism: Eristalinus aeneus; assembly: GCA_955652365.1. Classification (NCBI taxonomy): domain Eukaryota; kingdom Metazoa; phylum Arthropoda; class Insecta; order Diptera; family Syrphidae; genus Eristalinus; species Eristalinus aeneus. Next base: position 43,161,903 of record OY019133.1, read on the forward strand.
TCATCGTTGGTGTTGTCATCCTTCTCCTCTGTCGGGGCGAGAGCGCATATTAGGCTGATGTTCCCGAATTTAGCCTTGATGCGGATTGTCATGAGACGTTCGCTGACTGGGTCGTAGCTCAAGACTTTTTTGCCTAAGTCTGCCTCGAACAACAAATCCGCATCCGAATAAGCGCTGCCTTCTCTCTCTATAGCAATTGCTGTAGTAGATATCGCAGTTCTTCATCGCTTTTATGCCAGGCCCATCCCATCGCACTTCCTGGATGGCGGTTATGTCTGCTTTGTAGCTGTTAAGGGCCTCCGCAAGTTGTTCGGCTGCACGTGGCCTGTTTAGGGACCTCACATTCCACGTGCAAAACCGAAAATCTTTGTCCTTAAAACGTTTGCTGGGGTCGTCAACAGTTGATCCTTCACTATCCGAGGCATGATGTTGTCTTTGAACTATATGATTTTTACGTGGTGAGGAAGTTACCCTCACGCACAACCCACAGACTGGTAGGCCAGGCCCATTATTTAAATCCTCGGGCAGAGAGGGTCGCTGCATACATTAGTTCACCATACAGCGGGTGTTGTGATCGCTATCCAGGGGGCGCCACTTGGAGGATGTATGTCAACTTGACCTGTGCACTTACGAGGATTGCCTTGGCAGCTCGTCATGTTGAGCGCAATCAACGACGTTACCTCGCGTGCATAGACCCATGCCCCATGTCTCGTTACTTATACTTATATTTATTCTTCGTCTCTTTGCAAAATAAACTTTAGAGGTTCTAATGATACAAAGGGGTTTTCGGTGATTTGCTGTAAAAGTAGTTTTTCATTATATTTGTTCCTTGTCCTTTTCTGCTCACATTATGATTCCTGTTTTCAGTTTTGTAGCGTGAAATAATGGAATGTACTGTAGAATGGTTCCGTTTTACACTTTTGTCTATTTCACAAACCTTGGTAGTGCGATAACACTAATCCTCTTATTTCTACGGATTTTTGTTTACCTTTGGGGGTCATTTCGATGCGGCTATACACACAACAAGGCAATTAACTTACCATAAAAGGACTAAATATGTGTAAGGATATTGCAGTTACAACAAATTACCAGTTTTTGACTGGGACAGTACCGTTATTAAGCAAGCTACAATGATTTCGTTGGGGTGTCCGATTATGCGTGAGAGGTAAAATTGTAAAGTTGTGTAAGTATTCGTCAAGCTGTTTGTGTTTTGTTGTTTACAATAAGGTTTTGTTTACGTAGAATGAATTTAAATTTTGCCACAAAATGAAATTATATCAATCCTTTAAAACATCAGTACAATTTTCTAGGCACTTCATATGAAAACAAGGTTCCTTTCATTTGTCCGATTTGTAGTGGGAGTCACTGTATTTGCTTCTACAGGCTGTTAAATAAAACGCAAATATTTAAAAAAAAGTCGTGAAATCTTTATTATATCGTTAAGTAGACAGGATGAGGTTATGTGTGGAATAACACATCGGCCAGATGGTCGCCACGGCTTTGCTGGCCCATACGCGATCTTTTAATGAAATTTTCAATTACCATTTTTGCATAAATGCTGCGGTATTTCATTAAGGCTTGAGACGTCGTCGGCTTATTCGCATAAGCGATCGACTTCAAAAAACCCCATTGCAAAAATTCCAATGGTGTTAAATCGCACAATCTAGGCGGCCAATTCTCCAAAACGCGAAATAACACGACCGGGAAATGACTGATGCAGCAATTGAATTGTTTCTCTGGCTGTATGAGATGTGGAGCCGTCTTGTTAAAACCACATCCCCTCCAAATTCACTTCTTCAATTTTAGGCACGAAAAAGTTGGTTTTCGTTTCACGATACCAAACACAACTGACTGTTTGCGCTTGACCTGACTCATTTTCATAAAAAAAATGTCCAATGATTCATCTAGCACAAAATCCACACTACACAGTGACACGTTGATGATGCATTTGCTTCTCGTGAAAATCAAAATCGGCATTTTCACGTTGTCTCTCCAATACCCAATTAACGAAAAATGGCGCTACAGCCCCATTTTTATTAACCCTATACAGTGAGTAAAATAAGTATTTGCACACCTAGCTTTTTTTACGATTTTAGCGTAATCTGAAAAGTTTTAGCTGAATAGAATATACATCATGCAACTGTAGTAAAAGGGTTAATATTAAATACAAAAATAATTCAAATCAATATAAAATTACTCCATTTATTTAAAAAAAAAAAACAGTAAAAATAAGGTTAAAAAAGTATTTGCACACTACATTGGAATTGAAAATATGGAAAAAAAATTAATGGGACTTTAATTAATATTTTGTGTGCATCCCGTTTGCTGCAAAGATGTCTTGCAATCTCCTCGGCATTGAATCGATGAGATTATGAATGGTTTCCGGATTTATCTTAAACCATCAATTTTTTTCAATTTTTTCAATTTTTCTTTATTGAACAAAATATTTACAATTTCAAATTTTTAAGACTACAGTGAATATACATATATATATCGGCTCAACAATAGGGGCCCGACGGATGAACGACTGTCTTACATAGTTTGAGTGTGTACAAGTGAATTATTTACAATATAACGATGTCCTGTCTTAACATCGGGGTGTTCAGATCCGTGTGTCGATGATGTTCCTTTGTGGGGGTGGGGAGGAGGGGTTGTTTTCCGGGTCAACCTCGATGGTAAGTTGTATCACTGCTGGAGAAGAAGTGATACGGCTCGCATGCAGAAGATGTCGGGGGGAAAATCTCTTCGTTTAATATGTTGTGTGCGTTGAGAAATCGTTGTCCAGGGACTGAGCTCCTTAAGTTCCTGACGTTTGGGTTAGGATGGATTTCCGTTTCGCATAACTGCTTCTTGGAAAGTTGCACCAAGAACTGTTGCAGGGGGATGATGCGCGATTTTTCGTAGACCTTCTTGTTGCTATGATGTTTCATCCGGTCCTTGTCAAAGGTGAGACCGGTGCAGATTCGTAGTATCTTCCTTTCGAAGACCGAAAGTTTCTCCATGCTGGTCTTGGAGATGCTATACCATACAGGAAAGCCATACGCTATAATGGGTCGTATGAGCTGCTTGTAGAGTAATAGCTTCGTCTTCTCGGCAAGTCCATTCTCACGTCGCATCAATGGGTAAATGCGATGGAAAGCGAAACTGGCCTTTTGAAGGGTCACTTTGGAGTGAGGATTGAACTTCAACCTCTCAGTGAAGTTCACTCCAAGATACTTCGCCTTGTCCGTTGTCGTTAGTGCTATCCCGTTGGGAAGTACTACCTTAATGCTCCGGCATTTTCCGGCTGTTCGGGAACCTCGTTGTGTTGGTCTCCGCAGACACATGCGGACCGATTTATTGGTATTGATGCGGATGCCCCACTTCTGATAGTAGAAGTAGAGCATCTCCAATTGTTGTTCGATCCTCCGCGCTGCTATCTGCGGTGACGGCGATGTTGAGTATGTTAACGAGTCGTCCGCGAACAGGCAACAGTTAACAGATGGCGATAATGGTGGTTGGTCTGCGGTGTAGATGTTAAACAGTATAGGTCCCAGTCGCGATCCCTGTGTAACATTTTAAACCATTCCTCAACAAGTGCTGTCTTCATGTCACTTTTACTTGAAATGTTTCTTTTTCTTATTTCAGTATCCAATATACTCCATTTTCTATTGGGTTTATGTCTGGTGATTGAGGGGAGGGGGGGGGGAGGGAGTTGGAGTTGGTGGGGGATACTATATAACTACCATTCCTTCGTAACCCATGCACAGTGTTTGGGATCATTGTCCTGTTGGAAAAGGAATGTTCCCTCCATATCCAATTTGACGGCGCTTTGAAGTAAATTATTGCGCAAAACGTCAATATACCCAAGAGCCGTCAAAATTCCATCGATTAAGGCGATGTTACCAACTCCGTTCTAAGCCACACAGCCCCATACCATAACATGTCCACCACCATGTTTTACCGTGGGCTTCAAATGGTTAGTTTGGAGTTCTGTGTTTGGCTTCCTCTACACAAATCTCTTTCTGTCCGATCCGAAGAGATTAAACTTGCAAACAAAACACTCCTTCAAAATTCGAACGGCTTCGCAAGTTAAGTTTTTGCAAAATCTAAACTTTTTGTTCTGTTGATTTCAGAAATGAATGGCTTCTTCCTAGCTGACCCGCCATAAATATTTGGCGAATGTAGAACATTCCGAATAGTTTGTGGGTGTACTGTTTGCCCGGATATTGTTGCCGCATGATGGGCTAAATTTTGTGCACTTATAAATGGATATAATTGCTTGTCTATCTCTCCAACTCAGCTTCTTCAGTCGTCCAGCACGATGTTTGTTTGTCGTTGTTCCAGTGTCTCGAAACCTTTTCAGGACGAACTACAGAGCAACTAAATCCAACCGAATCCGCTATCTGTCGAGAGCTCTGACCACTTTTCCTCAAAGATATAATTTTCTCCCTGACATTCAAAGGTATTTCATTTTGTTTTGAAGACATTTTATTGATTTATATAGCTTTCCGATCTTCTTCTTCTTCTTGTGGCGCTACAGTCCGGGGTGGACCTGGGCCTCAACCAACATGTCTCCCCAGCCAGCACGATCTTTCTCCAGCTGTCTTTCCGATCTATACAACAAAATTCTGCACGCCAAATGAATAAAGAAACAACAAACACCTCAAAAACCGTTAGATTTTTGACGCAAATGGTGTGTACATTCAAGGAAAAGTGTGTGTGCAAATACTGTTTCTTTAAATAAATGGAGTAATTTTTTTTTGATTGATTTGAATCATTTTTGTATTTAATATAAACCCTTTTACTACAGTTTCATAATGTATATTCTATTCAGCTGAAACTTTTCAGATTATGCTAAAACCGTAAAAAAACGAGGTGTCCAAATACTTATTTTGCTCACTGTACCTTCTACTAATAAACAATAATAATTGTTCAAATGGCAAACAATGACAATTCGAATGGCGCCAAATTTAAATTTTTCTTTTTGGGACACCCTTTATTAATGAATGTGTTTCGTTTTACTTCGATGCTGACAGAAAAAGATTTATTCACTGAAGACGACAACTTTTTTCTGTCCACTAAAAATTGTTTGATTCAAACGTCATATTCTAATTTATACGCTTACTACTTTGACGATACAAACAAGGAATAGGTACTTCCAATATTGGATGGTATCGTGCAAGCTCGATTGTTACAAATTACGTGCTGACACGCCTGATCTAGTGCATGTTAGTGTTCTTTAAATAAAATGAATGGCTTAACAATACTCTCTGCAAGAGAGATTTTTACCCAAACTACTCAACTCCTGTACACAAGTCAATTCGAGCATACCTAATATCATCGCAGACTATCATTAAAAATATTGAAGATCTCTGTTGGCGTGTGTTAGAGATCCCAAAAATATGCACCATTTTAATTTAATTTACACACCAACAGTTTGAAAATCGATGTTTTCACCATCGTCTCAAAAGACTCTATTACACAAGCGTGCTGCAGACGCTCATGATTTCCATATTCCGACTGCGGACTACACAAAATTTGACCATAACCTCTAAAATGTTAGCAGAATGCAAAACTATTTTTCTGCTGAGAATGTTTTCTACCAGCATGAAATGAAACTGTAAAGCGAAAGGAAAGACAGGCGTTTATACTCCCTCTCTTTTCAACAAACGCATAAACTGCTGTCATCGTTTGTTGTTCGCGGTTGTATCACACCGATACAGTAAGTGTAAAATAAGAGACAACTTGCCACCACCTACTTCCAGTCAATAAATCATGATCTTTGTGTTGTTTATTCAGCAAACGAAGTAAACAACTTCCGAATCGAAAACAAGTTTGAACACGGCGCAGGCAGAAATATATGCGCATGATTTTGTTGTGTGGAAGGTAAACAACATCGCGGACTATGCAATTAAGTCATAAAATGGCAATCACACAGCCATTATAAAATTCTATTATTCTGCATGCTGCATGTTTGTCGCCCTCCGCTAGCCCCTGCGCATTTGGTTAATTTCCTTGTTTTGCCACTAAAATCTTGTTTTTGTTTGTGGCTCATCTCCAACGCGTCGGTTGTAAAATACGAATGTCTCTTCCAGTTTTTGTTTTAATTTTGCTTTGTTTTCCAGGTCCCATTGTGCCCATCGCATCGAGGACCAGAGTTTCATTCCGAAATCCGATGCTTTCATCGTTATCAAACCGAACTTGACCTGCCTTCACATTGCATTAAGTGCATTTTTCTACTTTCAATTAATACTTCAATCTTAACTGAAAGGAATGCGCCCTCCATTCACGCGCACCAATTGGCTTCTCTGTTGTGAGGGAATTTCCAGGTAGACCTGTGTGAACTTGTTTACGTGTTTTGGTACTCGAAATACCTGTTGATCGGAGAAGTGTCTCCTCGGATGATGACTCATCCGCACATCGCTCTCTCTGCATGGTTTGTGTTCATGGCATTGAATCGAAGAAGTGGCGTGGATTTTTTTTTTGGTTCTGTTTTGGTCTGCCGAGCAGGAAATGAGAAGGTCGGCTAATCATTTTGCGATATGTTTCTTTCGAGAGAATCGACACATTCTTGTTCTTATCGTATTAATTGCTCTTTCGAAGGGGTAACAATATTTTTAAGTTTCTATTTCTGTGCCAGATAAATGTGTTCACTGTGTTATATTCGTGAATTTGACGAATTATTGCGCAGGAAGCACGCACGTTTAGAAAGCAACATAAGGGTTAAATAGTTCAATGTCAAGAATATCGAACGTTGATAATGATTTGTGACGTATGAGACTGAGAGGGAAGCGAATCATTTTTGCGGACGCTAATCAAACCAATGAAACTCTTTCGTTTGCACATTTGGAAGAAGAAAATGTTTTATTTTGGTGCAAGGTGCAATCTTGAAAGCGGTATCTAGTAACATTGAACCAAATTCGTCATAACCATTAAATTCATACCAAGCGCAAGTTTCAGTAAAGCTGCATTATGCTGTTTTGTCTACTTGTAGAACAACACAATGTCAAATGAAAAGGATTGGGAATAATGATGTATTGTGCATTATATGAGCAACAAAGGGTTAAAGCAGTATTTTGACCAGAAGTAATGATGAAACTGAAACAAGGGTTTTTGACTTGGATTTAGTTTGTTCATTTGACCTTCACTTGAAAAAAGAAAGGAATTTTCAGGCCAGACATAGGCTTCGATAGAAAACGGATATGTAACAGCAAATGCAAACATTTGGAGTTGGGGAGTTGGGGAGTTGGGCAAGCCCATAAAGCTGTTTTAATTAGTTCTAGTACACCCTTCAGATTTCATCACATTTTCTTGTGTCTTTTGTGAACCTGCACTTATGAGCCGATGAATCTTATAACGACTTACCAAATTAACCAGCTTGGCGGGAAATGTACATTCATGTGAATACCAACTTCGAATTCCCCCTCGAACTTTTCGCATTTATTTTTAAGACTAACTTCCTCCGAGAATTTGCAAACATGAGTGTTGTCTGAAATAGCACACAAACAAGATGAACATAAGGTTGAATTTTCCGGCTATGTACAAAACGCTACAGAGCTCGTATCTGGCAATACTATGCATCATTTGAAAGGTCTTAACATAATCTGCAACACGGCGATATGCATGATTAGTTTGGATATTGCGTTCAACAGTTATAGACATGTAAACATGGAGTTCACTAACGCCAAAATTCGCGCTATTTTAAAGTTTTCCTTCGTTAAAGGTAAATCCGCTAGAGAAACGTTCCGTGAGATTAATGTTGTTTTGGGGGATGGTACTCTATCACTTCGAACCGCGGAGGAATGGTTTGAAAACGACACCATGGATAATCCAGCCGGCGGAAGACCTGTGACGACGAATACAGATCGAATCATGGAAATCGTCGAATTAGACCGGCATGTGGCATCTCGTAACATCACCCAGGAGATGGCAGTTAGTCCTCAAACCATTTTAAGCCATCTGCGGAAGGCTGGATACAAAAAAAAGCTTGATGTTTGGGTGCCGCATGATTTGACGCAAAGAAAACCTTCTGGACGAAATCAACGCCTGCGATATGCTGCTGAAACGGAACGAACTCGACCCATTTTTGAAGTGGATGGTGACTGGCTACAAAAAATAAATGACATACGACAATATCAAACGATATTGTCGTATGTGACCGTATAACGACCGAAACGAAACGGTCGTTGTTGAAGGCGGGTGGCCAAGCCGGGATTGACGGCCAGGAAGGTTTTGTTGTGTGTTTGGTAAGATTGGAAAGGAATCATCCACTATGAGCTGCTCCCATATGGCCAGACGATTAATTCTACCATCTATTGCGAACAACTGGACTGCTTGAAGCAGGCGATCGACCAGAAGTGTCCAGAATTGATGTAATGTTCCAGCAGGACAACGCCAGACCACACACTTCGTTGATGACTCGTGGGAAGCTACGGGAGCTCGGATTGGAGGTTTTAACGCATCCACCAAGTGATTATATCCTGTCCATGGCGAACGCCCTTGGTGGTGTGAAGTTGAACTCAAAAGAGGCTTGTGAAAAGTAGCTGTCCGAGTTCTTCGTAAATAAGGAGGGGGCTTCTACGAGGGGGGTATTATGAAGTTGCCGTCTAGATGGAAACAGATCATCGAACAAAAGGGTGCATATTTGAACTAAATCCGATCACTGTAACACTTTTTATGAAGCATTAAATGAAGACCAAAAAAGCGGAAGGGAGATATTTGGCAACCTTATATTTCATTGGGTATGTCATGAGTAAGTCATGCTTAAGATTCCCAATATCACTCATCGGATATGTAGACTCAACATTTTTGTCCTAAACTTGTTAACGTCTACAAGGGCAAGAGTAACGACAGAAAAAGGAGTTAATACTCATACAGACTAAAGACTCGTTAAAAACTGCAGACGTTGCTAGTTCGTTAGAAAGAAACATCGCGGAAAGAGAAAAACAAGCATCTCTCGATGTTTAAAAGCAGTTAAAGTTGGTAATAAGGGTTCGTCCAAGTACACAAGATCTTATAAAATGTAATTTTTTTTTATCAACAAAGTGGTATGCGACCGGTTATAAGTGTTAAACGATAATACTTCAATGTACCTTTACATCCTCCAGTGAAACAAAAGCCCCTTCTTTTAGTATGAACGGCTAGATTATAAACCCATCCAAAGAAATGTTATCACATGGTCGATTAATAATAATAATAATTGTATGGCGCTGCAGTCGACAGAAGATCAGGGCGTAGCTTGCTCATCAACTACTCGTGTTGTGCGCGCTACTGATCTCTCACGAGTAGAAGGGACCTAAAGTTTTTTGTCGACTCCGAACAGGGGTAAATTACGGCTTGAGCTAGAATTTCATAGACCGCACCGACCGTAATTGAAAGCATAATTTATACGGGTATCGCATTCGACGAATGTATTTGTAACACTATGAGTAAATTGTTGTATGAACTGATTGTATTTGGCGGGCAATCTTTTTTTCGAAAAGTCTGAAACTTGCCAACTTTTGTGGTACTCATTATTTCAGAACTTAAAGAGCAGATTTCTGATACACCTAGTGTATTCGACATTGCAATATAAACACAATACGGATCAACTTAAATGTTGTGTATAAATTTAAAATCCCCTCGTGGATCTTTATTAAAACAAATCAATTTTATTTATCTCATGCTAACAATCGACTGACTTACATTTAGCAAATTAGTTTTCTTATTCTTTAATGCGGAATGGGAGAGGAAGGTTTTGGTTCGGGAGGTGTGATGCCGCAGTCGCGGAATCCAGAATGTAGACGACATTTAATGCAGCTGAACTAAAGCTGGCGCTTGCGTTGCTTACGTTGCTGCAAGCTGCAAGTGCTTAAGTGATCGGATGATCATGTAACGCGCGTGCACTACAATGTTGGATGTCGGACGTGTGCCAACATATTCGAGACATTTGTAAACGTGTCGTTAACTTATGTAAGTCCGCTTCAGCTAGAATTTATCGGATTGAAGAGTATTGTAAATCATTATGGAAATTGAAAATAAAACTCATTTATACAAATGTCAAAAGAGTTTTCAGGTTTTAAGTGCGGCTTGTCTAACATTCGATATTTTAAAAATCTTTACTACGCTGATCATATTTTTTAACAATCGCAATGCGCAACGAACCTTCACTTTGTGACCCACAATCGAGAAGTTGCAATAAATAAAGTCAAGCTTAAAAGAGTAACATGCAGGAACAGTTAGTTGACAAATGTGACAAGATTGTATATTTGAGAAGTGTGGTATCAAACCGGATGTGTGTGAAAAAATCGGAATGGGCTCAAGACACTGCAGTGACGTTATCAATCTAAAATTTCAATGTAAATAAACGAAGTAGTGACTGTTATACCCCAACATGAAATCAGATCAGCTCTGTTGGAAGTAAGCAAAAAATTGGAAAACATTACCTTAGAAATTATATGAATTTTCTTTAACGAGCGGGGCGCCCTTTGGGCGGACGAATGGGTATGTTGAAAGAGGACGACTTTTAATTTATAATTCGAAAACTTACGAAAATTAAATAAGAGAGAAGTTATCTTTTATTCTTATTCTTCACAAGGAGATAGCTTGTGCTGTATAGCTTCTCTTTGATTTCCTTTGCATGCATTTTTGAAATCGTACAGTTCGACGTCAGTCAGGAGTGTAACAGGTATACCGGTATTAAGTGAGCGTCAAGATACAAATGTCTCAATAGGGAACATTTGTTGTCAACGAGCCCTTACTTTTTTTTTTTTTTTTGCTATGACATCTGTGAAAAATATTTAGTATACACCAAGTCATTGAACAGAAAACATCATATTTTTTCATCGTGTTAAAAATGTCGAATTTTGTACCAGAAAGTGATGATTTGCGGAAAGCATTCATTTTTTGTTTTCATTTGAAGAAAAGTGTTTGAGGCTCGCTTCGAATGCTTGTCGAGGCATATGATGATCATGCTCTATCAGAAGCACCATGCAAAAGATGGTTTCAACGGTTCAGAAATAATGATTTTGATGTGAGAAATGAAGAACGTGGAAGACCACCAAAAAAGTTTGAAGACGCCGAATTGCAAACGATATTGGATGGAGATGACACTTTGAGTCAAAAGCAAATGGCAGCAATGTTAAATGTAGCACAACAAACAATTTCTGACCGTTTAAAAGCTATGGGAAAGATCAAAAAGTGTGTAAAATAGGTGCCACATGAATTGAATGAAAGACAGATGGAAAACCGAAAAAACACTTGTGAAATTTTGCTTCAAAGGTTTTGCATCGGATTTCTGGATTTATTATATTTATTTTGAGAATCCTAAACGGAAAAAATAATGGGTTAATCTGGGACAACCATCAACATCGACTGCAAAACCAGATCGATTCGGCAAGAAGACTATGCTGTGTGTTTGGTGGGATCAGAAAGGTGTGCTGTACCACGAGCTCCTAAATACTGGTGAAACCGTTAACACTGATCGCTACCGACAACAAATGATCAATTTGAACCATGCATTGATCGAGAAACGACCAGAATGGGCCAAAAGACACGGCAAGGTAATTTTGCTCCATGACAATGCACCTGCACACAAAGCAAAACCGGTTCAGGATACAATCAAAACACTTGGCTGGGAGCAGCTACCCCACCCGCCGTATTCACCAGACTTGGCTCCTTCCGACTACCATTTGTTTTTATCGATGGGACACGCATTGGCTGAGCAGCACTTTGATTCCGGTTGAAAATTGAGTGTCTGAATGGTTTGCTTTAAAAGACGAACAATTTTATTGGCGTGGTATTCACAAATTGTCAGAAAGGTGGTCAAAATGTGTAGAAAACAATGGCCAATACTTTGAATAAAATGTTTTTACTTTCCCATTAATAACAAGTGTTTTATTTTCAAAAAAAATATAAATTTCATACCGGTATACCTGGTAAACGTGGAGGGAGTAGTGAAGGCTGAATTTTGGATGGATAAACCACATAAGAAAGGTCTCCAGTAGTATAGTCTCGTATTTGTGTTGTCTCCATGTCCTGGTGTAGCGGATAAATGCAACGATTCGCACCTTAAAACCCCAGAGTCCATATTTAATTCCTTTTCCAATTTCTGACTATAAAGTCCTGTGGTTACTAGTATGCCCTCTGGATACTACTCACTGTAGGTTATTTGTTCTCACGCCCACTCTTCAGAATCCATTAAAATGTTGCTCTTGACTGTGACTGAATAAAAACTCGATACAGCTTTGATTGAGTCTCGACAAGGGACCAACACTTTTAACAACTATACGCTTTTACGAGACATTAATCTCTTGTTGATAATGAGTGGAATCTCAGCGTCGTGTGCCCGCTTCACAAGAAAGAAGACCCCTTTAACTGCGCGAACTACAGAGGGATTAGTCTCCTCAACGTCGCATACAAAATCCTCTTTGCCGTATTGTGTGAGCGTCTGAAACCATTTGTCCATGACCTGATAGGTCCCTATCAGTGCGGTTTCAGGCCAGGGAAGTCCACAATAAACCAGATCTTCACATTGCGGCAGATTCTGGAAAAGATCCAAGAAATGCAAATTGACACTCACCACCTATTCGTCGATTTCAATGGCGCATATGACAGTGTGCATAGAGACGAGTTATACAGTGTCATGTCTAGTTTTGGCATTCCTACCAAACTCGTCAGATTGTCTAGGATGACGATGGAACACTCTCGCTGTTTCGTCAAGGTCGGTAACAAACTCACCGAGACCTTCAATGTCAAAAAAGGTTTTAGACAAGGCGACGCACTGTCATGTGACTTCTTTAACATCGTCCTCGAGAAGATCGTGCGTAACTCACAAGTCAACACCAGAGGCACGATCTTGCAGAAGTCAGTTCAATTGCTAGCTTACGCTGAAGACATTGACGTGACTGGACGAACACAGCGAGTTGTCAATGTAGAACCCCCCGGAGAGAATAGTGCAAGTGCTAAAATAGAGGCACGATCTTCCAACTGCTAGCTCATGGCGACGCAATTGACGTGATTGGATGAACACTGTGAGCCTTCTATAAGGTGCTTACTAGCATTGAAGCGGAAGCGGCTAAGATGGGTCTGGCGGTAAATGAGGGCAAATCTAAGTACATGCTGTCATCAAGGAAAGACACACAACATCGACGTCTCGGACAGAGCGTCACACTAGGCAGCAGAAACTTCGAGGTAGAAGAGGAATTCGTCTATCTCCGGTTAGCGGCAAATAGGAACAACAGCACCAGTACCGAAATCAAACGCAGAATTACTCTTGCTAATCGCTGTTTCTTTAGGTTCAAGAGGCAATTGAGTAATAAAGTCCTCTCTCGAAGGACTAAGCTCGTTTTATATAACAGCCTGATCATCCCGATCCTACTTTATGGCGCGGAAACTTGGACCTTAGCAAAGGCGGACAAGGAAGCATTTAGTCTTTTCGAGAAAAAAGTTTTGCGTGCGATTTTTGGTCCGGTTGATGGCATTTGGAGGAGAAGGTTTAACAGCGACATGCGCCTGGTCAAGCGTCTCCGGATACAATGCTTAAGATGGCTAGGCCATGTAGAGCGTATGGATCCCACTGCTCGGGCCCGAAAAGTCTTTGAATCCGAGCCATTGGGACAACGCAACAGAGGACGGCCTAGACTAAGGCGGCGCACACAAGTGGAGAAGGACCTTAACCAACTTGGAGTGCGCAACTGGAGACAGCTGGCGAAAGATCGTGCTGGCTGGAGAGGCATGTTGGTTCAGGCTCAGGTTCAACCCGCGCCACAAGAAGAAGAAGAATTTCTTGTTAGTGGAAGACCTGGATAGCGAAATTTCATTTCGTCTTCTTTTCATGTACTATTAAATTAGTACCTCTTAATTTTTGCATTCATCTTAGAAGCCAGCAGAAACCAATAAGGGAAGGAGACAGTCGACATTGAATTCTATTTGAAAGCGTTTTAATAACATATGAGATGCTCTTCCGTATACGAAACTAACAACACAAAACTGTACAAAACAACACCAACCAACACGATATGTCCGTTCCAATTGCTCTGAATTGCTACGAATGTCTACGAATTTGCCCCAAAAACTACGAAAAAGCGGTCCATTAGATGATATTTTCGTAGAAGAGAGAGCTCACGAGAGAGCAAAATATTTCCCCTCCCTACGAATTTCTGCCAAAGAAAAACATGTGGGCAGTGGCTCGGCAGCAGATGACTGTCAAATCGAAAATAAAAAAAACCTGTGACATTTTATGTGTCTGATAGCTGTGTACGAATTTCTTCGAAAAGTCGTGTCACAATTTTCGGTAGGGTTACTCTTTGCAAGAGAGATATTTACTCAAACTACTCAACTACGAATTTCTGTACACAAATTAATTGGAACAGACCTAACGTCCGTTCCCGTATACCGAAAAAATGGGTTTTACGTCAAACGAGCACTCTCTCGGGAAAGTAAAATATTTCCTCACCCTGCCCATTTTAACCCAAGAAATGCTTGTAGGTAGGTTGTTGGTTTTCTGTCAAATTAAGTTGTGTGTACACAGATTTAAGTAAGCATTGACCCATTATCTCTGTTTATTTGGCTCAAATTTTGTTGTTGTTTTTGTTTTCTGTATCGAAAAAGTGAATTTGACATTTCATTAATGACATACTTTACACATTTGGTTTAGATGCGTTCCCGTACTTTGCCTGTTCCTGAGAGCGATTTACCCCCAATCCTTAACAAATGACAGACTTCAGATTTTGTTACAGAAAGCACTGGAACACACCTATGGTTTGTTTATAACTTTCAAAAATAAGGCTTTATTCAACAAATATTGGTAAATAAACGCCTGACTTGGGCCCAGGGGAAATGAGCTGATTCCCCGCGCATGAGCTGAGCCTACTACACAGCTACAAGCACATCATGGCATGTCACATTGAGTATGCAAAAAACTTCGTAAACAAATGTATTAATATTGTTTTCTTCGAAGTGGCTAAGTTCAAAGTTTAATTTCTAAGCAACTGGTTTTTTTTAGTTTATTCTTATCGAACACTTTACACAAAAGTTGGTTTCTTGACTCAGCTATAGCACAATACCGAACACATGTTATGATCGTTCGAGTGCTCTGCTTCCCGGAATACCCCAGCGCAATCTCAAAGTTCTACTGCGGAATGTGCAACTTTATCTCACGATGATTGTGCAAGTCAGTTAGGTTTTTTCTTTAAATGTGAGCACTGGAATTTCCATCTGAAAATGTTGAATAGATATAAACCTATCGCCAGTCAATTACCGTTATTTTGACACCAACAAAGCCGTGAAGAGATATCGGAGAATTTAAAATTTAGATACAAAGTGATTCATTGCGTCAATAGGCCGAAGTTGAAATGAACGAGCAAGAGTTTAGTGAGCTCTGAAACATGACTTCAACACTGAATGAACTTGTGACAACGGTTGTTTCCCTAGAACGCAATTCTTTTGAAAGAAAGAATTATTGTCAGTTGTTGATACGCCAATTCGTGGATCTGTCACATTGCTACTTCTAATGCGAATGATGTGGATGGGTGATTTCTGGGGGAAATCCAGCCACTAGCAACAGATTTAAGTGCTGCAACAACAGCGACATCAACTGCTCGTGTTGTTCCACTGTTCTTTCATGAATAGAAGGCACCTACAGTGTTTTGCCAATTCCGAATGGCGAAGTTTATGAAGCTTTTTCTTAGACAGTATTACTCTTTGAGTTTTGGCAGCAGCTCGACAGAGATGGTGCCGTGAAAAATTCGAGGTGTTCAGGTGGGAGTCAGGTTTGATTTGACACCTCGGCATTATTAGATCGTAATATTCAGAAACAGTCAATTAAAGGGTGATTTTTTATATATTATCTCTTTGGCAACACTAGTTTAAATAGCTGACGCACATTTCGTGTTTTGTTTCACTGTCAAACATCTTTAGTTTGCTCTAAAATTTAAGCATGAATCGTCTTACAAACGATCAACGCTTGCATATTATTGAATTTTACTATCAAAACCCCCCAACATGCATACTGTAAGGGCAAGTCCATGGACTTAGCCCTACATTCACTTGTGCATCATATTGAGAAATCTCTGTTCTACAATGAGTACTCCTTAGTAGCCTTCATGGATATAGAAGTCGCTTTTAACAATGTCTTTCCGCATTCGATATCTAATGCCCTGACAAATTTGGGCGTGGACGTGTGGCTCACCTCCCTGATACAATAGCTACTCGTTAGCAGGCGTATCACGGCCAAATTGGTCCCCATCACTACTTCCAGATACGTTAGCAGAGGCACTCCCCAAGGTGGAATATAGTAGTCAACGAACTGTTACTACAACTGGAAGGTGAGGGCTGCAAGGTGATAGCATATGCGGACGATATTGCTATTGCGCTCTCTGGCAAATATCCCTCGGTACTTAGGGACCTTATGCAAAATGCTGTATCACTCCTTTCCAAGTGGACGAGTAAAAATGGACTAAGCATCAATGCCAAAAAAACAGAACTAGTCCTTTTCACCAGGAAATACAAAGTTCCCCATGTTGACCCACCGACCATCAGCGGCTAGCAATGCTCTTTTTCCGAGACAGCCAAGTTCCTAGGACTTACGCTGGACAGGAAACTCAGCTGGAAGGCAAATATTGCCGAGCGCGCCCGCAAAGCCACGACTGCACTCTACGAAGAGCTATTGGGTCTAGATGGGGTATCCAACCGCATATGATGGCCTGGATCTACACGGCTGTGGTGCGCCCTATTCTACTATATGGCGTTGCAGTTTGGTGGCCTGCACTAGACACAATTGTTGGCGCGACAATCCACTGGTAGACCAGGACCTAGCTTGCTCATCAACTACTCGTGTTGTGCGCGCTACTGTTCTCTCACGAGTAGAAGGGATCTACAGTCTTTTGCCGACTCCGAATGGCGAAATTTGAGAAGCTCTCTTTGAGTGTTGTCAGCAGTCCGAAAGAGGTGGTGCCGTGAAAAATTCGAGCTGTTCAGCCGGGAATCGAACCCAGACCCTTCGGCGTGTGAACGTCGCACTCTACCCACTACGCCACGGCGGCCACTAGACACAGCCTCCCACTATAACACTATCAGAAAAGTCCAGCCACTGGCCTCCATATGTATCTGTGGTGCTCTAAGAACCACCTCATCAGATGCTTTGGACGTCATTCGCAACCTTATGCCCATAGATCTGCTTGCCCAACAGGCGGCGGCTAGTACAGCCATAAGACTGATCTCCTCATTACAATGGAACGTGTCCCACGGACACTCAAAAATCCTTCAAAGAGTAAACTTTGTATACCAGAACCTTGACTATGCTGCGCCGAAGGTCTTTTTGAAACAAAATTTCCGCACTGTGATCTCTGAACGAGACGCGTGGTCGGCTAACCCACAGTGGGTTGCTGACGCTACGTGCATCTACACCGATGGATCAAAAACAAACTAAGGCGTTGGTTGCGGAGTCTACTCTGAGGATCTGAATCTTAGACTAAAATTCAGACTTCCCAATCCCAATCACTGTAGCGTGTTCGAAGCTGAAGTAATGGCCATTCGCGAAGCACTGTCTTGGCCGAAGAGGAATAGAATATCCTCAGCTGATATCCTTATTCTTACGGATAGTCAGGCAGCACTCAGGGTTTTGGAATCTGTGTCAACAAACAAGACGGTCATGAACTGCCGCACATCCTTAGATGAGATGGCTGAGCAGTTCAACATTCGCCTGTGCTGGGTGCCAGGTCACAGAGACATTCTGGGCAACTATCAAGCAGACGAATTGGCCAGGCTTGCCACAACGCAACCATTACTTCAGGAACACGAACACCTCTCGCCGAATGCAAGTTAGAACTGCACTTGAACGCGATCCATCAGAGTAATCAAAAGTGTTCTAACCATAACCTTTGTCGCGTCTCCAAGGGGGTGTGGCCCTCTCTTGAGCCCAAACACTCCAGACTGCTTCTATCGCTCAAAAGATCAGACATAAGCCTGTTCATGGGAGCCATAACCGGGCACTGTCTAATCGGTGAGCATGCTAGCATTCTAGGGGCTCCCTCAAACGATTTTTGCAGAAGCTGCAGGGATGAGGAAGAACCAGAAACTCTGCTACACCTGTTATGCACATGCCCGGCGCTCTCGCGAATCAGACACAAACACTTTGGAAGCTATTTCCTCAACGGCCTACATGACCTCAATAAAACCCTTCCCGCCGACATTTTAAACTTTATCATCGGCTCCAGCTGGTTTTAGGTTCTTCCCACATGGTGTGGTAGCACAATGGTCCTGTATGGGACTAAGTGCATTCATCAGCCACCTTAACCTACCTACCTATTATCAGAATGCGTACTCTGTTAAGAAAGTTCATCGCACGCTTCCTCAATGGGTACGTAAATAAGCAGAATTGTCGATTTTGGAGTGAATACCATATCAGCCAGAAGCATTGCAAGAGCTACCAATGCGTCCAGAAAAAGTCCCAGTTTGGTGCGGTTTATGGGCTGGTAGCATCATTGGATCGTACTTCTTCAAAGATGATGCAAATCGTAACGTAACTGTGATTGGTGAGCGCTACCGTGAGATGATATCCAACTTTTTTTTTTGCCCAAAATGCAAGAGCTTGACTTGCATGACATGTGGTTTCAACAAGGCGGTGCCACATGCCACACAGCACGCGCAACAATAGACTTATTGAGAGACGAGTTCGGTGAACATTTTATTTCACCTTCGGGACCGGTCAATTGGCCGCCTGGATCGCACGATTTAACGCCTTTAAACTATTTTTCATGGGACTATGTTAAAGCTCATGTCTATACAGGCAAGCCCGCTTCAATTGACGCATTGGAAGACAACATTGAAGCATTTATTCGTGAGATACCAAAATTGGATATGCCAAAATTGGACTAAGCGGATGGAAATAATCTTCAAACATCAAATTATATGGACCGTACTATCGATTCAAATAAAGAATAAAGAATAAATGCATTTTTCTGCATGATATTTGAAAAACTTTTTTTTTAAAAAAAAAACTTTCCTATAGCTTTAAAAAATCACCTTTCATAAGCAAATCAATGGTTAAAGGCGTTATCAAAGAAGAATGAAACAAAATTATCCCTGAAGATGGAGCTAAAAGAGAGTACTATGCCAAAAAGACGCAGAGAAGTTCTTAAACGTCGTGGATATCCAACACATTATTAATGCGTGTTCATTCAAAATAAATATAAATTTTTATTGATTTTTGAAATACCTTCATTTTATGAGCGTACACTTTTGACGTGTATATTTTCTAAGTTGCAATCAAATAAATTTGTAATAAGATCTGTATGTGTTAAAAAATGTATTTGCTATAAAATAAGTAAATCTAAGTACCTTATTATCTATTAATAAAACGAAAAAATTTACAGAAATATTGTTATATTATTTTATGAAAGTTCTTAAACACCACATGCTCATGAGCGTAGACTTATTTCACTTAGCGTATTGCTTACCATTAGTACTTTGTAGCAAAGCCTTTGTGTTTTATCACTGCACTGCATCTTCATGGCATTGAGTCCACCAGACTCCGACATCTCTCAACTGGTATAGCTTCCCATGAGCCTCGCACTACCTCCCACAATTCTTTGGCGTTTTTTTGTTTGGCCTCATGGACAACATTTTCAACATCGCTTCACCAGTTCTCAATGGGGTCTAGGTCAGGGGATTGTGCTGGCCACTCCATAGGGGTTATTCTTTTTTCATCAAACCAAAATTTTTTCCCGTTTTGGCGTATGTTTCGGGTCATTATCTTGTTAATATACCCAAACTAGTGCCATTTCCTCCTCGGCATATCGCAGCATAACCTCTTCTAAAATTTTAACGTACTCAGCACCATTAAACTCTTGATTTGATATATAGGCCCAACCCCATTATACACTGCAGTTCACTTGGATAAAGGCAACATTTTCTTAAAGAAAAATTGCATTGTATATGGTATTCGTTAATTCGTCTCACAAAATAAAGCTTGAACATTTCTCTTAACCCATTTGAGGTCACTGTACTCAATTGAGTACACCCATATTTCTAACCGCCAATTTCAAATTCCGTAAGGAAAACTTGAGTAGGCTGGTAAATTTACTTCATAATAACATAATTCAAATGTATCAACGAATATTTCGCGGATAAAGTGATTTTTTCTTGAATATGTGTCAGCTTATGTTTTGTCACCGAGACACGCTTGAGGTTAGTAAATGAGCGTAAATATTTTAAACAATTGCTGGCTGCAGATTATTGTTTTTTCACTTCAATTGTTTAAACAACAAGTCAGAGTAAGTAATAAAGTAATATATACACGAAAATTTGCAAAAGCAATAGAGCTATGGTTATATATATGGTACTGTACTCAGTTGACATCATGCGTAGGTAAAAAAAATGCATTTATTTTTTCAGATTATTCATAATGAAGAAACAACGTTTTACTGCTCAAAAGAGCTATAGAGGGCTTAAAGAAGCTGTTGAAGCCATTTTACAGAACAGCGATGATGACGAATGTGACTTGGCCATAATACCACCTAATGCAAGTCCATTGACCGACGCTGATGAGGTACTATTGAAGTATTTATGAATTGTTCGCTCGACGACAGTGATGATGAACCGCTGGCATCAAAAATAAGACGCCAAAATGATACATTCAACTCCACTCCGAGCTCGAATCCAATCTGGCAAAAATGTGGCCCTTCATACACTTCAACTTCTAGGAATACTTCCGATGTACTTAAGAAAAGAAGTGCTATTTGTGAAGACCTAAAATATCACAATCCTGTACAAATCTTCGAGAGATTGTTTGATACTGATATAATCGATATGATCGTATCTAATAGCAAACTATACGCTAGTCAACATAATAGACATGATTTTCAGCTGGATTCTTAGGATCTGAAAAGGTATTTGGGGATTTTGATATTGTCTGGATACCATAAGCTTCCTCGAGAACAAATGTACTGGTCTCTAGATGAATACTTAGGCATAGAATTGGTTGGTAAAGCCATGCCGAGAAATAAGTTTCGGGATATAAATATATGTCTTGTGGACAACAACATGGCAGCAGCGTCAACCGAAAAAATAAGACCATTGGCAAAATAAGACCATTGGCAAAATAAGACCATTGGCACAGAAATATACAAACATTTTTGCAGTGGGAGTGTTTCATGAATGTATTTCGATCGACGAATCAATGGTGAACTACTACGGCCATCATGCTGCAAAACAATTCATTCGTGGTAAGCCAATCCGGTTTGGATATAAAACCTGGGTAGCAGCAAATTCCACCGGATTCTGTTACTCATTCGACTTTTACTGCGGTAAATCGCAAATACCGTCTTCTGATCCATTAAGTTCTCGAGTGGTAAAACATTTATTAGACAAACAAAATTTTACTCAGCTAATCATGAAGTATTTTTCGATAACTATTTTACCAGTTATGGTCTTTTACGGGAATTAAAAAGCCTAGGCTACCGCGCAACAGAAACAATACGGGAGAATAGAACAAAAAAACTGATTAGCACAAAATATATGAAAAAGAAAGAACGTGCTACATTTGACTACAGGTTTGACAACAAAGGTGAGGTTTCAATGGTACGGTGGAAGGACAATAGTGTGTGTACTATAGCAAGAAACTATGATACCATTGAACCGCTAGGAACTGTGAAGCGTTGGTGTCGAATAAAAAAGGAAAAATCAGACGTGGTTATACCAAACCTATTCAAAACTTATAACAAAAATATGGGAGGCGTGGATGAATTAGATCAGTCTAT
The DNA here is from genome assembly GCA_955652365.1 of Eristalinus aeneus. Classification (NCBI taxonomy): domain Eukaryota; kingdom Metazoa; phylum Arthropoda; class Insecta; order Diptera; family Syrphidae; genus Eristalinus; species Eristalinus aeneus. The sequence goes on from OY019133.1 coordinate 43,183,622, forward strand.
TGCATTATATCGAATTGCTGTTCATGGTAAAAAGTGGTGGTGGGTATTATTTACTTACATGGTAGACATTGCTATTTCAAATGCTTGGCGCTTACATGTAATGAGTAACAAAGATTGTCTGGATCAACTCATGTTCCGCCGTCACATTGCAAGATACTATTTACGCAAAGGTAAACAAAAAAAATCACGCCAGCCTGCGTCATTAGTTGAAGGCCTTCCTCAAGATGGAGCTGGACACTATCCCGCTAAAATTGAAAAACAGCTGCGGTGTGTTCTTTGCCATTCAAGAGTGCATTGGCATTGTAAGAAGTGCTTAAAAACACTTTGTGTCGAAAAGGCGTGCTTCGAAAATTTCCACACTTAAGTGGCCAGTGTACTCATTTGAGTACACCCCTATTGTTTCGTAAAAAAAAATATTTTTTTTTTGTTTTTTTCATGTATGTTGTGTTTGTTTATTCTTATCTCGAAGTGAAAATAAAGAAAATTAAAAAAAAAACTTCGATAATTTTGGTTTGGTCACTAATCGGTTAAGGGAACACATACAAAAAAATCAATTTCCTGTACCAAGTAACGGTATTTTACAGAAATTTTGAACCGAAGCTAAAATTGCAAGCATTTTTATTGGTTCAATTGAATAAAGGCAGTTCAAGACTCTCGTGTTTCCTTGAATATTTGGCTAAATAAACGAAGTTGAATTAGAGTTGTTTTTATTCTTAAGTTAACGGAAGCATTTTCGTTTGTCTGCGGTTGAAAGAGCGAAAATTGATGTTTATCACTCAGAAGGATACTCTAAACGCAATATCGCGAAAGAAATTGGTAGAAGTGCAACTTGCGTTGACGATTATTTAAGAGATCCAAATTTATATGGAAAAAATACAAAGGACGAACATCTACAGTTATTTCAGCAGCAGATAGGCGAAAAATCGTTCGTTGTGCATCAAATTCAAGTGCTTCAACAGCAAATCCACAGTTCGACGAGTAATTTTAGGCGCTAAGCACTTAAAGCGGCTTAAACTGCAGAAAAGCCCCCACTTAACGATGCACGTAAGAAATGTCGACTGCAATTTGCCAAAGATCATATGGGTTGGGCTATAGGGCAGAACGAAATTATGAATAATTGGCGTTTGGTTGTCTTTGCTGACGAAAAGAAATTTAATTTAGATGGGCCTGATGGCTACAATTTTTACTTTCATGATTTACGAAAGGATCAACGATTTCTGACACGTCATCATAGTCGAAAGGGAGGAACAATGGAGTGGGAGGCTATAAGTTATTATGGACCCAATGAGCTAATTTTCACAACCTCTAAAATGACCGGAACCACCTACAAAGATATTTTGGAATCAGCATTTCCTAAAGTAAAAGAGTTGTTTGGACCGCTTCGTTGGATTCTACTACCAATCCATACATTTCGGATAGTAAAGTCCTTTGGAACCAGCCAAAATGTGGATTTATTAAAGTGGCCTCCATATTCACCAGACTCAAACATTATAGAAAATGTTTGGGGTTGGTTGACTCGTAAGGTGCACGAAAGAGAAAAGCAATACGAATGTAAAGAATCTCTTTTGGAGATTGGTGTGAAATATCCCTGAATTACATGAAAAGTTTGTACGAATCCCTTCCAGGCCGAATTTTCGAGGTGATTTCAAAAAATTGGTAGTCATACGCATTACTAACATTATTCACACAATTATCTGTAACAGTTACAAGCATTAAATAAACAATAACATCAAAGCATTACTTGTTTTCATTATTTATTGTAAGTGACTCTATTTAACTGAACCAATAAAAATGCTTGCAATTTTAGCTTCGCTTCAAAGTTTCTGTAAAGTATTATAGTAAATTGATTTTTTATAAGTGTTCCCTTCAGAGAAATGTTTAAGCTTTATTGTGACACATAACTCATTTTTGTGAGACGAATTAACGGAATATACAATGCAATTTTTCTTTAAGAAAATTTTGCCTTTATCCAAGTGAACCGCAGTGTATAAGAAACATGACAAAATCATTAGTTTTGCTCCACCGTGTTTAACAGTTTTAACTGTATAACGGGGATTATTTTCTTCATTCTTTTGTCTTCTTACATATTCCCAACGACCCTTGGACACAAATAAGACTATTTTGCTTTCATCGCTCCACAGAATATTCCTCCATTTCTCCTTAGGCCAATCTTTGTGAACTTTGCGAATGCCAATCTTTTATGCACGAGCTTTTTTTGTCAAAAGCGGTACTTTTCGCTGGCTTCGAGCTGGTAGTTTAGCCTCTAGAAGACGTCTTCTAACCGTCACAGCACTCACCGGATGTTGGAGTTCATCCCTTATCTGTCTGGAGCTTATTGAAGGGTTCTCCTTTGCCATGTTGATAATTTATCGGTCAGTTCCCTTAGCCGTCACTCTATTTGTGCCGCGTGTTTCGGGCCCTGCTTTCGAGTTTAGCGCATTGCTGACCATTTTCGCTGAACATCCTATGATTTCCTGGATAGAAGCATATGTTTTTCGCTCCGAACGCAATTTTTTTTTATCAAATTCCGCATATCTTCGATACAATGTTTTGATCGACCCATATTTCTAGCTTTAAAGTATGTTAATAAATGACAACATAGACAAAAAACATTCACTTACCAAACAAGAATACACAAATATTTTTTAAACTCTAAACAAAAAATTCTGAGACAGTTTATGGTACAACCAAAAAACACTGGCATTTCTAGGAACAGGCTACAATCAACAGATTTCAATGAATGAGTGAAAAAAGGAGAAAGTAAGCCTTTATTTTTTATTTCTGGTATGGTATCTTAGTTACCGGAAAATACAATAAAACCGGATGTACATTTGGAAAAGGATCTTCTTAGAAATATGTTGCTAATTATATAAGTCCTATAACTACTGCTATTTTTATGAACACAACTGTATATCTCCTGGGTAAAAGTAATAATCGGAAAAAATACCCAGCAAATCGCAAGTACGATCTATTTGTCAAAGCATATAAAATATTAAAAGCTCCACTGTAATGTGCGTGCGCATTTCTTTTGATGTAGAGTTGTAAAACTATGCACACTTGATCTTTCTTCCAAAACCACCATCCCCAAAGTAAACTCAAATAAACAAAAAATGAAATAAATAAGAAATAATTCCGAAGTAAACAAACGAGAACAAATGTTTATTCATAGTGGCGAATTGCATCTAAAATGTACATATATCCCCTGCATACTTCAACTTCAAACAATATGAAAGCATGTGCCACCCAATTACGTCTTCTGGAATCATGATACCAAACAATTTGGTTTGGTTGGTGAATCAAACAACTCAGGAGACATACGGTCTATCTACACTGCGTGCATCACTTCCACCCGCGATCGCTTCAATTTGAACGTCCCACCATCACCTAGTCAACACTGAGGGAAAAATTACAAAAACCAGAAGAAATCGTACAAGTGGTTGAAATTGTTCCTCTCTGTAGCTGAGCGTGCAGAGATAAATCGTCAAGAAGTCTGTTGCGGGGCAACAGCTCCTGGATCAAACATCTCACCGAATCTCCTGTTTAACTTAAAGCGGCTGGGAAATCCCATGCCATAGCGACGTAATTCATGTAAAATTTACCCTCTTCCACCGCCCCACCGCGAACAAACTCCAATCAACACTATTCCACTGACATCATTAATGCGTTTCTCGTCTCAATCTTCAACATCCCCACACCCAACCCCATTCAGTGTTGGCGGTTCGCCTGTCCCAAGCGCGAAGGTAAACGACAAAGCAGGCAGCAAAACAAAAAGAAGAACTCCTTACAAAAAGAGCGAAGGAGCGAAAGAGTACACTACCGATTTCAGCCAATCCCATCGCTTTGCGTTTGCCGTCTCGTGATATTCCACCAATTCCACTCAGTTGCGATGACGTGATTTCTATTTTTAGCAGCAAGTGAGTCATAGTGTTTTCTCTCTACAGTCTGTGGCCGAGCTCTTTTCATTCATTCGTAAACACTCGTCGGTGAAGGGTGTCGTCTCGTCGTCGGTCCCGTGATCGTGTCGTTATACTGTTCAGTGTGTATAGTTAAAAAGAAAGAATTAACAAAATTTATATTTTTATACAACAAAACTGTTTCATTTGTAGAGTTCCGTCGCCTTATTGAAGAGGCAAACAGCACATTTTAAACGTAGAGCAGTGCGAAGTGTGGTAATTGTCACAGTTCAAGGTTCTTGCACGGAAGAGATGTGTGCTTTGTGCTAAATGTTATTTTTGTATCCTCTAGATGTGTGCAGTGCGGTTTAATAGTTGAGAATACGTGCACTTGGGATTTTGCTTGAAACGCAAAATAAATTATTTCGCAATTCTTAGTGGAAATTATCTCCAATTAGGTTGAAAAGTGACAGATTGTAACAAGGGAAATACACGGACGTATATACGCAGCACACATTTAAAAAGTACAGTACGAAGTGAGTTTTTTCGTGGTAATAAAACTTTAAGTGATAGAAAACAACAGGAGGGAGTAGAAACAATGAAAACGCCCGCAAAGGCAGCAATCGCAGTTACATCTGCGAGTACAATGAACTCCAACAATAATAACAATACTCAAGCGGGGAACAACAATTTGGGAGGAAATAGTAATTTAGAATCTGCGTTCTTCGATGATAAACAACAAAAGGTGCAGCAATTCGCTGCGCCAGGCAACGCTTCAAAACGCCCCATTTCATTGGACTTGAACACAGCTAAAGCGAATCCAGCCAAAAAACAGCGAATGAATGAAGCTGTTCCCACACCGATGCTTCTGGAGTCACTCGCCACACCAGAGTTGGAGAAAATTCTAATGCCAATGGGATTGCTGCACGATATGCCACCACTTTCGTTTCCATCTAAGGTACGTTTTTGTTTATGGTCTCGCATTTATTGACTGTCCGTGAGCATGCAAGCATTTTGCAGTATATTTTACTTCTCATTAAAATTAACCATCACATCTTAATCTCCTAGGTGACTTCCGAACAGGAAGGATTTGCCAAAGGGTTTGTCGAGGCATTACAGCACCTGCAAAACACAGACAATGCCAACGCCCATACGAACGGAATGAGCGGAGGTTCATTTACCTACACGAATTTAGGTAAGTCCATAAGAGATCATGTGCGACAAGAGCCTTAAACTAATCTCTCTATTCGTCCATTTCAGATGACTCGTTTCCAGTGGCCATAAAAGATGAACCGCAAAATCCTCCCGCGTCTCCACCACAGCTAACGCCAATCGATTTGGAAAATCAGGAGAAAATCAAATTAGAACGGAAACGGCAACGGAATCGTGTCGCCGCTTCAAAGTGCCGCAAACGCAAGCTTGAACGTATCTCGAAGCTGGAAGATAAAGTGAAACATCTGAAAGGAGAAAACGCCGAGCTATCGCTGGTTCTGAAGAACCTAAAAGAACACGTATTCCAATTGAAACAACAAGTAATCGATCACATTCAAGCCGGTTGCAATATCTCGCAGTACAACGGTACCAGTATAATGCAGTGTAAATAACAGGAGGATATCACCGATATCATGGAGGCTGACGGTGGCGGTGGGAGCGGCTCCTCAATGGACTCCTCCGAAGCCGCAACAACATCAACCTTCGAGTTGGTTGTGCCCTCTGAGGAGGAATCCCTGCAGCCCATTGATATTGCCGCTAATGCCAATGAAACAAACGATGAAAACGATAGACCTCTACTGCTAGTGATAGTTACCGATTATAATATGCAATAGGGATTCAATCAATTCCAAGCGTTGCACTCTAAATGGTGAATGCCGGGCAATTTATTGTTTCTTCTTTTTTTTTTCAAAAAATTTTACCGCAGCGGTTTTACTTATTGTTGAACCATTCGGCTTTTATTAGTTGCTAAGCAAAACTTTAGGAGCGAAACGAAGTATAGATTCGTGCTAGTGTATTTATCCGTGTCTTGCATTAATCGTAATAATCTCATGCTTTTCAAGAAACAAAACAAAATATTTCATTATAGCAAGTGCCTTTCAAACGTTTTGAGTTTTTTTTTTATTTACACATATGTGGATATATGTAATCGCAACGAAAGATAGATGCTTTCGAGAATATTAAAAAAAAAAACAAACTAAAAGCAATCTTTGGTAAGGAATCTAAAACAAAGACAGAATGGCCTTAACTTTACACATAACACATTACACTAATGGAAGAACTTGGATATACATATATTTATAAACTATTTAACATTTAGCGTACATGTGCAAACAATTTTATATTTATCTATTATGTTTATACAAAAGAATACTGTACATAGTATTAGAGATGTATTTTTATTTTAAAAGCTTTAGTAGTTATTCGTAGAAGGGGTGTCCTTAAAGCAAATCCAATTTGACATTATTGTATATATGTTACATATGTACGTATGTACAGAGAAGGGCGGGTAATTATTTTAAGTTATTTCTTCCTCTCCCCCTCACTGTTCTTTTCAATTGTGAATTTAAGTGTGCTAGTTAAGTTGAATGTATATTTTTATTACTTATACTGACTCAATTGTGTTTAGTGAATAAAATTTAAGACAAAACTATACAACATCATGCGTTGGGTATATGACTGACCCCTTTTTATTTGATTTTTTTATAATTGGCGCGCTTAGGGGATTGTTTATACTCTTAACTGACCGGAAGAAGAAGAAACAATAATCTGCAAGAAACGAATGGGATTAATGACGGTCAAATTGAATATGCTACTGAGACAATCGGCAACTATAATTTCGAAGCAGCTATGGAGTTTTTCAAGAAATTAAAGCCAATTCCAAAAACGATAGAGAATCTGCGCTGCACCATTATTGGATGTTATCAGTGCCCGATGAACTACATAGAACAAAAATGCATGCTCTGCGAGACAATCAGCCTATCTGGAGTTGCATGTTGCAGTCTTTTGGCCTTCAAAGTCAGTCTTTTTCTTGTTGTGGCGCTACAGTCCGGGGTGGACCTGGGCCTCAACCAACATACCCCTCCAGTCAGCACGATGTTTCGCCAGGTGTCTCCAGTTGCGCACTCCAAGTTAGTTGAGGTCCTTCTCCACTTGTGTGCGTCACCTTAGTATAGGTCGTCCTTTGTTGCGTTGTCCCAATGGCACGGATTCAAAGACTTTTCGGGCCCGAGCAGTGGGGTCCATTTGCTCTACATGTCCTAGCCATCTTAAGCGTTGTATCCGTAGACGCTTGACGCTTGTACAACTCATACAGTTCGTCGTTAAACCTTCCCCTCCAGATGCCATCAACAGGACCAAAAATCGCACGCAAAACTTTTCTCTCGAAAAGACTAAATGCTTCCTTATTCGCCTTTGCTAACGTCCAAGTTTCCGCGCCAAAAAGTAGGATCGGGATGATCAGGCTGTTCTATAAAGCGGGCTTAGTCCTTTGAGAGAGGGCCTTATTACTCAATTGCCTCTTAAATCCAAAGAAACAGCGATCAGCAAGAGTGATTCTGTGATTTCGTACTGGTGCTGTTTTCCAATTTGCCGCTGACCGGAGGTAGACGAAGTCCTCTTCTACCTCGAAGTTTCTGCTGCCTAGTGTGACAAAGTGCAAACAATTTCCTATCTAGTCGAGTAGGGTATTTGCATTTACAGTTAACTGTACAAAAATGTTAAAGATAAGAGTTTAAAAGATGCGTTGTTACAGTTTTGCACCCGTGCAACAGGTATACAAATAAGCTTATCTTTTCGCGTTTGTCTGTCGTTTGTTGATCATTTTGTGGTGTAATTTTGAAGTGATCGGCATTTTTTTTACCAAAATGAGAAATTTAAAGAATGATATTAAAAAAAGAGCTCTGGATTTGTTTAAGGACGGAAAACTTCTAAGCAAATCGCAAAAGCTCTTTGGGCTTAGGAGGCAATTGGGTAATAAAGCCCTCTCCCGAACGACCAAAGTGACTTTGTACAACACCTTGATTATCCCAGTCCTGCTTTACGGTGCAGAAATCTGGACGCTACTAAAAGCGGATGAGGAAGTCATTGGTCTCTTCGAGAGAAAAGTTCTGCATGCGATTTTTGGTCCTGTTTGCGTTGATGGCATCTGGAGGAGAAGATTCAACCACGAACTGTATGGGCTGTACGGCGGCATGAGCGTAGTCAAGTGTCTACGGATACAACGCTTAAGGTGGCTAGGCCATGTAGAGCGTATGGACAGCACTGCTCCGGCCCGAAGAGTTTTCGAATCCGAACCACAGGGACAACGCAACAGAGGACGTCCTAGACTGAGATGGCGCACACAAGTGGAAAAGGACCTCAACCAATTTGGAGTGCGCAATTGGAAGCAGCTGGCAAGAGATCGTGCTGACTGGAGAGGCATGTTGGTTGAGGCCCAGGTCCACCCCGGACTGTAGCGCAATCCGAAGAAGAAGAAGAAATCGCAAAAGCATTGAAAATAAGCCTGAGTAGGTTCTTTGATGATTTGGGATGTATTACGCCTAATGGCATCGACTCAGTGGTAAAAATTGAAGGCGTAATAAAAAAGGAGCAGTATCTGAGTATCTTGCAGGAGAATTTGCCTGTTGCAGTGGACATGATGGGAATGGAGGAAAATCGGATAATTTTTCTATAGGACAATGATCCGAAATATTCCTCCAAAATTGTCAAAAATTGGCTCAATAGTCAACTTTTCGACACTATTCAGTGGCCTGCACAAAGTCCAGACATGAATCCTATCGAAAACCTTTGGGCTTATTTCAAAAGGTTCCTGGCAGGGTATGACGATGTGCCTAAAGCAATGACGGAGTTATGGATCGAATACAGAAGAAGAATGGTACGCTATCCCACCGGAAATCGTACTAAAATTATACAATGGTATATTACGGAGACTTAATGTGTTAAAAAAGTCCAAAGGACTATGGACTGATTATTAAAAAATTAATTTTAATTTTTTTATTTACTATGGTGCAAAACTGTAACAATGCATCTTTTTATTCTTTTATTTATCATTTTTGTACAGTTAGCTGTAAATGCAAAAAAACCTACTCGAATAGGTAGATAATTCCTTGCACTTTGTTTAAATAAATAAATAATAGATATTTTTTCAACAAACTATGAGCACTATGTGTGTTTTATTTGAATCCTGTAACATTGTTTCACTTTTGCTATTCAGTGTACGTGTCTGCTCATTCGTAGACTGAGTACGTCAGCGCATGATAGTGTACTCTAACTGAAGCAGGTGGAACTGTCCAAATGTCCAAGTACCTCGGTGGTACATATATAGGACAAACAAAACTGACCTATTCCACAGGATTGGAGAACCTCAATCAATTATGAAGATGAAGATACGTAATCAGGTAAGCCGAGCTTTGGGTCAAAGGAAAGACTGAAGGAGATGAGATTTCTTCGTGCTTCTGTAACTTTCCGAAAAGAAGTGAGAAACATGCAGTGCGACAAGAACTTCTGTAATTTGCCATGATGACATGAATGTCCTCATCATGACTGTCCCCATCATGACTGTTTCCCATATGTGCTCTGAGTGCAGACCACTTGAATGAATTCCAGACACACACGGGCTACAATGATGAAAGACTGTGCACCCCAGTTGGCGCATTTAAATGCAATACATCCAACTCGTGGAAAACGCGGGCCAGTGAACATTATGATGATGGAGGGGATGTTAAGAACATTCAATTTCGTTTGAAGGCTTGATTAGTCACCAAGACACCTTGATGTAATGTTTATTGATGCAATGTTGATAGAAGAACCAATTTTCTAGATGAATGTGATAAGTATATCAATTACAGTTTATTCTATTCCTGTAGTTTGTAGCTATAACCATCAGCAGTAAGGTATAAATAATCAGAGATAATTAGGCAAATAACTTGACAAGTTCGTAAAACTCTCGCGCGTAGAAGGTTACGTTCAATTTTAAGAGAGAGTGGCTACACCATGGTTCTATCAAATAATTAATTCGGTAGCTCGGCATGATTTCGATACTTGCGGCCCCTCGATTGAGTGATGCAGTTTTGTAGGTCTCAGTGAGAGGAAGATAAAATTGTATGGGGGGGCCTAATCGGCCTAGTTTAGGCGGTACTTGAAATTAAAAACCGCTAAAAGTCCATACACAGAAAATGAGTCAGTTCTAAGAAATAAAGATTTCTGGCTATTATTGTTATATTTCTATTGCATATATTTCGGCGCAGAAATGATATACACGCGGTTTATGTTTTTTTTTTTTTTAAATGGTTCTTGTATTCGCATAATCTTGTTAGTAAAAATACCGAAAATGTTTCAGTTTCCTACTTATATTTATAAGGCAATTTGCAATAGTTTTTTTTATTTGTTTTCAATTTAAACGGTTTACTTCTTGTAGGTACTTCAGTATAATAAATTTATGAAGTGCTACAATTCCTCAATAAATAGATCTGATACTGCTTGTGATATAAGAATATTAATAATAATTGTTGGTGTTACAGTTTAAAGGGGGACCAAGGCCTAGCTTGCTCATCAACTACTCGTGTTGTGCGCGCTACTGTTCTCTCACGAGTAGAAGGGACCTACAGTTTTTTGCCGACTCCCAACGGCGAGATTTGAGGAGCTTTCTTCGACAGTTATTACTCGTTGAGTGTTGTCAGCAGCTCGAAAGATGTGGTGCCGTGAAAAGTTCGAAAAATTGGTGTTGAGATGGTAGTGGAACCTAGACCCTTCGGCGTGTGAGCGTCGCACTCTACCCACTACGCCACTGCTCGTAAAAACTGCGTTTTAAAATTTACAATGTTCGATATTAATATTCATGTTAATATGGCACAAAGCTTCAGAACTAAAGGTTGTTTTTTAGGAAGTGGAATTGGTAACATTATTTCAACTAGCTAACAACCAAGTGATTTACTTAAAGCTTGGTTTGGCAATTTAACGTAAATAGATTGATGCAAGGCGAAGATTTGGTGAGTAGGCTCGAAACAAAATTGGTGTTGATCTCAATTTACTCGAATTTTGTTAGGCAATGAAGTTCACTTTTGATTGAAAGGATACGCCAATAAACAAAAACTGCAGCATTTGGAGTGGATTATCATAATCCTCAAAGGACTCCATCTACAAAATATGTTTTGTGGTGTGTTATGGGTTGGGGCTATAACATTACAGTCACTAGAGACCACTTTACAGCGTTGATTACTTTTTTTGTCATCAGTTGAACAATCATGATGTGAAAGAGCTTTGGTTTCAACAAGACGGGGAAATATATGTAAAATACAGCTCGTTTGATTTATGGAATGCATAATTTAACGCAACGGATCTCCGAATCTGCCACCGAGATTGTTGTTGAATATCTTCTGTGGGGGTAAGCTAACACCGCATAAGTTGCGAGCGAACAACATTACTCTCTCACGATACTTCGACATGCGCGGACACCCTACACCTGCAATGATGATCGACATGCGCGGACATCCTACACCTGTAATGATGAACAGCACATCCACATCAGGTGCAGAAATGCTGACAACAGTCTGGACAACTAATGGAAACACGAAGCGAAACGAATTCCTTCACGTACGCTGGCGGCTCCCGTAGGTTACATTAGACTTGTAGATTTGATTTAAGTTTAGTTTAAGTTTGGACGAAATAAAGGAAAGAGGCTACACCTTTAATAAAAATATATTTTTTAAGAAAATGAAACTTAAATAGTTTTAACTGATATGCTGAGTTCCTCCATTCCGCTGATATGTAAGTCCGACACGATTGACCACTTGGGGGACAATGTTCACTCCATAGTTACTAATATAATACAGAATTGGAAGGCAGAAAAAGAGTATTTAAATTATCTTGCCAAAAGATCCTAAATACAGTGCGTTCTCGATTAACACAACTGCTCGGTTTTCGCAACAGCTGCACTTTTATATTCGTGACGCGAAAATCGCAACTTTACAAACAAAGTTACTCGATAAGTTCAATTATTGTTCTTCTTTGCATATTTATTTTTTACATGCATGTTTGTTAGTTTGAATTCCGTGCACTGATCAGTCGCTTTTGAGTTTTAAAAATAGGTGTCATTAAAAAAGTCTAAAATTATTAATTAAAAACAAAAGTAAAATTTTATAAAAGATTAAGAAAGGAGCTTCCATAAGTTCATTATACCGTAAGTACAAGAATCTACAATTAGCACAATAAAAGGAAGAAAGGGCGATATTAGAAAGTTTGTTTCCGATATAGAAAGTGGAACTGGGAAGAGGATAATTTTTTATTTACTTTATTTTTTTTTTTTACTTCACAAGTGGTTCCTAAAACAAAGACATCGAAATGTGTCAATTTTCAGCGAGGTCCTCAAGACGAAAGTTTCCTCATTGTTAAAGAAAAGTCCCGGATCTCTTAATGCGAGCAATGATTAAGCGACAAATTTAAAAAAGAAACACTGAATTCGCCTATTCCGTGTATCAAACCGCAGTTTGTGAGTCAATTTTTAATTAAATTAAAAGAACAAGTTAGAGAGCTCGACTTAACTCCCCATTAAATTTATAACGCTGACGAGTTCGGATAACGAAGGTTGCCTTTTTTCGGGCTTGGCCAACCCTAGTGTTGCTGAAAATTTTCATGCGATTATTTTTTACAACTTTCGACATGGATTAACTCAACAACAGTGCATCAATGAACTTAATTCAATTTTTGGCGATCAAGCTCCATCAAGGACCAGTGTTTATCGATGGTGTGGTGAATTCAACCGAGGTCGTAGTACACTCCAAGACGAATTTCGTGAAGGTCGTCCAAAATCAGTCGTTGTTCCGGAAACCATTGTTGCTGTGCGCCAACTGATATTGCAAGATCGTCATGTGACCTATCGTGAGATTGAGACAACCTTAGGCAACCAGCATGCATTCAATATTGCATGAACATTTGTCCGTCAAAAAAATTTGTTCGCGTTGGATCCCACACAATTTGTCAATCGCTCAAAAACCGGCTGGTGTTGATTGGTCGAAAGAAATGCTCCAAAAATACGAACGCGGCGCTTCGAATCACGTCCATGACATCGTGACAGGTGATGAATTGTGGATTTATGCGTATGAGCCCGAAAGTAAACAGCAGTCGACTGTATGAGTGTTTCAAATTGAGCCAAATCCAACAAAAGTTGTTCGCGCACGAAGTACTTCCAAGCAGATTGTCGCCTGTTTTTTCGGAAAAACTAGACATGTCGCAACAGTTCCACTAGAACAACGCAGAACAGTAAATTCTGAGTGGCACAGAACCATTCGTTTGCCATTTGTCTTCCAAGAAATCAGGAAAACCAACCGCCGAAGACAGATCACTCCTCACCACGACAAAGCGAGCTCTCACACATCGGGTCAAAAATCTGCATTTTTGAGCACTCAAAGCATCGATGATGAGTCAGCCGTCGTATAGTCCTGACCTGGCAACGAATGACTTCTTTTTATTCCCGTAAGCAAAAAATAAAATGAGAGGTCAACGTTTTTCGACAGCTGAAGAAGCGCTTGATGCTTTCAGAATGCATGTTTTGGAGAATCAGAGTGGCAAAAGTGCTTCGACAATTGGTTCAAACGCATGCAAAAGTGTATAGATCTTAATGGGGAATATTTTAAAAATTAATAAAGCTATTTTCGATGATTAATAATTGTTTTTGTTCTCTAATCCCGAAATATAAAAGGCAACCCTCGTATTTTACCGACCTATGCTCAATAAAAATCTTAAAGATTTAATCGCCAACTTCGAACGATAAGTAAAGAAAGAATCACGATTCTCGCCAATGTCTACACAAAGTTAGGCTTTACGTAATCGGTAACTCTGCAAACTCACGATTTTTCAAACATTTTGAACATACGTTGTGTACAAGGCAACTAGAAGTGTTTAGGTGACAAAACTAAGGCTAAGGTACGGCCTTAGTATATAAACAGGATTATTGCAACAACCTAAGTCTTGTTTCTAATACTTGCGTACATCGAGAATGTACTGTAATTGTAAAAGCAAAACTAACTTTTACCATTTACCTTTTTGGGCCTAAGGAATGTGTAGAAAGTAGTTTAAAAGTGCATACAGAATTAAATTACTCAACAACGAATCTTTTGTTTTATATTTGAAAAACATTTAATACGTTTTGCTTAGAAAAAACGTATAAAAAAAATCACTTCGATTTCCTTCGAGCCGGATTTGAACCAGCGACCTATGGATTTCTACTTCAGGTTTGCCTCTACAGTCCACCGCTCTACCAACTGAGCTATCGAAGGGTTAAGTAAAGTTTGTTCAGAGTTTTTACACAAGCTATTGATACATTCTGTAGTTTTAAATAGGAAATATGTTTCTTCAAAATTTCCACTCATTATTTTTTTTTCTCGTAAGAATTGCTTAAACGTCAGCATTTTGTCAATTTTATTCAGTATAAGAAATATTTTTTCTTATGAATTTGAATGCAAAAACAAGTGCATTGCTGTGTCATTGCATACCAATTAATTTTTTTCGACCATTCCCTGAATCTCACTGAACACAGCAGAAATCCTACAAGTAGACCGTGAACTGTCATGTTTGACGTTTCTCTGTTGGTCGAACTGCATTAAGTAAAATAAAGAAAAATCTCCCTGTGAGGTAGAAGCATCATTGGCCGTCTGCAAGCAGAAACACATAAAGGGTTTCACAAAGAACCCGAAAAAGCCGCAAAAAACAATGCAGAGCAGGCCCACGAGCAGGATCATCCTCTAAACAGTAAAAAAATTCCATCAAAATGGCCAATATCTACTCGTACACGAGGGAAGCTGTTCGTGTTAAAGTCAAGGTTGGTTGAGTATTTTCTCTTTTCTTTATTGTCTGCATGCGGAATGTAATTAAAATTTCTACGTAGAAATGTGAGCCGAATCTACCCCCCGAATGGAGAAAGTTTAGTGTGGACCCGCAAATAACATCGCTTGATGTGCTGTATAGCATTTTGGCGAAGGCATTTGATATAAAATCGGATTTCTCCATAAAGTACAAGGCGTTTGATCCAGCGGGCAATGAAATGTATTTGGCGGTGTTGTCCGATTGGGACTTGGACGCGGCTTTCCTTCGTATTCACAATCTTTCCATTCAGACCTCGACGGAACCGTGTTTGATTCTCCAAATCGATATAAAACCTTTCACAGAGGTGCGAGAATGGGAGGCGGAGATACCGTCAGCCTCCTTTGGTTCTGGTGCACGTGAGATAATGCAACCGATTCAGCAATCAATCGGGATGAGTCAGAAGTATGTACAGAACATGCAGACCAAGCTTCCCGGTTTAATAATGAACCAGATGGAAAAGACGTTTTCTATCGTGCAGAAAGCGTTCAACATGAATGAGGAGCCGATTTCTCAATTGCCACCGCGGCCTCCGCTGTCGGACAACGAGTTTCGTCTGTTTTTGGATCCTGTGGGGCAAATCCTACGCCCCGACGAGCTACGGAAAGTGATATTTCTGGGTGGAATCGAACCGAGCCTGAGGCGGGTTGTGTGGAAGCACATCCTCAACGTCTACCCGAAAGGGATGAACGGTCGTGAACGAATGGACTACATGAAACGCAAGTCCGATTACTACCTCAAACTGCGCGACACCTGGAAGACAGCGGTCAAGCGAGGCTGTGTTGATAGTGAACTCTCCTACGTAACGAGCATGGTGAAGAAGGATGTCCTGCGAACGGATCGTTTACATCCCTTCTACGCCGGCAGCGATGACAACCAGAACATTGCCTCTCTGTTCAACATCCTGACGACGTATGCTCTCAACCATCCTTCCGTTAGCTACTGTCAGGGTATGTCGGACATTGCATCTCCCCTCCTTGTGACAATGAATGACGAAGCGCAGGCATACATTTGCTTCTGCGCCATCATGTCCAGGTTAAAAGTTAACTTCATGCTCGATGGCATAGCGATGACCCAGAAGTTCACGCATCTCACTGAGGCTCTAAGCTTTTATGACCCGGAATTCTACGAATACCTCAAAGCCCAGCAGGCGGACGACCTACTCTTCTGCTACCGGTGGCTCTTGCTTGAGCTCAAGCGAGAATTTCCTTTCGAGGATTCGCTGCGTATGCTTGAGGTACAGTGGAGCTCGCTGAAATACGAATCCCTCGCTTCTGAGCTAGCCCTCTTCGAGAAAGAATTTGAACCAGTATTGCCTGAAGAACCGCCACCCACAAGTCCGTCGTATCTTGTTGCCAAGCCAAGGGAGAATCCGTACACAAAAATCTGTGCGCTTCGTCGGCAAAGCTCGTCTGTGTCACTTAGTTCCACTTGCTCCTCGCAGAATTTGTCGACGTCTTTCACAAATTCTCCCGGTCGGCTGGACACCACAAGACGCCTCAACCAGAGCATGGACGACAATATGTCGAGGAGTGTGCGTCGCAACCGGAACGTATCTAAGGCCCACCAAAGTTTGGACGAATCGAAAATGTTAATGCTGATGGAGCACTTACACGAGAACGACAAGGGTTATCGGGATTTCGGAAATCTCTCAGAATGCGGTGATGCTGTGGGGGAATTCGAAACAGCCGAGCAGCCATTGGAAACAGAAGCTGAAACAGAGTTCGTTTTCCATCCCACGAATCCTTTCATTGAGGATGCCGCGAATCGAATCAAAGATGATGCGGTACCCGTAGTTCCAGTGACTGTAAATGCTTTCCTCGAAGTCGACGGGACAGCTGATGATGCCAGCGAAGGTGGCGGCGGGCTTGAAGGGGCGCAGCATCGCATCCCTAAGAGTATTATGAAACTGCACAACAAGAACATCTTTTCAAACTACCATGCGGTGAGTAATATAATTGCAAAGCAAATCACAAGCACAACGAGCAAAAAGGGAGGTCATTTTAAGGAGCTAAAGGAGAAGATTGTCGCCAACAAAAGGAATGGTAAGGATTAGGTATCTTCTTTAATCACGGCTAAAGAGCCTCACTTTCATTTTAGCTGCAAAAGGTGGACACGATATAATCGAGAACCCAAAGGCACCAGCCGCAAATGATGAAAATGAGACTGACAGGCCTGGTACAGGGCAGCCAAGACTTGTGAAGAACTTCAATGAATTCCTGAATCTGACCTCAAAGAACCGCAATCACATGCCAGATAAACCGACACAACCTTCGCCGCGCACTTTACAAAAAGACAACTCCGCAGGAAAGTCAACGTACGTAATATCCTCCCTTGATGAGTCGGACTCGTCGACTGCCGAGACGTGGAGTGATCCCAAAGCACCGATTCGAGGTGAGGTGTTTTCCTTCCCCACTTCGTCGGCGAAGTTTCACCTTGACTTGAACGATCCCCGTGAGTTCCCATGTCGACAAGGCAACGACCCCAGTATCACCCCTGACGACAGCCAAGATCAGGAGTACTTCCCAATGTCGACAGCAATGACGCGCGAACTCCGCCTTGAAATGGAGAATCTAGACCGGCAAGTATTTGGTCCGACAACAATTCTGGTCGATCCGCCGCCGACACAGCGCGGTTCAGAAATCGAGTATGAAAAACTCGACCGAGACTCCATGGACTTGGTGGAGGACCTGAAAGAGGACGAGATTATTATATGTCCCGATATAAACGAGTTGATCGTCCGACGCAGAGAGCGGGATGCAAGAAATTTCGACGCTGCCCATCGTATTAGCACCTGCAGCAGCACCAAGTCGGACGTTTTCGTTTGGGAGAATCCACTCCACCAGATCTCCAACAATTCCAGTTGTAACTTCAACGATATTGACGCGAGCGACACCGCTAGGGAATCACCGCTACAGGCGCACTATGAAGAAGAAGTTTTCCAGTTCAGTTCCGCGGTCCCTGCAGAACAACCACCAGCAGTAGACATTCCTTCAATCGACAGCTTGAATCCCTTCCTCGAAATGGACAACTTCACCACCACTCCACCAGTTACATCTGCGTCTGCTCCAGAATTGCTTGAAGCGCAACTGAAATTCTCCGAACTAGCTGTAGAGGAAGCGACAACCGCCGACATCACATTCCCTAAGGCAGCTCTGCCGGCAACTGTTCTTCCGCCACCAAACGAACTCGGCGGTGGCAACCCGTTTCTGATATTCCTTTGTCTCACCCTTCTGCTACAGCACCGAACGCCAATCATGAAAAGCGGCATGGACTACAACGAGATTGCCATGCACTTTGATAAAATGGTGCGCAAGCACGACGTCACGCGGGTCCTCAACCAAGCACGCCGCATGTACATCGATTACATCAAGACCCAGCACGTGCTGGCCAGCACACCCGCGGCGAAAAACGGCAACTCAACCAAAACCTAAACACGCAGATACACACTAAACATTTTCTTATCAACCAAGAGATTCTTAAAATAATGAAAACTAGCATTTAAGTACTTTAACATTATCCAAATCCAAACACACACACACACACACACAGAATGCACTCCACTTCCCCTGACACACTGACGACACGACTCACCTTTTTTTTCCAGCGTTTCTACTGACGCACAGAGAGCGCAAGAGATACTTATTCATAAACAAAAATTATATTTAAATCAAATCAAAGTCTGATCGCTTGTTATAGTTTTCAAAAGAAGAGCATTTAACAAAATAGCTTTAAAAGTTTATTCATAGTCTTAAAGTAAGATATTTGTGCGAATGGCTGTAATAGTTGTGTTACGTTTCGTGTTACCTAGTTTCGGTCCCTCTCGAGAACTCCGCGTTTCTCTGCCTCGATTCAGTATTTCAAGGCACACCAAAGTGACGGAGTACTTTTTTCTGTTTTGATCTAGTCCAGCATTTATTTTGTATTCTTTATCTTTAACTGTTGAGTTTAAGTTTTTCTTTTTAAAGAAATGTCTTTCAGGTTTAATTTTTTTTTTTTTGGAAAATCTGTTTCTGGTTTTTATGGTTATGCGATTTTTTTAAATAATAAAATGAAATATTTGCGTGCGTACGTATTTATCACAGTTGTGTATTCTGTTTCGTACAAGTCTACGGGAAACTTGTTTGGCAATTGAAGTCTATCAAGTGTTGTTTTTAAATTTGAAGGTGAGTCGTGTCTCCCGCTTATTGGGCAACTTTCACAAGAAGTCGCCCATGGAGTCTACTCGGGGTTTCTGCAAACAAATGCAATCAGAAAATGCAAATGCAGATATTGGGGCTTTTGATAAAACTGTAGCAGAGAACACTGACTTTCACGAACTCATGAATCATACAGACTTGTAACCACGTCCGAAGGAACCACAACTTTCGTGTTTTCGTTCTAAGCACTCGTACAGTTGCAAGAGTACCCAAAGATCTAAACATGCACAAGCCCGCTGGCCCGGAAGAAGTATTCTACGCTGGCAAAACCGTTGCGTAAGCTTTTCCATTTATCCTACTCTATAGGGCTCTTTCCGAGTAAGTGGAAAACAGCATTTGTCCAGCCCGTCGTTAAACCATCAATACCCACCTCATATCGACCCTTCTTTCCTTACTTTCCAAAGTCATGGAAACGCTGATAAATCAGCTTATGAAATGAAACCCGGAAGCTTCTTCCGCAGCAACAGGTCCACTGGTGATTTGATAGCATATCTCACCGAAAAATGGAACCAATCTTTGTACAATGTAGGAGAAAGTAAGATCGTTGCACTTGATATTTAAAAAGCATTTGACAGAGCCTGGCGTCAGGTTCTCTTGTCGAAAATGCGTGCTTTTGGCGTCGACGAGTCTCTTCTTCAATGGATTAGAAATTACCTCTCGAACCGTTCAATATAAGTTGTATTGGATGGGTTCAAGGACGATATTCAAAATATTAATGCTGGTGTTCCCCAGAGCTCCGTTTTGTCTTCGACACTCTTCCTCATTTTTATAAATGATCTCCTGTCTGTCACTTCTCATCCATTTCACTCCTTCGTTGATGACAGTACCCTCAGCTTTTCATATTCGTTCCTCGGCTCTCGACCCTCCTTTTCGGACATAGACTTAGAACGTCTGCATATGTTAAGCTCATTAACAGCTCTTGACAGCACAATTGATAGGGGTTAAAAGAATAGAGTTGAATTTAATGCTTCCAAAACTCAGTGCTGTCTACTGTCATTTAAGCGATCTCAAAATAACCTGCCATTATCTATGAATGGGTTCTGCATTGTTGAAACCAAACGACTTACCATCCTCGGTATGTGTATCAACTCAACACTTGGAGCGATCACTTATCCGAGATCGCAAAAATGCAGCAAAAGGTTTAGGTATCTTGAAGCGATGCAAAAAATATTTCAGCCTCCTTGACCTGGCAACAATGTAAAAGGCGTAGATCCGCCCAAAACTTGAGTACAACGCTCTTACCTGGTCTGGAGCTCCTAAGACCAATCTGCGCCTGCTAGATAGAATCCAAAAGCGAGCGATAAATCTTAAAATAATGCTGCGAAGTCAATTGACTCTCTAGAACACCGACGAAATGTTGCGTCTCCATCACTATTTTATAGCTATTTCAACAATAAATGCTCTAACGGGTTAGCCAGCTCCATTCCCCCCCCTTCAAGAATTCACCCGCAATGACCGCCTCGCTAGAAATGCGCAACAGTTCACCCTTAACTCTTTAATTCCCAGTGTCACCTGTAGGTGACAGATGTTTAAACATTATTTTCATGGAATTGTAATATATTTTGTTTATTCTTCTACGATTACTTGAAAGCCAATAAGTTTCTCTACCACATTTATTTTTCTACCAAAGCATTCTTTGCGTTTTATGTCACATTTATTCAAATGCTTCGCTATACATTGATATTTTGTTGTATTCATCCTTTTCTTGCAATATAATAATAATAATTGTTGGCGCTACAGTCCAAAGGGGGACCAGGGCCTAGATTGCTCATCAACTGCTCGTGTTGTGCGCGCTACTGTTTTTTCACGAGTAGAAGCGACCTACAGTTCTTCGCCGACTCCGAACGGCGAAATTTGAGAAGCTTTCTTAGACAGTTATTACTCTTTGAGTGCTGTCAGCAGCTCGAAAGAGGTGGTGCCGTGAAAAATTCGAAAAATTGGTGTTGAGCTGGGAATCTAACCTATACCCTTGGGTATATTTTGGAAAATAACCAAATATCACCGGACCTAGCTAGCTTTAAAGCAATGGGAAAGATCCAAAAGTGTGGAATATGGGTGCCACATGCCACATGAATTGAATGAAAGACAGATGGAAAACCGAAAAAACACTTGTGAAATTTTGCTTCAAAGACAAGAAAGAAAATCGGTTTTGCATCGGATTGTTACAAGCGATGAGAAATGGATTTATTTTAAGAATCCTAAACGGTAAAAATCATGGGTTAATCTGGGACAACCATCAACATCGACTGCAAAACCAGATCGATTCGGCAAGAAGACAGTGCTGTGTGTTTGGTGGGACCAGAAAGGTGTGCTGTACCACGAGCTCCTAAAACCTGGTGAAACCGTTAATACTGATCTGCATTGATCGAGAAATGACCAGAATGGGCCAGAAGACACGGCAACAAAGCACACAAAGCAAAACCGGTTCAGGATACAATCAAAACACTTGGCTGGGAGCAGCTACCCCACCCGCCGTATTCACCAGACTTGGCTCCTTCCGACTAACATTTGTTTTCTTCGATGGGACACGCATTGGCTGAGCAGCACTTTGATTCCTACGAGGAGGTCGAAAATTGGGTGTCTGAATGGTTTGCTATAAAAGACGAACAATTTTATTGGCGTGGTATTCACAAATTGCCAGAAAGGTGGTCAACATGTGTAGAAAACAATGGCCAATACTTTGAATAAAATGTTTTTACTTTTCCATTAATAATTACTTATTTTATTTTCAAAAATAAAAAACGCTCATTTAATACTGGTATACCTGGTACTCCAGTGTTTCGATTTTGTTTTGGCTTTAAATTGTACCTTCACATATTGGGTCCGTTCCAATTGCTCTGAATTGCTGTGAATGCCTACGTAGTTGACCGAAAAACTACGAAAAAGCATTCCATTAGCTGAGTTTTTCATAGAACAGAGAGCTTAGGAGAGAACAAAATATTTCCCCTTCATACGAATTTCTGCCAAAGAAAAAACTGTGGGCAGCAGCTCGGCAGCAGATGGCTGTCAAATCGATAAAAAAAACTCTTACGTGTCTGATAGCTGTTTTCGAATATCTTCCGAAAGTCGTTTCACAATTTTCGATAGAGTTATGCTCTGCAAGAGAGATTTTTACCCAAACTACTCAACTACGAATTTCTGTACGCAAATCAATTGGAACAGACCTATTATTTTAGTAACTTAAAGATAATATTTCTAAAGAGCAGCGTTGTTAGCAAGTAAAATGAAAAAAAAAACTGCTTTCTGAGGGTAAAACTTACAAATTTATAAGTGAAATTGTTGGGTGTTCAAATAAAATGATTTCAAATGCCAAAGAAAATACGTTCAAAAGGAAGAAAAAGAGAAAGAAAAAGAGGAAGAAAACTAACCCCCGCCGATGAAAGACAAATAGTTAGATTAGTCAAACGTAACCCGTTTATGAACGCTAGAAAGATACAAATTTACCAGTGGTGACATAAACAATAAGAAGAAGGCTCATAAGGAAGGATTTACCTGTCAGATGTCCCAGAAACGTACCACTACTCTCAGAAATCAACCTACAAAAACGAACAAAATTTGCGAAAGAACATCTGAACTTGAAAGCTTCTAAATTTCGCAATGTATTACGAACGGATGAATCCAAAATAGTTTTACTTGATACTCCTGTGAGCAGGACAATTGTTTGCAGACGAAAAAACCAAGAGTTTCAACCGGAATGTACTGTCAAGACTGTAAAGCACGGCGGAGCAAAAATTAACGTATAGTGATGCTTTTCCTATTATCGTACTGGTCCCATTTTTTGGATAAAACCGATGATGACCGCCGGAGTTTATGTCAGCATAATGGGAGAAACTGACCAAAGAAATTTTCCAAAGCAAGGGAATTCAAGTTATAGAGTGGCCACCACAGTCTCCGGACCTGAATCCCATTAAAAACCTCTGAACATATGTTAAGAAAGCTGTATATGACGCAAAACCCAAGAATACAAAACAGCTATGGGATGTTGTGCAGGCTGCGTGGAAGAATATCCCTGCTAAGCGATGTCAGGCCTTAATCGAATCCATGCCACAACGTTGTGACGCTGTACTTAAAATGACCAAGTACTACCCCAATAACAAAAATAAACACAAAAAACTTCACTATTCCATTGTCTTTTATAATCATATTTAGGAATTTTTGCATTATTTTGCGAAATTCGATGTCATTCTAAATAACGGGCCTTTTGTAAGTTCAGAATGCGCTTTCTTCTTATCTTTGTTTATGGGTTTTATTGCTGATGGAATAAGGATGTTGTGCAGTAAATAGGATGTGTTTGCATGACGGTAAAGAAAAGTTATTGACAAAATAGTGACAAACACGAACATGGTGCTATTATTTTGCACAGTACTGTAGCTCAAAGTTGGGAATTTGAAATTTCACTTTTTTTCAAGAAAACTCGTTGTTACAAATTTTTCTTAAAAGAGCCACCTTGGAACATGATGTTTTATTTTATGTACATTTCAGCTTCAAACTGCATCAACAGTTTTTTCATTTCGACCACGAGTTTTCTGGACCAGGTTTTTAGTTACGGTCACCTTTTGGGGGAAGTACTTCCATGTTTGGTAGAGCATAGCAAATGTGTTCTAAGAGGCTTCATTTTTCTGAAAGCTTAAAATATTTTAAATAATTTCGGCATTTTTTTTACTTGTCCTACGATTTCCCTTCTAATGCAGGTAGGACTGGGATAATCAAGTTGTTATATAAAGGAAGCCTAGTCATTAGAGAGAGGACTCTATTACTCAATTGTCTCTTGAGTTGATCTCTAAGAAACAGCGATTGACAAGAGTGATTCTGGGTTTGATTTGGATTATAAAGACGAAAGACCAGTGTGACGCTCTGTCTGAGATGTCGATATTGTGTGTTCTTCCTTGACGACAGCATGTACTTAGTTCTGCCCTGATTCACCATCAGGTCCATTTTAGCCGCTTTCGCTTCAATGCCAGCACACACCTCATTGAAGGCTCACCGTGTTCGTCCAATCACGTCAATTGCGTCGGCATGAGCTTGCAGTTGGAAGATCGTGCCTCTACCTCAGCACTTGCACTATTTTCTCCGGGGGGTTTTACATATGTCTTAAAATGTCTGGGTGTTTTTTAAAGGCGATTGCCAAACTCTTAGCTTTTTCCACCTCTTTTTAGTCTTCTTCTTCTTCTTCTTCTTGTGGCGCTAGACTGCCAACAAACGCCTCATTGACGACTCGCTGTGCTCGTCCAATCACGTCAATGTCATCCACGTAAGCTAGCAATTGAGTTTACTATTGGAAGATCGTGCCTCTGGTGTAGACTTATGAGTAACGCACTATCTTCTCAAGAATGGTGTTAAAAAAGTCCCATGGCAGTGCATCGCCTGGTCTAAAATCTTTTTTGCCGTTGAAGGTCCTTGTGATTTTATTAGTGACTGACGATGCAGAGAGAGTTTTAATCGTCATCTACACAGTCTGTCGAGTTTGGAATGCCAAACCCATACATGGCACTGTATAGTTCGTGCGGCCTTAAAATCGACGACCAAGTTGTGAACCTTTAATAATAATAATTGAATGGCGCGAAAGTCCGCAGAGGGACCAGGGCCTAGCTTGCTCATCAACTACTCGTGTTGTGCGTGCTACTGCTCTCACGAGTAGAAGGCACCTACAGTTTTTTGCCGACTCCGAACGGCGAAGTTTGAGAAGCTCTTTCTTAGTTTTTACCCTTTGAGTGTTGTCAGCAGCTCGAAAGAGGTGGTGCCGTGAAATATTTGAAGTGTTCATTTAGGAATCGAACCTACATCAGACAAACTGAACCTAGACTTTTTTTGAGTGTCGCACTCTACCCAATACGCCACGGCGTCCACGTTGTGGCAGTGCAGAGTGCACAATCATTTCTTTGGTTTTACTCTCATATTCTACACTCAGTTCTGGCCTCAAACCAACGCGTTGCCTTGCATGCATATGGAATGTTGATACTTTCTTGAATATCCTAAATGTATGCAACAGAAATCCACACACTAAATGCAATCAGTAAGCAGCGGAGGGATTGTGAAAGTAACAGTGAAACTAAATGAAATCAAGTGAAATTGCTTGCTTACGTAAAAAGAACAAAAGTCTATCAATCAGTGCAAAGAATGTCGGGCAAAAGATTAATTTAAGAAGTGGAATTCTGGGCAATTTGTTCGGTGGGTACCCCATTGTTGGTAGTTGGTTAGCGCTGTTGCCCTGACAGTCGGTGAATCGTTGCACATTAAGAATTCTTTTAAATCTTATCCGTGATCGTAAGCATTCAATGGGCTTCAGCTGCACTATGTATTTGTAAAATAAATTCCTGCAAATGATTATTCTTCGTGGCTTTAATCATAATTATTGATTGAATCTGGATCGATTCTTGTTATTGGTCTCAACTCTTCTCGTTGGAAGCATTCTTGGTAAAGTTGCATCTTAATATACTATTTCTCCTTATCCGCGCGGGTTTAACGGTGTCCTAAATCTTACATGTGACGCCATGTGACAAATATCATTATCAACTAAACGTTAGATTTGTCGAAAAATTGTGAATGGTGTTTTTTTCAGAGGTATAGAACTTTAAACTGAAAATAAGGAAAGATAATTTTCTTCAATTCACCTTCGATCTACTTTATTCGAAAGAAAATTATTTGGCATTATAACGGTTGCAGCAAGCAGATCTTTCATTCGAACAACGACATCCCGCATACTTCAAGGATCTCACTATTTTAACAAAATTATTGATTGTTGACTCCCACATAAAGACGTTGCATGGAGGTTTGCAACAAACAGCATCTTATTTACGCGAAAAATATTGGATTTTGAAGAACCTACCAGAGTATTGGATTTTAAAGAACATAGCAAAAAATTTAATCCACAAGTGCGTAATTTGTTTTCGGTATCGGGCCAAGTTAGGACACCAACTCAGGGGAAACTTACCAACCCCAACAATTAGAATGTCTCAACCATTCACTCACGGTGGATTATGCGGGCCCAATTGACATAAAGGCCTGGAGAGGGCGAGGGTCTAAAAGTCTTAAGGCATATTTTGCTATTTTTGTTTGCTTGGCTACCAAAGCGATTCACCTGGAACTTGTCGGTGATCTAACGTCAAAATCTTTCATTGCAGCACTACGACGGTTTATTTCGGAATCTGCTCCCACTTGTATAGTGACAACGGGACAAGCTTCGTTGGAAGCAACAAGGAACTGCAAATTGAAAGACGCTAAATTCGGATGGGAAGACGCCGCCAGATTCCTGACTGCCGAAGGCATTGAATGGCACTTCATCCCGCCAACCTCGCCACATTTCGGGGGACTTTGGGAAACCGGAGTAAAATCGGTGAAGTACCACTTAAATAGAATTTTAGGCGAAGAGAAGAGTTATGCACCTTCCTGCATCAAGTTGAAGCGTGTTTGAATTCCCGACCACTGTGTCCGATGACGAACAATCCTGAAGACCTTACCGCACTTACTCCCGGCCACTTCTTCATCGGACGCGCAATAAATTCAATACCAGAAGCTAATATAACAGAAACTAAAATCGGCCTGCTTCAGAGATGGCTACAGATCCAGAAATTACAGCAAATCTTTTGGAAGCGATGGTCGTCCGAGTACCTTACACGATTACAACAACGTCCAAAGTGGTGCACAATTGAGAAGCAGCCCCGTATTGGAGAGCTAGTATTGCTAAAGGACGACAAATTATCACCTGGCAAATGGAACTTAGCCAGAATCGTCGAAATACATCCTGGAATCCGGCTCGAAGGACCAATGAT
This sequence comes from Eristalinus aeneus, assembly GCA_955652365.1. Taxonomy (NCBI): domain Eukaryota; kingdom Metazoa; phylum Arthropoda; class Insecta; order Diptera; family Syrphidae; genus Eristalinus; species Eristalinus aeneus. The sequence goes on from OY019133.1 coordinate 43,210,331, forward strand.
TTTTTATGAAAAGGTTCAAATGCCAAATGCAATATTGCAAAAAAAGTAAAAGACAATGGGCTGTTGGTAACAGAATATATTTTCGGGTCAAATTCAGTCAACAGCAGAAAAAAGAAAGAGAGTTAGATTTCTTGGATTTGGCATTATATACATGAAATATTGAGTATCGAATGTAGTCGTCGGTATTGCAGTATATTAGTTTACATAATTAGTGTCAATAATGACTTCGTTAACTATTTACTATAATAAATTATTTTAATCAATTTATTTATTTTATTTGTTAATGTGTTGTATAACAATAACTGAATAATAACATCTGGGACATGACTGCTACAGCTGGTTCGGACGTAGTCTTGTCTAGCGGTATAATTTTCGATGACTGTTTTCTGTTAGTTATAGCTGTATATCGGCAATCGCGTGGCAAATGTTACTTTCCAAGTTGTCAAACTTTTGAAGCTTATTAGCGTAGACTTACTCCCATAGAAAATATTCAGACGGAGTTAAATCGCACGATTTTGAATACGGTTCCGTAACGTTAACATTGGTTCCACCATAGACCACATCTTCACTTTACTGGAAAAGACTCAAGAAGTGCAAATCGACACTCACAACCTTTTCGTCGATTTTAAGGCCGCATATGACAGTGTGTATAGAGACGAGCTATTCAGTGCCATGTCTAGTTTTGGCATTCCTACCAAGCTCGTCAGATTGTGAAAGATGACGATGGAGAACTCTCGCTGCTCCGTCAAGGTCGGTACCGAGCTCACCGAGACCTTCATTGTTAAAAAAGGTTTTAGACAAGGTGACGCGCTGTCATGTGATTTCTTTAACATCATCCTCGAGAAGATCGTGCGTAACTCACAAGTCAACACCAGAGGCACGATCTTCCAGAAGTCAGTTCAATTGCTAGCTTGCGCTGATGTCATTGACGTGATTGAACAAACACAACGAGCCGTCAATGAGGAATTTGCTGGCATAGTTTTGGGATTCCTACCAAGCTCGTCAGATTGTGAAAGATGACGATGGAGACCTATCACTGCTCCGTCAAATTCGGCAACGAACTTATCGAGACCTTCAATGTCAGTCAACTTTATATTGTTCTTAAACATCATTCTTCAAAAGATGGTGCTTAACTCACAAGTTAACAACAGAGGAACGATTTTCTAAAAATCAGCTCAACTGCTGGCTTGTGCAGATTACGAGATTGGACGCACACGGGCGTTAATCAAGCGTTTTACTTGTAGTGAAACGGAAGCGGCTAAAATACGTCTGGCAAAAAAAGACGCCAAAAAAGTACATGCTGTCATCAAGGGAAGACACACAACATGGACGTCCCAGACTGAGCATCAAAGTAAGCAGCAGAAATTTCGAGTTAGTAGAGAACTTCTTGTTTGGCCTGAATTGAGAAATAAAGCCCTCTCTCGACTAAGCTGGCTTTAATTAACAGCTTGATCATCCCAGTCCCACTTTATACCGCGGAAACCTACACGGTACTACTATAAAAGCGGATGAGATATCCTGGTATCTAAGGTGGAGCACACAAGTGAAGAAGGACCTCAACCAACTTGGAGTGCGCAACTGGAGGCAGAGTTCGGCCTGGTTGAGGAGAGGAGGAGAGAGACACCTGGTTGAGAATTTAGTCTACCCCGCACTGTAACGCCACAAGGAGAAGAAGAAGAAGTCCTTTTTCTAATAAAATCTTTTGAATAACTCGCAAAAATCCAACATCGATTCAATCATTGAACAATCTTTCGATTTTTCTGAAAGTCCCGAATGCAAAATCACCTTGTCATGCCTTTGGGTCCTTTCTAACCTTTCTTACGCAATGCACATCTCAAACAGAATGGATGTAGTCGATGAATTTTTTCCATCAATAGTTTCGCCTGGTTTAAGCAGCTCATAGTACACCAAACAAATCTGGCTCATTATATGTAGAGCGTGACCTTCGAGTCGTGGATGTTTTTCTTTGGTGTTGATGTCGACAATGATGAAAAGGGCTTACAAGGCAGGTAGAATGTCCGATTTTCATCTGCAGTTACGATCCGGTTCAAAAATCCTGACAACACTCAAGGAGTAATAATGTTCTAAGGACAGCTTCTCAAATTTCGCCATTCGGAGTCGGCAAAAAAAACTGTAGGTCCCTTCTACTCGTGGGTAGAAGCGCGCACAATAGGAGTAGTTGATGAGCAAGCTTGGCCCTAGCCCCCTTTGGACTGTAGCGCCAACAATTATTATTATTGTTGTTATGTTGTACAAGGCTTCAAGGATTACAAATAAAAAATTGGCGTAAGTTCGGCATCTTGAGCCCATATGGGGAGTGTGGTTAGATATTTGGGCATTGGATCAGTTTCTTTATGCAGTAACTGGTTTGAGTAAAGTCAGAAAAGCTTACGCTATGGCAAGCAGGTTGTTTTACGTCCCTTTTACTCGTGGGAAAATAGTAGCGTGAACAATAGGAGTAATTGATGAGCAAGCTAAGCTCTGGTCCTCCTGATGATGATGGTCCCCCTGTGGACTGAATTAATTATTAAATTGAACGAAAATTATTTGCTGAGTCACTCGTCATGATTCTGTGACTTCACTTTGCGTTTGGCACGAGCCTGATCCAGGAAAGCCTCTTATACTTTGTCTTCAAACTCCATGGACTGTCCAAAACGCTCTTGGTCTTCGACGCTAAAACCACCACTTTTGAAGCATAGAAACCACTTTCTGCATGTTTTATTCGTCGGAGCAGATTCAACATACGCGTCAGCTGGACTTTTCTTTGAATAAAAGACGATAATGAAAACTCCCCCCCTATATTATTTAAGGAAAACCAGGACATTTTCGTAGAGTCAAAAATCAATATTGTCGCCTATGTTTAATAATTAATAATTTCATGGCGCTACAGTCCACAGAGGCACAAGGGTCTAGCTTATTCATCAACTGCTCGTAGAGTGCGCGCTACTGTTTTTTCACTAGTGGAAGAGAGCTACAGTTTTTTGCCGACTCCGAACGGCGAAATTTGAGAAGCTAGAGTTATTTTTTTCCCATTTTTATTTAACTGTATATAATTGATGATTAAGTCCTAGGAAAATACTTAAAACTAGGTAACTTAATATTAAGAATGGTAATACAACTAACTTACTGACCCTAAACAGGTTCTCTAAGTTAATCTACATCTTATATAATTCAAATTGCCTTTGGATGTAATTAGCGTGAAATTATTGATTATACAAATATATGCTAATTTGTTCCAAGAAAACTATTAGAAAACAAAAACTTGGTATTGCGTGTTTTTTTTATATAAATAAACTAAAAAGCTATTCTAAAATAAAATTAAACTAAAAACTTAAAAAAAAAATCTTACAAGCACCTAACTACTTAAACATTTAATTACTTAGACAGTTATTACTTTTTGAGTGTTGTCAGCAGCCTGACAGAGGTGGTGCTGTCAAAAATTCGATGTATTCAGCCGGGAATCGAACCCGGACGATCGGCGTGTAAGTGTATGCCAGGATTGTTTATTATATTTATTGGTGATAAAAAAAATGATAGAGACGCAATATTTCGTCGATGTTCAAGCGAGTCGATTGACTTCGTAGCATTCTTATCACCAATAAGTTTTATCGCTCGCTGTTGGATTCTATCTAATAGGTGCAGAGAGGTCTTAGGAGCACCAGACCAGATATGAGCGTTGTACTCATACTTTGGGCGGATATATGCCTTATATATTGGTGTTAGGTCAGAAGAGGTGAAGTACAAGGTATACCGGTATGAAATATTTTTTGAAAATAAAACACTTAAACACTGAAAATAAAAACATTTTATTCAAAGAATTGGCCATTGTTTTCTACACATTTTGACCACCTTTCTGGCAATTTGTGAATACCACGCCAATAAAATTGTTCGTCTTTTAAAGCAAACCAATCAGACACCCAATTTTCGACCTAATCGTAGGAATCAAAGTGCTGCTCAGACAATGCGTGTCCCTTCGATGAAAACAAATGGTAGTCGGAAGGAGCCAAGTCTGGTGAATACGACGGGTGGGGAAGCTGCTCCCAGCCAAGTGTTTTGATTGTATCCTGAACCGGTTTTGCTTTGTGTGCTTTGTGTGCTTTGTTGCCGTGTCTTCTGGCCCATTCTGGTCGTTTCTCGATCAATGCATGGTTCAAATTGATCATTTGTTGTCGGTAGCGATCAGTATTAACGGTTTCACTAGGTTTTAGGACCTCGTGGTACAGCACACCTTTCTGGTCCCACCAAACACACAGCATTGTCTTCTTGCCGAATCGATCTGGTTTTGCAGTCGATGTTGATGGTTGTCCCAGATTAACCCATGATTTTCCGTTTAGGATTTTTAAAATTAATTCATTTTTCATCGCCAGTAACAATCCGATGCAAAACCGATTTTCTTTCGTGTTTGAAGCAAAATTTCAAAAGTGTTTTTTCGGTTTTTCATCTGTCTTTCATTCAATTCATGTGGCATGTGGCACCCATTTTCCACACTTTTGGATCTTTCTCATAGCTTTTAAACGGTCAGCAATTGTTTGTCGTGCAACATTCAAGATTGCTGCCATTTGCGTTTGACTCAAAGTGTTATCTCCATCCAATATCGCTTGCAATTCAGCGTCTTCAAACTTTTTTGGTGGTCTTCTACGTTCTTCATTTCTCACATCAAAATCATTATTTCTGAACCGTTGAAACCATCTTTTGCATGTTGCTTCTGATAGAGCATGATCACCATATGCCTCGACAAGCATTCGATGCGACTCTGCAGCACTTTTCTTCAAATGAAAACAAAAAATAAATGCTTTCCGCAAATCATCACTTTCTGGTACAAAATTCGATGAAAAATTATTATGTTGTCTGTTCAATGACTTGATGCATACTAAATATTTTTCACAGATGGTATAGCAAACAAACAAAAAAAAAAAAAAATAAGGGCTCGTTCACAACAAATGTTCCCTATCGAGACATTTGTATCTTGACACTCACTTCATACCGGTATACCTCTACCTCTAACAGTCTACCCACTACGCCACGGCGGCCACGCCTATGCTTATGCACACAAATTATTGCTGATAAATGCCACACCCTTCCAATGAAGTAGGCAATCGCTTCCAGTATCAGCCACAGCTTGGAGGTGGCGCCATCTTTTGAATTAGTTTATATCTCAAAAAAAAAAAAGATAAGGCCCCTTGATGAACAGCCTTTCTGAAGAACAAAACAGAAAATGGCAACCACTTCTGATCGTTATTGCGTTTTTCAAATAGTTTTGAAAAAATTGCAACTGAATACCGTACGAAATCCGGGTTCAAGCAAACTTCCAGTCATTTTGGACATATTTTCGGTACACGAACAAAACGTATACGAATTTATTCAAGCAAATGAATGCAAAAAAAAAAAATGAGTGCGTCAAAATAAGTGTCGAATTATCCGTTGAAGCGCTGTGATGAAAGAAAAGAAAACACATGTCTACACTGAGAAGGAAAAACATATTTATTTAAATTTGTTATCATCAACGCCTAATACAATTTCTTTCTTTTTTACAAAATTAAGAGTTTTCATATTCGTTGCTTCGTTTTCATTTTTTTGCATTTTACAATAATTGTTTCAATATTCTCCTAGAGTCAATAATAAAAGCGATCCCTTATAAAACTAACATCACAAAATAATTTATTAACAATACTGTTTTTAATGTATTCACAATATGTATGTATTTATGTATAGTATATGCAACAGGGTAAAAATTAAGAGAAAACATAAAAATTAAAAACAAAACTACCTACATCTAAGCATAACTACAAAACAAAAAAAGCAAATTAATTGATTTATGTTGTTCTAGGCTTCAAACTATACCCTACCGTCTCCCAATGATGCAGTGTGATTTCTTTTTCACTGTTATGATAAAATAGAAAAAAAAAATTGTTTAAAAGTAAAAAAAGAAATGTGTATCGTTGTTGTTGCTGTTTGTTTGGAATTTTGGTGTGTATCATATTTTTAGTTTACGGCACTGATTCGTTGTACAAGTTATGTGAATAATTAACTAGTTTGAGTGTGATCTCTTTTGCCCCGTCGCCGCCCTTCTCGAAAGTGATCACTGATCATTATGTTTGGGCAATCGTTGATGGTTAATCCTTTTTACGTTTATATATGATTATGTACACATGTTAAGGATGTTGGTTCATTTTGATGTGGTCGCGTATCATATCATGCTTCCAAACATTCGTTTGCCCCGAGTTAGTACCAGACTAACTACCATCACCGTCAGGAGGAAGAACACCAGACTAAGGAATGTGGTTAGGTAGCGACATCGACGACGGAATTTCTTCTCCTTTTCCATTTTGATGCGCAGCTGCTCGGCACGAGGTAGGTCTAGTGTGAAATCTGATTCTGGACGAGATGATGGCTGAAAGTAAAGAAATTAAGAAAAAATAAAATTATTAAGTGATGCGACTAAAGGGGATCATAAATGTTTAGTTTCTTGGGCAACAACTGCTGTTCCCTCACTAGAAAAGGAAACCAACAGTTCATTGCGGACCCCACAGTGCATAGCTTTACAAGCCTCTCAGACATCCTGATTGTTGCCAGCAATTCGGGTAAGGTAGTGTCACGAAAAAAAAGGCTTTGAATCAATCATCAGACGTTCGTCGTGTAAATTTGAGGCATTGTTTAAGAATTCGCAAAAGCTGTAAAATTTTGTCAACAATGGAACTCGGAGAACCGCCATTGATTTGTGTTAAATAGTATCGGGCTGAATGTAGATCAGAAAATATCGAGCAACCTTCAAAACCTCGTCTGCCAAGTTTACACATTTCGTACTTAATGCTCCGATCACTTGCAATGACTTTGAGCTAATCTCAAACACGCAGCTTCAATTGAGGATCCATTTACAACTTGTTTGGTCAACACTCTCCTCTTCAGCGCGTTTGCAAGTCGTGACATTGAAGTCATCCTCTCGTTAATGGAATTTGGTCCAAAAAGTTTCCCTCTCTCATTGCGTTACCTGTGCCACCAACACATCATCGAGGCCGCTTCCCCATTTGTTTTCACGTGGTTCAAGGTCATGGTTTTACGTGCCTCGCCATCTCTGTCTTAAGACCGGCATCGACGATCGCCGATCACTGTGAAAACAACTTTCACTCGGCGCACGCACAGTGACAGCGACTTCGGATAAACACATGTGCGTGCCCACACACGTAACGGTGGGCGTCAACTGTTGCTGTAGCTGCATGGAATCTGGAGATTCCGGTCCAAGATTGACACACAAATCGAATGGGACCACTTAAGATAGGGAATTGATGGAAAGATTGCGGTTGTGACACTTTGTCGGACATTTACCCGACGTATCATGATTGAGGAGACTTTTTCCGTCATATGTGATTGCATCTGATCCGATTGGGATGGTTTTGTGCACCTCGTCTTCGTCAAGGACGGACACTAATATGTGATGAGGGGGAATACAGGGGTTTGTGAGTGAAAATGGGAGTACAGGCGAGGGGGCTATAGTTGCAAATGTACAAGAAGTCCATTTTCAGTGAAGACTGAAGTTGTAGGAAGGGAAAATACAGACATTTTAGCAATTCGAGGCGCTTCTTAGCGACTTCGAATTTATGACTTACATTCGAAAGTAAGTAAATTTTTGGTCGAAAAATCTGTTTTCTTTTTCTTCCGATGTACCTTCATTCGTTATAATCTGGGCAGACTATTGAGGAAGTATACAAGTATTACGATTTGCTTAAAACCATTTCCACACCATGATGTGAAAAGTTAGGAATACTTAGACGATCTATAAATGGTGATCATTTCCTCCCTACAAAGCCTAGTTCTTGAATAGCACAGGGTTTACTTGGACATTTTCTTTTTCAGTCATATCAAAGTCTAACTTCTTCGTGTTTGTAAAGTTCGGCGGCGGGACCGAGGCTGGAGCAGTAATGTCTATACGTAATCTAATCGAACTGTTTTTCTTATCAACAAGTCCTAGGCCTAGTATGCCAAAGCAATATTTTTTTGCACTTCCATTTTAAATTTAAAGAGAGGGAACATTTGGATGCACTTTTCTTTAACTTGATACACATATCGAGGATGGAAAGTCGTTCAGTTTCAACAATCAGTTGGGATCGATTGAGTGACAGCAGACAACAGTGAGTTTCGGAGGCAAATTCCACTCTATTCTTTTTACTCCAATCAATTGTGCTGTCAAGATCGGAGCTTAATGAGCTCAACAGCCGCTGTCGTTCAACGTCCATGAGAGGAGGGTCGAGAGCGAAGGAACGAATATGAAAAGCTGAGGGTAATGTCATCTGCGAAATAGTGACTTGGATTAGAAATGACAGACAGAAGACCAATTTTTAAAATCACGAAGAGTGTAACAATAAGTCCCGGGACTTATAAAAACTTATATAACTTATAAATATAACTTATAAAAATACATTTTCTAGACAAAACTCGGCTTTATTCATCAGCATTGTTTCCTTCAAGAGCCGCTCTTACATTTCGATACCTTTTTAATAGAACAATTTATCTTTGGCCTCAAGTCCGGCGATCACCTTATCTTTTGAGTCATACTCTTTTCCAGCGAGCGTCTTTTTGAGGCCTGAAAAGAGGTAGAAGTCGCGGGGGGCCAGTTCTGGAGAATGCTATGGGTGCGGTAGCAATTCAAAGCAGCATTCGTGCAATTTGGCCATGGTAACCAACGACTTGTGACACGGTACATCGTCCTGGTGGAAGAGAATTATTTTCTTCTTCATATGGGACCGTTTTTTTGCAATTTCTTCCTTCAAATGCAGCAATAATACCATGAAGTATTCGCTGTTGAACCTTTTGCCTTTCTCAAGAAAGTCGATGAATAAAATTCTGTGCGCATCCCAAAACACGGATACCAAAACCTTGCCAGCCAACATTTGAATTTATGTACGCTTAGGACATGGTTCACCGGCTACTGTCCACTCCCCTGACTGTCAGTTTTGCTCTGAAGTGTTTCCATGTTTCCATGTTTCATCCATTGTGACATAGTAATTAATAATTGTTGGCGCTACAGTACACAGGGGGATCAAGGCCTAACTTACTCATAAACTACTCGTGTTGTGCGCGATCCTGTTTTCTCACGATTTGAAAGGACATACAGATTTTGCAGACTCCGAACGGCGAAGTTTAAGAAGCTTTTTCATAGACAGTAATAAGTCTTTGAATGTTGTCAGCAGCTCGAAAGAAGTGATGCCGTGAAAAATTCGAGGTGTTCAGCCAGGAATTGAACCCAGACCTTCGGCGTGTGAGGTTCACACTCTACCCACTACGCCACGGCGGCCACTTCCATTGTGATATACCGACGCAAAAAGTTCTGTTTATTCTGGTGAAACAGCTCCAAGCAATTCATCGCTAGGTTGTTGGAACATTGTAAGAAAACGCGGCACTCATTTCGAAAACAGGTTTCTCATGGACAAATGTTCATGCAAAATAGTGTACAAACTGCCTTCTGATATCTTTAAGGTGCAAACTATCTCACGCAATTTCACTTTTCGGTTTTCCAAAACGATTTTGTGTACTTTTTAGACGTTTTCAGGTGTAACCACCTCAGTAGGCCTTCCAGAGCGTTCAGCATCGTTGGTGTTTGAGTGGCCACGTTTAAAGTCGGCACACCATCAACAAATGATTGTTTTTGGACCAGAGTCCCTGTAATACCTTTCAAGCTATTGCAGAGCTTACACGGTTTTTACCCACCAAGAAGCAGTGTTTAATCAGCACACGAAATTCTGTTTTTTCCATTCTTTTAAAAAATCTCAAAAGTAGCGTCACTTGAAGCATTGGATTATCATGAAAAATGACAAGCATCATTTGATTGAATGTGTTAAGTGTAAAGAACTAAGAGAACATGCCCGGGAACTTTCAAAGCATCCACCATATAGCTCTGACTTTGCACGAGCATCAGTCTACGACTTATTTCAGTCTTTACAAAATTCTTTGACCAGTTGAACTTTAAGGATTATGACTCTATGAAATCACATTTGGGTTAGTTTAAAATAGAAAACGTTTTATCAACCTAAAATCATGGTGGACCTTCTGATCCAGGAACATAATACACACAGTCGCCACTAAAACCAAACTAATAAAAATAAATAAATTAATAATTTTTGTTAGTGGCGCCCCCTTAATGTCAGTCTCGAGTCATTGAGTGATGTGGTAGGAGACAAAACGGCGCCCTGAGGAACACCAGCATTAATATAGTGGATATCAGACACGAAACCATCCAATACAACTTGGACTAAACGGTTCGAAAGGCAATTTCTAACCCATTGAAGAAGGGATTCATAAACAAGAGAAACTGATGCTGACGTTTCCATGCCCATGAAAGTAGGGACGTAAGTGCTATGAGTCAGTAGGAGGTGGTTGATGATAGTTAGCTTTTTTTAGTGACGCAGGGGACAAATGCTGTTTTCCACTTACTCGGAAAGATTCCTAAAGGGAAGGAGAGATGGAAAAACTTACGCAATGCCACCAAGCCAGCAGCTTTGTGCTGTGAGATCTTTAAAAACTCTTGCAATTGTAAGAGTTCAAAAGTGGACTTGTGTCATGGCGAAATGAATGTTCTTAAGTACAGCCGGAGACAGACAGAATATGCAGCTACCAGATTTAGTGTATTGATGGTCCTCACTTGAGGGGCGTTAAATCTACTTACAGCAGCTATTGCAGCTGTTTTCGGGTAAATTTTAGTAAATCAATTCCTTGCAACGTAGGCGTTGGGGTTCGCCAAGAGTGCCCCGTGTCTCTTCTCCTATTGGTTCTATTCAGGCACTATATGTTGCAGCATAGGGGAGGCTTGGAAAGCTTCACAAGAAGGCGAGGGATGTTTCACATTGGGAAATTTGAGTACACAAGTCAGAAGTTGTAGTAACTGCCTGTCCAATATTCTCTACACATTCACCAAATCCCATTGAAGCCGGTATAGAAGTTTAAGTTATGGGGTCTTTTTCACGAGTGCTTGGAGGAGCAACACCGAACTTTCTTCTAACAGATAACTCAATAAGTCCCGGGACATATCGGAGCGCGACTTTCAAAGATTATTAATATAGCATTATTTTTTTTTGTTAGTGGCGCCCCTTTTTTGTACTGGGACTTATTGAGTGATGTGTTATCATTGCCCATGTTGGGTCAATTTTAACTATTTAAGAAGGCTGAGCTTGATACTTAGCTTGGCCTACATGCTGTCGAGATATGATTTCTGTGTGCGGTTGCAGGAGTTGCTCGCCAGAATGAGCTGAAAAAGGCAACAGTTCTAGCGGAACTCGATTTTGAGCAGGTACATCTTCGGATTATGGATTATGTTTCGTTCGATTTGCCACGTGTGCCACGTGTGCCACGTGTGCCACGTGAAATGGATTTCTCCTTCAGCACGTCTTCCGAGGCGTGGTTTAAATGCATTTCTTTCATGAAGGCGACTGCTTGGTAGACCCAGAAGAATTGGTTGGATCATTAACTCCTGATAAGTAAGAGTTCATAGATAAGGAACAATCGACCTGGATGTCTTTTGTGAATATATTCCCTTAGCAACGTCGTAGAACAAGCTGTTAAAGAACGTGATGATCATGATGAGAGAACCATGAGTCAAAGTGATCGCTGACTTAGACTTATAGTTTTGGTTTTCTTTTAAATAACTTTTAGAAGCAGAGGAGTCCCAAAATGGCACCGTAAAATGATTAATACCGGGAAATCGTAGAGGAAAGCCGGATGCTGCGTAATGTGGCTCTCCACTTTTGTTGGCAATGCCGAAAAATTGGCTTAACTAGTTTCAACTGAAGAAATTGAAAAGAAATGATACATCCTCGGTCGCTACTATAGCTCAGATAGAAGGTAACCGAGGAGGTGGCGTAGATCGCATGATGGGTCCTACAGTAACACAGTGTGGTTGCATTAAAGCAGTTTCTGATACTGTTTAGGCGCAACCCTTATGAGTTACGTTGCCGTCGAAACGTGAATCCATTCGTATGCACAAGAAATGAAAGATTAATCCAATAATGGACTTCATTTGACACAAGTCTTTCAATGAACGAAGACTGCCATATCGGCCGGAAAGGTAGGTGGGACCGTCTTCTGGTAAGTTTTACATCGAAAACTTGAGCATAACGGTCACAGGGCTATCCTTAATGACTTAACCGATTCGTTTCCGAAGTCCAGAAGAAAACATTTCCATTTAGCAAAAATACCGTCTTGCATACCAGCCATCGACCCACTAAATTGAGTGAAATATTCTACCACCAACAACTGTCCCTGTGTCTGCTTTCATCAGATTTGTGTGATCTAGTCTTGTTTCCAGACTTCCATGAGTCGCTTGTCGATTAGAAATGTAGTTTCAAATGATGGGGTTGTCGCCGCCGCTAAGAAACTTTGAAAACGCACAGAAAAAATGAGTTCTCCAGAGTTTCTAAGCAAAACCTTGTTCTCGGAGAGCTTCTACAAATCAAGAATTTTCCCTTTAGCTACTAAGCTTACAAGTCAATCTGCCAAGATCCATGTCCAATTGAAATCACACCTAAACTGTCAGTTTTTTCATAGACTACAAATTTATTTGACAAACTGTGAGCAGTGCCGTACAGTGCTGCCATATCTTTCCAACTTTCCCCATCTCACTGCAGATTATCGTCATTCGCGAACAATATCATGCAGCAGAAGCTTCACTGACAAAAATAGAGTGGGAGCGCTGGCGGTGTTTGACACAAAACAGTAAGCCATCAAGGAGTGAAAACATTTCATGTCAATTGATTCAACTTCTTGCCTGAGCAGAATGAAGGTAAATGAACGGTGGCCTATCAAAACGAAGAAACACATTCTCCACTTTGTCATATTACTGAAATATTTTCCAAAGACAATGAGGAAGACACTACCAATCAATTGTGACTCAATAACGCAAACATATCGGCCCTGGCATGCAGCCAAATTTAGTCCAAAATGAATACCCCAAGGCAACACTTGCTCTTTCTCTTCAAAACCTTACCTTAAGCCACAGCAAAAGACCTCGACAGGCACTTAAATTTGTTTTACGAACAAGTAATTCACTATTCAAGTGAATCACACCAATCTACATATTTAAGCCCGTCCGATTAGGCAAAGCAGACGTCCAATTATCCACTCACTCGACTGCGATCACTTATCGCTTGTTTCCGAAAATATTTATCCACTCCTGTGGACGGCCGCATAAACAAGTGCAGATCATTGCCAATACCAAGAGGTAACTGACATTTCCAATATCAAAACTCATAGACGTCAAAGTGTCTCTCCTTCGAAACAATACCCGGACTAAGCGTGATTACCGTCGGCAGTCACGCAGTGCGCCATGGCCTAAGGAACCTCAACAAGTGTTCCAACGATAGCACCACTCACCACTCACTGCGGTGGCAGGCGACTAGGAATTGCAAATCTGAAATCATTTACGCAAATCATCCGAAATCGAGAGCAAAGTGCTGCTGATATGAAATTCAGCACCGCCTGCGATTTAAGAAGCAGTGAGTGCTCCCTGCTGATGGCTGATTATGCTAATGGCAGTCAATAAAATCAAAGTTAACAATTTATGATTGAGCCAATTCTGAAACATAGATGTGGACACACCTTAAAACTCCGTCCGGGCGAGTTGAATTGATCAGGGGCATGGCTTTAATGCCGCGGCTTCTGAATTGTGCCGGCTGACGAATGGGTCGCTCTGCTGGAATCGGCAGCTTTCTGTCGGCAGACGCATACGTCTTTGCGCGAGATGTCGCGGAAGTACTTAAGTCAGTCCCAGGAAGCAGAAGTGATTGACGCAACGAGATAACAAGTGATTTTGTTGAGATTCATCCGATTGAGAAGGCGTTTGTTCTGACTAAGGCCTTGAGTCTGAATAAACCGGTTGGAATGGGCTGACAGGTGTAGGGATTAGGTGTGGTTTCAATTGGACATGGATCTTGGCAGATTAACACCCTGTTAGCTTAGTAGCTAGAGAGAAAAATCTTGATTTGCAGAAGCTCTCCGAGAACAAGGTTTTGTGTAGAAACTCTGGAGAACACAGCAAAGGCAAAAGCAGCACCTTTGGACGGAGGGACTCTGTTATGCCTTGCTAAGCAATGAATTCGTGGCCGTGACTGCGAGGAAAATAACCAAACTGACACTCTTCGAGACTTATCAGGATGGTGAGACAGAACAGAAATTACTAACTTATTGAATGCACAGCACGCGAAATATAATCGGAAGCCCTCAAGTTGAAGGCGAAAGAGTAGACCTCCTTGAAGGGTAAAAGAAAGGAAGCTAGGAACTTTAGTTCAGAAGATCGAAAGTTAATAATACCCAGGCAGGAAGCTTTAAAAGACTCTGTAACGTCCGTCAACTTAGAAATTCAGTGCTGAGTTCTAGATCACAGGAACATCCTTGGCAGTGTAAATAAAAACTTACAACCTCCATCATTGTATTTCTTATCAAAAACTTAGAAGACAATGATCAACCAGAAGCAATTACTCGATTGTTTGGACACACCTAATTATTTCACAAATTCGCTCTTATCACCATCCAAATCCTTTCAAATTTCACTCGAGCCGGTCCACATTGGATAATTTGCATAAAGCTTTGCAACGTTGCATAACATTTCAACCTCTGAAGCCGCCGACGCCACCACCATCGCCACTGCCACCGGACACAATCCAACCGTCTCGACGTGAACGTGAGCAAACAGAAGGAATTCCATGCGACAGGAAAACCGACCACAGCGCAGACAAAAAACAGACGCAAAGAAAAGCAAACAACGTTATCGATACAATTCCTTCCTCATTGCCCGTCAGCGTAATGCGCTGTGTTTCGTTTCTATTTTTTGCTTTCAAATAAGTTCAACACCCGTGCGATAATTTAAAAAGTAAATAGTCCACTTCGAGCATATGCAACCGAAGTTTGGGGGGTAGCGAACATTCCCGAGCCATCCCTGTGTATGCATAACACTGCCTTAGCATTCAAATGCAGGCTTTGTTTGTTTAGATAATCAGCGGGAGGTAATGAAAAAAAAAACACACACAAACGATGACATTACACGGTGAATCAGTGGTGTACGCGGCAAAGAAATTCACACTCACGGCATGAGTGTAGTTTTAGACCAGAAAACCGGCTTCATCGAGGGCAATGGATGAACGAACGCAATTAAATGTGTCATGCGGCTGCACGTCCACTAACTCTACGAGCAAAAAAGAACTAGAGAAAGAAAGCAGAAGTTTCAAGGTTAGCATGCGGCAATACTCTGAACTAATGCACGACGATTTGATTTGAGAGAATAAGTGGCGCTGCCGTCTGCCAGATGTGTAAGTTGATTTTTTTTTTTGAAAAAAGGGCAACAAACAAAATCGAGAAAAAACCAAAGAAACCGTTTGCGTGTGGACCAAGGTCTTTGGGAGTACAACCACACCGCCGCTGGCGACAAGGGGCAATGTTCAACAGTCACTTGATCTTTCGCTTCCGCAGACCGTTTTCGAATTAGATTTGATTTCCGTCTTCAGATTTGTAAATGATCAAAAAACAAAGCCACTTACCAATTTGATGTAATAATACAAACAGATTTCTCCTCATCTTCAAATGCAATAAGGAAGCGGTGAAGTGCGGCCGAGAAAATGTCAATACTGAATCAGGGAAAGGTCTGTGAAGGGCTTGAGAGTGAATCAATGTGTTGAGTAGATTTGATTTGGACAAGGCTTGGCCCAGGTGCTGCTGCTGAAGACGTGATGTGACGCAGCGGACATGAGTGCTATTCATTCGTTTGATGGTGTAAAGAGAGTAAGAGGGGGGTAGTCAAAGGTGTTATTCATAGGCACCTTTGGGAGCTTTCTTATTATTTCTATAAAAGAAAAAAAAATTAACTGTATGCAGCTTCTTTGAAAACCACTCCTTTGCTCTTACAGTAAGGGGGAAACTACACTGCATTGCCGACTTTAAGCAGAGACATTTGAGAAGATTTCCACAGACAATCCGAAATGGAGCGTTGTCAGTGCGTTGACAGAGCGTTGTCAGAATCAAATTTGATTCATCTTGTTCTTCTATACACTACGCCATGGCGGTTGTACCACTTAAAGAATGGAAAAGGAATCTATAAAGCTATGTTAAGACGATTGCCAGATTTGCAAATATTCTCAGATCTCTCCAGAAATTGTACCAAATGTCTTACAACTGAACTCAAAATTCTGTCCGACAATAACACATCACTCCATACGTAATGGGACAAATAGAAGGCGCCACTAACCAAAAAAAAAAGAAAATGATGAATTATTGAGTCATGTGAAGAGTCCTATATCAGCCTTCTCCACTTGTTTCAAGGGATTTGAGAAATGTGTAGAAGATATTGGACAGGCGTTGACTACCATAAAAGACGAACAATTTTATTGGCGTGGTATTTACAAATTGCCAGAAAGGTGGTCGAAATGTGTAGAAAACAATGGCCAATGCTTTGAATAAAATGTTTTAACTTTCCCATTAATAATTAGTGTTTTATTTTTATACCGGTATATTTGGTATAACTTCGGACCTGTCTTCACAATCTCTTAATGTAAAACATTCCTCGTCTTCCTGTGAAACATTCCAAGCCTCGTCTTTGCAGCACAGGTGAGGCTTAGGGTCCAGGGACTAAATATGATCAATAGAAGAAGGGGCAAAGGGCACTCTTGGCGAAACCCAACGCCTACTTTGCAAGGTACTGATTTACTACAATTTACCCGAAAACAGCTGCAATAGCTGCTGTAAGTAGATTTAACGCCCCTCAAGTGAGGACCATCAATACACTAAATCTGGTAGCTGCATATTCTGTCTGTCTCCGGCTGTACTTAAGAACATTCATTTCGCCATGACACAAGTCCACTTTTGAACTCTTACAATTGCAAGAGTTTTTAAAGATCTCACAGCACAAAGCTGCTGGCTTAATGGTAAAACCATTGCGTAAGTTTTTCCATCTCTCCTTTCCTTTAGGGCTCTTTGCGAGTAAGTGGAAAACAGCATTTGTCCCCTGCATCACTAAAAATGGCTAACTATCATCAAACACCTCCTACTGAATCATAGCACTTACGTCCCTACTTTCATGGGCATGGAAACGTCAGCTTAAATATGCTGAAACCCGAAAGCCCCTTAAAGACCGGCAGTGTGGCCTCCGCACCAACAGGTCGACTGGTGATTTGATGGCATAGCTCACCCAAAAATGGATCCCATCTTTTCACAATGCAGGCCAAAGAAGGTTGCACTCACAGAGTCTGGCATCAGTTTCTCTTGTTTATGAATCCCTTCTTCAATGGGTTAGAAATTGCCGTTCGAACCGTTTATTCCAAGTTGTATTGGATGGTTTCGTGTCTGATATCCACTATATTAATGCTGGTGTTCCTCAGGGCGCCGTTTTGTCTTCTACCACATCACTCAATGACTCGAGACTGACATTAAGGGGGCGCCACTAACAAAAATTATTAATTTATTTATTTTTATTAGTTTGGTTTTGTTAGTGGCGACTGTGTGTATTATGTTCCTGGATCAGAAGGTCCACCATGATTTTAGGTTGATAAAACGTTTTCTATTTTAAACTAACCCAAATGTGATTTCATAGAGTCATAATCCTTAAAGTTCAACTGGTCAAAGAATTTTGTAAAGACTGAAATAAGTCGTAGACTGATGCTCGTGCAAAGTCAGAGTTATATGGTGGATGCTTTGAAAGTTCCCGGGCATGTTCTCTTAGTTCTTGACACTTAACACATTCAATCAAATGATGCTTGTCATTTTTCATGATAATCCAATGCTTCAAGTGACGCTACTTTTGCGATTTTTTAAAAGAATGGAAAAAACTGAATTTCGTGTGCTGATTAAACACTGCTTCTTGGTGGGTAAAAACCGTGTAAGCTCTGCAATAGCTTGAAAGGTATTACAGGGACTCTGGTCCAAAAACAACCATTTGTTGATGGTGTGCCGACTTTAAACGTGGCCACTCAAACACCAACGATGCTGAACGCTCTGGAAGGCCTACTGAGGTGGTTACACCTGAAAACGTCTAAAAGTACACAAAATCGTTTTGGAAAACCGCAAAGTGAAATTGCGTGAGGTAGCTAACACCTTAAAGATATCAGAAGGCAGTTTGTACACTATTTTGCATGAACATTTATCCATGAGAAACCTGTCCTCGAAATGAGTGCCGCGTTTTCTCACAATGGTCCAAAAACAACCACGTATTGAGGATTCTAAGCGCTGTTTGGAGTGAAACAGAATAAACAGAACTTTTTGCGTCGGTATATCACAATGGATGTGGCCGCCGTGGCGTAGTGGATAGAGTGCGACCCTCACACGCCGAAGGGTCAAGGTTCGATTACCGGCTGAACACCTCAAATTTTTTACGGCATCGCCTCTTTCGAGCTGGTGACAACACTCAAAGAGTAATAACTGTCTAAGGAAGCTTCTTAAAATTCGCCATTCGGAGTCTGCAAAATCTGTATGCTCCTTCTACTCGTGAGAGAACAGTAGCGCACACAACAAGAGTAGTTAATGAACAAGCTAGGCCTTGGTCTCCCTGTGGACTGTAGCGCCAACAATTATTAATTATTATGTCACAATGGATAAAACATGGAAACACTTCAGAGCCAAACTGGCAGTCAGCGCAGTGGACAGCAGCCGGTGAACCACGCCCAAAGCGTCCATAAACACGAAGGTTGGTTGGCAGGGTTATGGTATCCGCGTTCTGGGATGCGCTCGGAATTTTATTCACTGGCTATCTTGAGAAAGGCAAAAGGTTCAACAGCGAATACTTCATGGTATTATTGGTGCATTTGAAGGAAGAAATTGCAAAAAAACGGTCCCATGTGAGGAAGAAAATAGTTCTCTTCCACCAGGACAATGCACCGCGTCACAAGTCGTTGCTTACCATGGCCAAATTGCACGAGTGGGGCTTTGAATTGCTACCCTACCCACAGCATTCTCCAGAACTGGCCCCCCGTGACTTCTACCTCTTTTCAGACCTTAAAAAGACGCTCGCGGGTAAAAGATATGGCTCGAATGAGGAGGTGATCGTCGAAACTGAAGACTATTTTGAGGCAAAAGATCAATCGTTCTGTAGAAAAGGTTCCGAAATGTTACGTAGAGCCGCGTTAGACTGAGTTAATGATACATGAGGGAAACAATGCTGAGGAATAAAGTCGAATTTTGTCTAAAAAATGTGTGTTTACTACTTAGTCCCGGGACTTTTTGAGTGATGTTTTACACATAGATTTTAGTGAACAACTTGCTTCCGGTAGGTTGATGGAAAATGGATTTCAGTGGTGCAGAGAATTGAAGTGCTTGCGTTTTCATACACTGCGCACTTCAGTGATGCTATGATATTGGCCCCTATGACATAGGGGTATATCGCCTTATACTTTGCGGAGCGCCCCGATCGCATCGCATGAGATGTAATCACATCATATTTAAAAAATGGTCTCTAGCCATGACACTGTCCAAGGATGTGTTCGAAATTAATTTTTCTCTGTAGTTGGCAGACTTTCATAAACGTGTCACTCGCCTGTTGAAGGAAGTCTTTAAGTAAATACCTCACGCTTCAGTCAATCTGAAGATATATTGGAACGTGACCTGATTCTTGGATTTGAACACACTGTCGATGCCTGTTGAAATTTATTCACAATTTTTTGAGGGGGAGTATGATACGCGCACAAGAATAACGATGATTGTGTTCACATTATCATCCAAACCGTTTCAGTCAGTAAATTATTCTACTTTATCGACATAGAAATAGACATGCTAATAGACAATACGAGTAATATCAGAATATTGTAATGCAAGTGGTTTAGCCGAATGCTTGTAAATCTTAGTAGAAGTGGGATTCCCTGGCGTATGTGTAACTTTTGGATAAGTATATTATTGAAAATATCAGGCACTAGAGCGGTCTTTGAACTCATATATCTGATTTCTGGTTAGAAGCATGTGAATCACATTGCAACGATCGAATACAACGAATTCACAACGGAGTGGGAGTTCACAAACTATTTGCGATCTTCTTCTATTTGTCTGCACTGTTCGGGATTGACCTGGGCCTTAACCAACATGCCTCTCCAGCCAGCACGATCTCTCATTAGTGTCCTCCAGTTATGTGCTCCAAGTTGGTTGAGGTCCTTCTTTGCATCTAAGCCTAGGCCGTTTTTTGTTTCTCGAAATCAAAAACTTTTCCGTCCAGAGACGTGGTGTCTATACGCTCTAGTCTTCTTAAGCGTTGTATCCTAAGACGCTTGACTAAGCTAACTGACTGACCTAAGCTACTTGACTAAAGCTGACTAACTAACCCAGTGCAGCTTATACGAAGGTTGCCTTTTATATTTCGGGATTGGGCAACCTTATTGTTGCAGTCTGGCAACTGCCAGTTCTATAGTAAATTTTTACATTTTTGAGGTTATACGTACTAAGAACGTTTCGACATATGAGCGCTATTTGTGTTTTTTACAGAAACTTAAAAGATTCATCTCGCCCAAAAATGGAATTAAATCGTGAAAATTTTCGTGCGATTATTTTTAACAACTTTCAACGTGGATTAACTCAACAACAGTGCATCGATGAACTTAATTCAATTTTTCGCGATGAAGCTATATCAAGGACCAGTGTTTATCGATGGTGTGGTGAATTCAACCGAGGTCGTAGTACACTCCAAGACGAATTTCGTGAAGGTCGTCCAAAATCAGTCGTTGTTCCGGAAACCATTGATGCTGTGCGCCAACTGATATTGCAAGATCGTCATGTGACCTATCGTGAGATTGAGACAACCTTAGGCACTAGTGGGACCAGCATGTATTCAATACTGCATGAACATTTGCCCGTCAAAAAAATTTGTTTACCTTGAATCCCACACAATTTGTCAATGACTCAAAAAAAAAAGGCTCGTGTTGATTGGTCGAAAGAAATGCTCCAAAAATACGATCGCGGTGCTTCGAAACACGTCTATGACATCGTGACAGGTGATGAATCGTGGATTTTTGCGTATGTGCCCGAAACTGAACAGCAGTCGACTGTATGAGTGTTTCAAATTGAGCCAAACCAACAAAAGTTGCTCGCGCACGAAGCACTTCCAAGCAAATGGTCGGTTGTTTTTTCGGGAAAACCGGACATGTCGCAATCGAACCACTAGAACAACGGAGAACAGTCAATTCTGAGTGGTACACAACCATTTGCTTGCACAGTTGTCTTCCAAGAAATCAGAAAAACCAACCGCCGAAAACGGATCACTCTTCACCACGACAATGCGTGCTCTCACACATGGGCTCAAACTACTGCATTTTTGAGCACTCAAAACATCGATTTGATGAATCATCCGCCGTATAGTTCTGACTTGGCACCGAAAGACTTCCTTTTATTCCCATACGCAAAAAATAAAATGAGAGGTCAACGTTTTTCGACACCTCAAGGAGCGGTTGATGCGTTCAGAATGCATTTTTTCGAGATACCTCAATCAGAGTGGCTTCGAGAGTTGGTTCAAAGGCATGCAAAAGTGTATAGATTTTAATACGGAATATTTTGAAAAACAATAAAGCTTTTTTCGATGATTAATATTTGTTTTTGCTCTCTTATCCCGAAATATAAAAGGCAACCCTCGTACAGTTGATGTTTGGTGTCTGATTTCTGAGAAATCAAATTTGAGATACTAAAGCCCTTGTTCTTCCGCCAACCGACGCGGATCATTGTGGACAAAAATTGAGTGAGAAAGAAAATATAAAATATATAAATATTAAAACGTTTCTGGACTTTTGAGTCCAGAGAGAGTCTGATAATTTTGCAACAACTAGGCCAACGTGGAGTAGTGGGGAGAATACGACGCTCACACGCCGAAGGTTCGATTCCTGGCTGAATACCTCGAATTTTTTACGGCACCAGCTCTTTCGGGCTGCGGACAACACTCAAAGAGTAATAACTGTCTAAGAAAAAGGTTCTCAAACTTCGCCGTTCGGAGTCGGCAAAGAACTGTATGTCGGTTTTACTCGTGAGAGAACAATAGGAAGCACATCACGAGTAGTTGATGATGGGCCTTGGTCCCCTGTGGACTGTCGCGCCATACAATTATTACAATTATTATTAGAAGACAATCCTGATGTCTAGAATTGAAACTGATGTACACAAATTATTGCTGAAAAATGTCACGCCTTATCAATGAAGTAGCTTATCGCTTCCAACGTAAGTCACAACTTGCACGTGGCGCCGTCTTTTGAAAACGGACAGAATTAATATACTCCCACAAATTTCAGAAAAATAATGAAATGTTATGAACGAAACCCTAAACACCAAAATTAGTTTTATTTTAAGGGAATGAACAATCAGCTAGTGCCCAGCCCTTTTCAAAACATAATTGACACTAAGGCATCAATTATGTCGGCGCCTTGCTTCTCCTCGTTTCTTCTCACATGGACTCTTGATATAATTGGCGACAGTGAGTAAGTCCTTCTCGCTTTCACAATATCGGACTTTTCCCCACAGAGACCTTCTATGCATTTGCAAACTCACCGGGCGTATAAGCAAGTGCATTTGGTATTTGCTCACTCGTCTAAAGCAATTACTTATCAGCAGCAAACTTTGCATGTGCATTCGCTGCCTTCCGCCTGAGGCCTCCCAGACCGATGCAGTTAGCACGTAGCTATTGCACTCCAAAATCCACAAACTATTCTCACTTGAAACTCAAACAATTAATTAGCATACATAATCACGTGACAAATCAACTGCCATCGGGGTATGTGGGCAAACATTTGAATTTGAGTTTCCAGACGGAGACTGGACTGAACGCGGTTGCATAATCTAAATTACTCGTAAGAGTGCCACTGCATGGGTCCGAACTGAGAAAAACTTCCACACAGATTCTCGAGACAATGGGAAACGTTCAATGGCTGGCAATTGGGTTATTATGCAACGAGGCGGTCTTGCTGCCGGTGGTGGCACTGTTGAGGTAGACCAACGTGTAGAATGCCCTCCCGCCGGCGGCTGTTGACTCATTCAAACACGTTGCACACCCACAAAGGAAGCCTGCTGGGTGGCTAAGTCTTGCATGAAGACAGCACGAGCTAGCAAAACAGTATTTGCGGAACGGAAACATTTAATTTTGCTTAATTAGCTTCGATTGGAAGGGTGGCGGCGTGGAATGAGGTTCAATTTGGCAAAGACATGCAATGCCTGTGTGAGAGGTTTCTGAAGGAAGTCAGTCAATGTATGGAGAACTGCTAGAGTGCCTTGGTGTGAATTGTGTTTCCGGTGGTTGACGTCACTTTCTACTCGAATAAGAAAACACTCAATAAGTCCCGGGACATACAGAGGGCGCCACTAACAAAAATTATTAATTTAATATTATATTTTTGTTAGTGGCGCCCCCTATATGTCCCGGGTCTTTTGACACTTTGAACAGTTAACTCGTGAATTGTGGTTGCAAACTGTTAAAGAATAGACAATGAAAATTCTTGAGTGTTAAAACTGCTTTAAATGCATCAATTGGCAACATCAACGTTTCCGAATTTTAATCTCCTCAGATACAAAGTCCAGACAGCGGTTGAATGACTTTCAGCTACTTGCGGACTACCACAAGAGACTATTTAAGCTGGCCACAAGGTCAACATTCGGTGCTAGTTATGAACGGTGACAAGGGCTGGGTTGCTGGAGGCTTGTGGCTTCTCTCGAAGAGAGATCGCCCTACTTATCGAAAACAGTTTCTCGGGGCTACAAACGACAAATAGAAGTGACGATAGTTCGAGGCTTGTGGCTTCTCTCGAGCAAAGACCGCCTAACTGATCAAAAACAGTTCCTCGGGACAACTAACGACCTTTGGTTTGCAGCGGTGTTGTCTATTCGCAGTTTGGCGTAAGATAACGAAGATGATAGGATATCCTTTCGTGTCCTGTATAAGACCTTCGGGATTTAAATCGAGAAATGTTTCGGACGGAGTAAAGTAGTTAAGCCGCTCCTTTTTCAATCTTTAGTTGGCGCTGGAAGTCCGGGAAGGACTTGTGCCTCAAGAAAGAACCGCTCCTCAACTGGTTAATGAACTAAGCCCCAAAGGTCTTTCTGAGAAAGAATTTTTCAGATTCAGATGTTCGTATGCAGGTGCGAAGACTTTGCTTTGGAACAGTGCCACCTTTTCTGGTGCGAACTCAATTTCAACCCCACTGGAGTACACCATTATTGGCCAGATGATGGCCATGTAGTAGATCATTTCACTCTGAAATGAAGTTGGCTGTTGTAAAACCACCAACTTTCTGCAGCAAAGGCTTTTTTGTGTATGTCCACCATGGCGTAGTGGGTAGTGTGCGACGCCGAAGGTCCGAAATTTTTCACGGCACCATCTGACACCACTCAAAGTGTAATACTGTCTAAGAAAAAACCTCTCAAACTTCGCCGTTCGGGGTCGGCAAATAACTGTTGGTCTCTTTAACTAGTGAGAAAACAGTAGCGCGCACAATATGAGTAGTTGATAAGCAAGCTACGCCCTGGTCCCCTATGGACTGTAGCACCATATAATTATTATTTAAAGGCTTTCGTATGTTACATAACAGAACCTGATCCAACCAAATTCCAAGATATCTGATTTCAGCTGAGGCTGGTCCCACTATGCCACTATGCCAAGCCTTAGATTTTTGGTCCTGTTTGGGTTGATGGCAGTTCAAGGAGAAGATTTAACGGCGAACTTTATGTGCTGTACGGAGGCAAGCGCGTGATCAAGCGCGCTTCGGATACAACGCTTAAGATGGCTAAGCCATATAGAGCGTATGGGCACGACTGATCCGGTCCGAAAAGTCTTCGAATCCAAGCTATTTGGATAATGTAACAGAGGATACCTTAGGCAAAGGTGGTGAACATAATTGGGGGAGAACCTTAGCCTGGAGTGTGCAACTGGAAGTAGCAGGCAAGAGATAGTGCGAGATGGAGAGCCATGTTGGTTAAGGCTCAGGTTCAAGTCGGAGTGTACCGCCATGCGAAAAAGAAGGAGAAGAATGCCCTGGATAGCAGCACTTTTGGAAGTTTATTTATGGGTGTATTTATTTTAAACTTTAAATTAAAATTAAAACAACTTAAATTTTTTATTTAAGTGGTCGCCGTGGCGTAGTGGGTAGAGTGCGACGCTCACACGCCGAAGGGTCTAGGTTCGACTCCCAGTTCAACACCAATTTTTCTAATATTTCACGGCACCACCTCTTTCGAGCTGCTGACAACACTCAAAGAGTAATAACTGTCTAAGAAAGCTTCTCAAATTTCGCCGTTCGGAGTCGGCAAAAAACTGTTGGTCCCTTCTACTCGTGAGAGAACAATAGCGTGCACAACGCGAGTAGTTGATAAGCAAGCTAGGCCCTGGTCCCCTTTGGACTGTAGCGCCAACAATTAATATTATTATTTATTTTAAACTTCCGGAATACGCATGGCATGGAGCCTATAAGAACATTAGAACAGATCGGCAACCAACCACTCCCTTTTGTTGCAACCCTTTCCTTTGTGAAATATTGTGGTTTATGTTACGTTGGATTCCATTGGCATGGAGCTGAGCGTTTCTACTCTCCTATTGCTGACTTAGTTTTATTATCCAAAATGAAAATAATGTATTGCAGTTCCACTTGCTAAGCTGAAGGTTATTTGGGCCAGGGCTTTGTTATAGGTTTTGTAATATTTTATGCGGGACTAGAGTGTTCGAAGATTGAATTGCTTCATCAGACACAACATCTGAGGAAAGATGGAAAAGGATTTCGCAAATTTTGAGTAAAATTTTGCTCAGCTCGCTCACAAAGCCTGCAGCAAATATCGAGTTAAAGACAGATGTGGGATTTGGTTTTACGTGATCACCTGCCTTAACGGCTTATATCATGGGGAACCTTTTTCCCAAGAGTCGTAAGTAACGCAAGACTAAACGCCTTAGTTACCCAAGTACCAAATTGGGATCATGCTTGAGGGGCAATCAACCCACCTTGGTTTGATGCGAAGCCTTCCTAAAACCTCTTCCGCTCTTTGGGTCGCAGCGCCCGGTTGAGAATGCAACTCCACACTGAGAAGGGATAGTCCTCTAACCGACTTGCCTAGTTTTGCTTAAACAATGGGCTAGACAAGTCAGCACAGTACACTATCCTCGACTCTACCCGCGATGTTAGGTGGTAAACCACAGCCACCACGAAACTCCCACAAGGGGGGCCTACCGCAATGGTCAGGCTGGAACCGAAGTTCCAGGGGCCCCTGACCTCCCGTGGCACCAGAATATAGCCTCTGGTTAAGCTGTCACTACCAGTCAGGTTCCCTCTAAGCCTGGGTCTGTTAGCCGCCATCCCGCCACAGATGGTCTTTCCTCCATCAGTGTTTCCGTTGTCACTATAAATAGTGATACGGATGTGATTTTGAATCATGTGATTCATAAATCCAGTCACATCATCTGGCGAGTTAAAGACAGCAACCAGAGAGGAAAAGTGCTTCTAAAACTCGACAACTTGCTGTTTGCGTTGGAGCTTCATTGCAAGGGAAATCCTGTGTTGGGCCTTAATCTAAGCCAACGAGTTTTTAAACTATTCCCTTAGGAGTAAGGACGGACAGGTGACTAAATCTGTCTGGACTTGATGTGTTGCTTTACTGTAGTGTGCTAAGCAAAGAATTTCTGGCTTTTAACTATAAGGACATTTGCCATTTGAAGAGAGGGGTTCAAGCTTGTTCGACCAGATGTACAGCTGGCAGGATTGGTCCCTCAGTTTATATAACAGGTCACTCAATAAATCCCGGGATTCATAGATGGCGCCACTAACAAAAAATATTAATTTAATATTAATTCTTTTAAGGATCCCACAAACTCAACCTTCACAATTCAATGTTTGATGTTTTGTGTCGAAGCCGGAAGAATGTGCCAGTTGAAAGGGGGAGTATTGATTGCCTGATAATCAAGACCACGCTGTGTTGGAACAGCAGAAAAACAACGAATCCAACATTAAACGTGTACGTCACTCTCTTTCATTTCAACATTTTCAGTCGTTTTTTCTTCAGACTGCTTAACGGCGATGACGACCCAAATCCCGCTGCTAGGCAGAATGTTCCACTCAATTTGGACGATGATAGACAAGCATTCCGCCCCCCGTGAAGATAGCAATATCCAAGCTGAAGTCGAACAAAGCTGCTGGAGCGGACGGACTGTCCGCAGAACTATTTAAAGCAGCTGGAAATGACCTGGTTGGGCGCGTGCACCAGCTCATCTGTAAGATATGGTCGGAGGAAAGCATGCCCGATGAGTGGAATCTCAGCGTCGTTTGCCCGGTCCACAAGAAAGGAGACCCCTTTGACTGCGCCTACTACAGAGGAATTAGTCTCCTGAACATCGCATACTAGAGCCTCTCTGCCGTGTTGTGTGAGCGTCTGAAACCATTTGTCCATGACCTGATAGGTCCCTATCAGTGTGGCTTCAGACCAGGGAAGTCCACAATAGACCAGATCTTCACATTACGGCGAATTGACACTCACCACCTATTCGCCGATTTCAAGGCTGCATGTGACAGTGTGCATAGAGACGAGCTATACAGTGCCATGTCTAGTGTTGCATTCCTACTAAACTCGTCAGAGTGTGTAGGATGACGATGGAGAACTCTCGCTGCTCCGTCAAGGTCGGTACCGAACTCACCGAGACCTTCAATGTCAAAAAAGGTTTTAGACAAGGCGACGCACTGTCATGTGACTTCTTTAACATCATCCTCGAGAAGATCGTGCGTAACTCACAAGTCAACACCAGAGGCACGATCTTCCAGAAGTCAGTTCAATTGTTAGCTTACGCTGATGACATTGACGTGATTGAATCCGAGCCATGGGGACAACGCAACAGAGGACGACCTAGACTAAAGTAGTGCACACAAGTGGAGAAGGACCTCAACCAACTTGGAGTGCGCAACTGGAGACAGCTGGCGAAAGATCGTGTTGGCTGGAGAGGCATGTTGGTTGAGGCCCAGGTCCACCCTGGACTGTGGCGCCACAAGAAGAAGAAGAAGAAGATTTTCAGGCGTTTAAAATCAACGTGCATTGGTATCTCCTTTTCCTCTCTTCTGATGTAACTTAATGCCAACCGCCAAAGGATAACAAAAAAAAGCCTTTAGCGCCCTTCATTAAAAAAGTACAAAGTACAAAAAGACTCCACGCACAAGAGTCCATGTTGGAACCCTTTGTCAAATCTACAACTCCAAAAATAAGTCACAGTACATTATGTTCTCATTCCGCCTGTCACACATCAACCGACAAGGTGATTCAATCTGCTGGACATCATATTCGCATAATGTAATTGCTCGTCTACCATTACCGTTAAATCACTGCAACGAATAATGTCCCTTGCCCCATCAATTCCATTAACTTTCAGTCACCCGATTGTTAATCTTTGCAAAATGTTAATTTAAATCCATCAAATTACTCATTTAAAATTAACTCCATTCTAAAATGCTTCCCAGTTGTATTCAAATGTGTTCGACATCAATTGGGTCACCCTCCACATTCAATTCGGCTTTGAATGGCGATTTTTTTTTTTCGTCTCATCCTCCCTCCTTCTTTTCACATTGATTGAGCAGCTATAAATGTTGGATTATCGTATTGTTGTTGCTTATCTTCCATAAACGGCAGGGACCAATGTTTCCATCAATTGGCGGGAATGCATTGACTTTTGACAGAATTGTGGTGGTTGTCGTGATGCAGCATCATAAAAGGAATGGGACACAATTTAAATTGTTTAACATTGTTGAATTTATTATTGGGCTGGGGAAGCAGTTCTCACTTGGACATCAAATAAATCATGGAGGCTTTCAATTTCGGGGAACTACAAAACAGACATTTGAGTATCGATTGGGACAACCAAATAAAAGATTGTATTGTAATTAATTAAAAACGTGCACTTGTCAAGATCTTGTGCGGAAATTTAGTTCTGTATGTGAATTAGTTTTAATTTCGAACATGAACGTCAAATTGATGTTTAACTCACCATATCTAGACATTCATCAAATCGACTTAGGGAACGTTTACTTTTTCGGACAACATTTAGAAATGACTTTGGTCAGAACGCCCCTTTAGAAGTTAAACTTTGCGATTCTTCTTCGTCTGGGATTGATATTTGGGGTACAAATTCATTTCGTTTCTCAAAGATGGCGCCACCAGTTAATTGTGGCTAAGTTTGGAAGTGAATATCTACTTCATTGGAAAGATGTGACACTTATGAGGAATAATTACTGTGCATCAGTGTAATGTTTTGTCAAAAATATTGCTTTGTGACCTTTTAAAAATGGCTGGAGTTTTCTTAAGTGAGCAGCATTTGCGGGAAGTTTTGATTTTCTGATTCGATTGGAAGAAAAAAGCAGCTGAAGCTTATTGATACTTGTAGAAGCTTATGGTGAATCTGTTGCGAACAGTAAATCATGCATAGAATGGTTTCAATGCGTCAATCGTGGTTATTTCAGTTTTGAGCACGAAGACGAAAGGTTTAAAGATGGGGAATCGGGTCTTTACTCGATCAATATCCATTCCAATAGCAAGTTGAACTCACAAAATTGTCGTGAGTGACTCAAACAAACAAAGAAATTTGATTTATTTAAAAACAAGGGAATTGGGTGTCGGTGAACTTGCAATCGAGAGTTGTTGAGTTTTGGAAGATATCAAGGGAAAGGTTTTTTTTGCACGGGATCATGCCTCGAAATGAAGATGTGGGATTTGGTTTTACGTGACCACCTGCCTTAACGGCTTATATCACGGGGAACCTTTTTCCCAAGAGTCGTAAGTAACGCAAGACTAGACGCCTTAGTTACCCAAGTACCAAACTGAGAGCATGCTTGAGGGGCATTCACCCCACCTTGGTTTGATGCGAAGCCTTTCTAAAACCTCTTTCGCTCTCTGGGTCGCAGCGCCCGGTTGAGAATGCAACTCCACACTGAGAAGGGATAGTCCCCTAACCGTCTTGCCTAGTTGTGGGTGAACAATCAACTACACAAGTCAGCACAGTACACTATCCTCGACTCTACCCGCGATGTTTGGTGGTAGACCACAGACACCACGATACTCCCAGAAGGCGGCCTCCGCACGATCAGGTTGGAACCGAACTTCCAGGGGCCCCTGACCTCCCGTGGCACTAGAATATAACCTCTGGTCAAGCTGTCACTACCAGTCAGGTTCCCTCAAAGCCTGGGTCTGTTAGCCGCCATCTGTAGATGGCCTTTTTTCCATCACTGATTCGGTTGACACTATAAATAGTGATACGGATGTGATTTTGAATCATGTTATTCATAAATCCAGTCACATCATCTGGAACTCGAAATGAAAAGTAGACATTCTACGATAATCCCAAGAAAAAGTGTCCGGTGAACCCACTATTTTATTCTCAACATCGAGGCCAAAGAAACAAATGCACCGTTCAATAGTCATGCTCTGAGTATGGTGGGACCAAATGGGTGTGGGGTACTATAAGCAGCTGAAACCAGGCCGAAACATTGATAGGAAACGTAACCAACTGCAAATAATGTGTTTGAGCCGTGCATTGCCTACTAAAGGCCAGAAAATACCGAAAGGCATGACAAGTTGACTTTGCAACATGATAATGTTCTGCTCCATGGCCGCCGTTGCATAGTGGGTAGAGTGCGACACTCACACGCAGAAGGTTCAGGTTCGATTCCTGGCTGAACGCCTCGAATTTTTGTATGGCATCACCTCTTTCGAGCTGCTGCCAACAGTCAAAGAGTAATAACTGTCTAAGAAAAAGCTTCTCAAACTTCGCCGTTCGGAGTCGGCAAAGAACTATAGGTCCCTTCTACTCGTGAAAAAACAGTAGCGCGCACAACACGAGTAGTCGATGAGCAATCCCCCTTTGGACTGTAGCGCCAACAATTATTATTATTAAAGCAATAGGTTACCGTTTTCTACAACGAGCGCGCAACTTGACAGAACTGTCAAAAGACCTGGCGATTGAAGGAAACTGTCGCTTTTATTATAAATCTACAAGCGACTGAAAAGACAAAGAATAACTAATGTGTATCCACGGCTAAACAGCTTTCGTAGATTCATTGCCTCAAATTTCGAAATGTTTCAATGCACAACAGAATAACACTGTTGGAAAGTACCACACCTGAGCATTCAGACTCAAAAGCTGGTCCACCAGCACTACCTGGTATTAACCTACAATAAGTGTATAATCGTAGTCCTCCGAAGGTTGTCAGCATGCACTCCTGTGATAAGGAGCGTAAGTTTTCAGCTCCAACCACACTTTTCATATTTTTTTATAAATGGCGCGCACTAAAGGAATTGTTTATACCCTTAAGTGAACGGAATTAAGTCACAGCACGGGCCGAAGGTACAGAGGACGAGAGGATAAGGAGGTACCGATGCACATTGGTTTAAAATGCCTGTGGATTGTAAGGGGGGAGGGGACGTTGGGCTGGGAAGAGCATTCTATGTTCGTGTGGTGTGGCTGAAGAACCATCCGCACCAAACAGCCGCCACCTGATCCGAGCAAAGGCGGAACGGAGGAATTGTCTTAATTTTCTCTTCGGGCGTCAGAGGCTGCAGAGGGCTTCATCACTTAGCCCGAGCCCGAGTTAAATGCTTAAGGAATGTGAAATATCCCGTCAGTACTCCAACAAATCGCCTGTCGTCTTTTTTGTCTACAGGATGAAGACAAAAAGAAGGAAAGAATTATTGCGGATTTCTTGCTGTCGTTTGGGGGCATGTACTTGGTCAACCTGCGTCCTGGCGAGTCATGCCACCTCTGGTTGGACGGATGGACGTGAGACCCTATGGAAAATTAACACGTTCTTCTTCATAAAGTTTTTGACACTGCTCTTAATAATCTTTTTGTCATTCATTGTCAAACAAGGTGAGGTTATTCTTCTTCTTCTTGTGGCGCTACAGTCCGGGGTGGAACTGGGCCTCAACCAACATGCCTCTCCAGCCAGCACGATCTTTCGCCAGCTGTCTCCAGTTGCGCACCCCAAGTTGGTTGAGGTCCTTCTCCACTTGTGTGCGCCACTTTAGTCTAGACCGTCCTCTGTTGCGTTGTCCCAATGGCACAGATTCAAAGACTATTCGGGCCGGAGCAATGGTGTCCATACGTTCTATACGGCCTAGCCATCTTAAGCGTTGTATCCGTAGACGCCTCGTCTAAGTCGGGGTGACGGAACGCTTGTCTATCTACATGGCCTAGTCATCTTAAGCGTTGTATCCAGGCGCATGTCGCTGTACAGCCCATAGAGTTCGTCATTAAATCTTCTCCTCCAGATGCCATCAATGCAAACAGGACCAAAAATAGCACGCAAAACTTTTCTCTCGAAAAGACTAAGGGCTTCCTCATCTGCCTTTGCTAACGTCCAAGATTCCTCGCCATAAAGTAGGACGGGGATGATCAAGCTGTTATATTAAGCGAGTTTAGTCCTTCGAGAGAGGGCTTTATTGCTCAATTGCCTCTTGAGCCCAAAGAAACAGCGATTGGCAAGATTGATTCTGCGAACTGATGTTGTTGTCCCTGTTTAGGTGTTATTATTCGTGGCATATAAAGGGAGACTTAATTTGAGGAATAAAGTATGATTTCAAAAAATCAGGACAGCAGTCCATAATACCAAGAGCTCACTGTACGAAAAGTTGGTTTCAAGCTATGCCCCCGTGACTTCACTCAAAAGCCGTAGAATTTAAACTAATTTTCGGAATTGAAAGTAGTGGTGTTCAGGAACATGTTTTAGCTAATTCAATGCGCAGCAGCTTAACCACCCGTCGGTACCTTGTACGAATTGATGTCCTCATCAGTCCAAAGAGAAACTTGGTTCATCTTAAAGTGTCGTTAAAAATGCACTTTTGGTTGATTGGAACGTTAGCGAGATTCTCAGGGAATGTCGATAAAGTCATCTTTCCGCAGATTTCTTCTTTTCGAATAATGTCACACAGATGTACGACCTTTCAACCACGTGTAAACCGCCAACAAACTCGTGCCTTAATAAAAATCTGCTTTAAATGCACAGATGTCTGACACACATCCGAAGCAGCACCGAATAAGTTTTCCGTTTGAATTCGCAATGAACAAGCAACGAGTGAACGGAATTATTTATAAATTCTTATGACAGATCGAATCGGATTCTTGTGACAAGTTAACGCGATCGATCAATCATCATCATCGCATAAACTGATGATAGTTCAAAGTTTACGATCCCTTGGCGGGCACCGATCGAATTCAGAATCTTAACAGCGGCCGACTGGGAGTTGATTGTTTCCATTAATCGAGATTCTGCTCTGATGAGTGCTTACTCTTGCGGTTAAACCGATCGAGGAGACAGAGTTTTGATATGTCTTCAATTTTGGTGCAAATTGATTGGGAGGGAATAGGTCAGAGACATGAAAATTAATTGTTATGGTATTTTTTTATTCTGCTCTAAAACCTGTAAATTCCAGTGGAAAGAACGCTTACAGCTTCTAAGCTTGTAACCGGTTCTAGTTCTCTTTATTTGAACTTGACAGAAGTTTCTGTCCCACTTTGAAACAAGCTTTTGACGGATGTTTCTGTACAGTGTAGGAAGTTATGGAACGTTTTTCTGGGAGATAATGCTTACTTGAAATAAACATTTAAAAGTTCGGTTGTTGCCGTATGCCGGTGTATTGAAAAAAAGTTGGTTACTTTAACAGTGCAAAAGAGGCGACGATGAATGTAGATTGTGTCTAGCGTGATGTTGATTTCTCACGGATAGAAGGGGCCTTCGTTTTATTGAAAATTTATTTTACAGGAAATTTGAGATTTTGTTGAAGTTGTGAGCATTTCTGAAGAGATCATTCAATTTGAGATGACCGTACAGTCCGGTATTCAGCTCATGATTCGACGCAATAACAGGCAATAACAGGCGATAACATTTTTAATCTTTTGGCCAGTAAAAAGGTGCAAAATCATACAGAAACGAATATTCACTCAAGTCTCACGTAGCATGATCGTTAGTCATATCCAGAACTTGCAAAACGTCCTGAGGTTACTATACAGGCGGCTCTGTATTTGATAGGATCAATAAAAGAATATTCAAGCGGACAAAACATTCTTGTTTATTTTTCCTACTTCGATATTAAAATTTGTGGACTGTATAACACGAAAAATACTGCACACTAAAAATACTACAGAAAATGTTGCACGAAATATGCTCCTGGCTGCTCTCGCTGGAAGTAAAATCTGGGGTGAGGAAATTTGATTTCCTAATAACCACCAAACGTCGGTACACAAGATGCACACAAAAAATGTACCGGTGATCGGTCCCGCTAGGTTGTCGCGCTGGTGTGTACGGGATGATCGGATGTTTTGCTCGTCTCCTTTCGGTGATTCTTCTTCGCGCCGCACAAAAGGGTTGGCTCGTCGTTGTTGCTCTGCACGTGCTGATTTCTAGCACGTAGACATGTCATGATGCCGTTGCTCGCTGCTCATGCTCATTTTATGATGCGTGTACCCGTGGCTCTATATTGTTTGCTTAGGATGTGTTTTGGTGTCGGGTGATGTGCGTTTATGACAGCCGTTAGGTCGATCGGCTGCGCTGTCGATATGCCATGGATGATTCAAACACTATTGCAACTTGATGTTAGGTTAGTTCAATGCCTTTTATTGGAACTCTGTTAGGTTTTTTTATATAAAGATTTAAATAGAAAGAGAAATAGGGCGATCATTATGTACACACATACGAAGTACACTTAAAAACATTCAATTTCGTACGAAGACTATTTTTGCGAAACAATGGATATTTAGAAAAAAATTTCAAACTTTTTTTTAGTCTTAACTTTTTATTTATTGAAATAGAACATCAAAACCAAGAATACAAAGAAAGGATGTTGTAATACATTTAAAAAATGGTAGACTAAAAATAAATAAAGAGAGTGTCATAAAAAAGGGGTACATTCAGTTTCGTACTTATATTCCATCAACGTTTGCAATTGAAAGAAAAAAAGGCAATAGCTAAGTTAATACGGTGTTGGGTATCCTTTGTGTTTTATTACAGCTGCAAGTCTATTTGGAATTGATTCCACCAGTTTTTTTTGTAATATCAGAGGGAATTTTATTCCACTCCTCCAAAATGAGCCTCTGAAACTCTTTTTTGTTAAGTACGGCCTTGGTTTTTCGAATTTGCCTTTCTAAGTGCCCCCATAAATGTTCAATGGGATTTATGTCTGGGCGTTGTGGAGGTGTTTCAAGGCATTTTGGGCAGTTGTATAAAAGCCAAAGACGCAAGTCCTGCGCTTTGTGCTTGGGGTCGTTGTCTTGGTAAAAGTGGAATGTATTCTTAATCCCCAGTTTGTCAGCGGAATCTTTCAGATTTTCTTTAAGGATGTTAAGGTACATAGTTTTATTCATATTACCTTGAATAAAATGTAAGTTTCCACCACCTCCCTAGCCCGTGACACCCCATACCATAACGCTTTCTCCCCCGTGTTTTACAGCTGCTGATACATTTTTTGCTATGTAGGCTTCATTACGCTTGCGGTACACTTTCTCTTGCTTTTTATCAATTCGAAAGAGTGAAAATTTACTTTCATAGACGAATATGACATTCTTCCAGTAATCAACATGTTTATCCTTGTATGTTTTGGCGAAATTGAGGCGTTTTTTCTGTTTACTTCACTGACTAATGGTTTCCTACGACATACCCGCGAAAAGTACCCATTGTTTTTGAGTGTTCGCCGGATGGTAATTGGGTTTACATTCACTCCGTTGAATTCGGTAAGCATTTTACTTAATTCGACTGAAGTCAGCTTGGGATTTTTTTTATTTCACGAAGGACACATTTTTCTGATGATTTAGTCATTTTTCTGGGGCCTTTGTTACTACATATATTTTTTAACTCTTCCCTCTTCAAAGTACCGTTTACAAATATATTGCACTGTCGATTTTTTAAGATGTAATAGCTCACTTATTTGGGCCAAAGATTTTCCTTCTTTTCGATGAAAAATTGCTAAAGATCGTACCTCCTCACTTATATTCTTACCCATTCTAAAAAAGTCAAAACATTACTTTAAAACTAAATCCAAACAAGCAATCTACCTGAATATTTAATGAAATTAACCTCTATCATTTAAAATTACACAAACCGTATCTCAAACGTTCCTATCTCGACCAGAAGCGACAATTAATTGCATCGTACGAAACTGAATGTATCATCTCTTTCCTGAGTATTTACTGATTAGTTCGTACAACAAGTGTACCGTTATGTTTTCTTTCTTTGTTTTTAGTGCTAACTATAGATGACGTAGAAAAGTGGTGTGATCGGATAATAACTTTGACCCGAAGATACAGTTTTTTTAAACATATTTAGTTTTTAGTGTTAAATCACTTCGTACGAAACTGAATGTTTCTAAGTGTACGGGGCTCATAATTAGATGAGAATCTTCCAATGTGTGTTAAAATGAAGCAAAATTTCTGTCTGAGTTGTCTAGAACACATTAGAAAATCGTGGTGAATTACAGTTATGACGAGATCGAAATTGGCTTTGCCTACAAAACATATTTAAGGCTTCTCAAAAAAAAGCAACATTTTATTAAGCCCTTTAGTCTACCGTGTGCAAAATTTAAAGCGCTGCTACATCTTACCAGTTTTCAAAAGATGGCGCCACTAGTAAGTAGTGGCTGATCTTGGAAGCGATTACCTACTTCATTGGAAAGGTTTGACTGAAGTGTGCCTCAGTGTCATTTTAAGACAAAAACATTGTTTTGTCCCCCTCTCGAAAATGTCCAGATATTTCTTGAATAAGGAGCATTTGAGGAAAGTTTCGATTTTCGTTTTTAGTCAAAAGAAATGTGCAGCTGAAGCCCATCGAAAGCTTTTTGAAGTTTATGGAGAATCTGCTTTGACCAATATAAATCATGCATAGAGTCGTTTCGATGCTTCACATGTCGGAATTTCAGCATTGACTACAAAGAGCGTCGTGGCCCACACATAAAGTTTGAAGATGACGTGTTGGAGACTTTTCTGGATGAAGATCCATGCGAGAGGCAAAGTAAACTTTAAGAATCATTGGAAGCGATTCCGCCAAAAAATACAATTTTGTTAAAGGAATTTGGATTCACTTAGAAGCAAGGAAACTACTACGAGGGTTGCCTTTTATATTTCGGGATTGGGCAACCCTAGTGTTGAAGATTCATCTCGCCCAAAAATTTAAACTAAATCATGAACATTTTAGTGCAATTTTTTTTACAACTTTCAACGTGGATTAACTCAACAACAGTGCATCGATGAACTTAAATCAATTTTTGGCGATCAAGCTCCATCAAGAACCAGTGTTTATCGATGGTGTGGTGAATTCAACCGAGGTCGATGGTCACTCCAAGACGAATTTCTTGAAGGTCGTCCAAAATCAGTTGTTGTTACGGAAACCATTGATGCTGTGCGCCAACTGATATTGCAAGATCGTCATGTCACCTATGGTGAGATTGAGACAACCTAAGGCATTAGTGGAATCAGCATGCATTTAATATTGCATGAACATTTGGCCGTCAAAAAAATTTGTTCGCGTTGGACAATAATTGACAATTTGTCAATCGCTCAGAATAAGGATCGTGTCGATTGGTCGAAAGAAATGCTCCAAAAATATAATCGCGGTGCTTCGAAACACGTCTATGACATCGTGACAGGTGATGAATCGTGGATTTTTGCGTATGAGCCCGAAAGTAAACAGCAGTCGACTGTATGTGTGTTTCAAATTGAGCCAAATTCAATAAAAGTTGCTCGCGCACGAAGCATTTTTAAGCAAATGGTCGGTTGTTTTTTCGGGAAAACCGGACATGTAGCAACCGTACCAATAGAACAACGCAGAACAGTTAATTCTGAGTGGTACACAACCATTTGCTTGCACAGTTGTCTTCCAAGAAATCAGGAAAACCAACCGCCGAAGACGGATCACTCTTCACCACGACAATGCGAGCTCTCACACATGGGCTCAAACAACTGAATTTTTGAGCACTCAAAACATCGATTTGATGAGTCATCCGCCGTATAGTTCTGACTTGGCAGCGAATGACTTCTTTTATTCCCATACGCAAAAAATAAAATGAGAGGTCAACGTTTTTCGACACCTGAAGAAGCGGTTGATGCGTTCAGAATGCATTTTTTCGAGATACCTCAATCAGAGTGGCAGAAGTGCTTCGACAATTGGTTCAAAGGCATGCAAAAGTGTATATGTAGATCTTAATGGGGAATATTTTGAAAAACAATTAAGCTTTTTTCGATGATTAATATTTGTTTTTGCTCTCTAATCCCGAAATATAAAAGGCAACTGTCGTATAGTTGAAACCGAAAGATTTTACTTGTCGAAACTGTTTCCTGAGAAACTTCATAGGAAGAGATTTTTGCACCGGATCGTGACTAGAGATGGATATTCTACGATAACTCCAAAGAGAAAAATGACTGATGAAACCATTCCACTATTGTCTGCATCAATGGCATAGAGAAATGTACACGATTTAAAAGTCAAACTCTGTATGTGGTGGAACAGTCGGGTGTGATGTGTTATGAGCTGCCATTATGGACCACTGATGTGAAATTTTACTAACTATTCGCTTTTTTTAAAGATTCCATACGATTTGAGGAACATTCGGTTCGAGTCTTTTGAAGAAATTGAAGATCGATGTCAGAGAGAACTAATTGTTTTGGTGATTGTACTCGAAAATTGCCAAAAAGACAGGCAAATTTAGTCGTTTCCGATGGACAAGTTTGAGAAACTTTTTCTTCAGCACTTTAGAAAAATATGGATTTTTTTTGTTAGTGACGCCCCTTATATGTCAGTGACTTATTGATTGATGTGTTAAAATGGAGTGCCAATCGATTGACAGAAAATTTAAATTTAAATTTTACGCTGAAGCCAAACTTCAACAAAATGTCTGCGGAATTCAAAACGTGTATTAGGGTCGGTCGGTGGCCGCCGTGGCGTAGTGGGTAGAGTGCGACGCCTATGTTCGACTCCCAGCTCAACACCAATTTTTCGAATTTTTCGCGGTACCACCTCTTTCGAGCTGCTGACAACACTCACAGAGAAATAACTGTACAGGAAAGCTTCTCAAACCTCGCCGTTCGGAGTCGGCAAAAAACTGTAGGTCCCTTCTACTCGTGAGAGAACAGTAGCGCGCCCAACACGAGTAGTTGATGAGCAAGCTAGGCCCTGGTCCCCTGCGGACTGTCGCGCCATACAATTATTACTATTATTATTATTAGGGTCGGTAAAAGTTCGAAAAATATAATTTGTACCAGAAGAAATGAGGACAAAAAAGGAAGTTGCAGAAGAGCGCATATCCCCAGCACAAAATTGAATGTCGGCATATTTAAGTCGATGCATAATTAGATGGCAATTCAGTGTCCGACACTTGGTGATATTCCTAATATCAAGTTTTCTAAATCTCAGAATTCTTCACTTGTGATCCCGCTTTTATCAATTTCAGTTTTACTGTCAATAAGAACTACACGAAGCAAAACACTCTTCTGTCAAAATAAGTATTAGCTTTGAGTTTTGTGGAAAGTTGAAAAAAAAAACCGAGTGACTGAATTATCTTATAACAGGAAATTTGTAACTAAAGCGACAGCGTTCAGTTAATTAAAAAAGAGCAGCTATCAAGTGTATTTGAAAATTGTATAAGGAGGATATGAACGTAAGCTTTGTGATACGAAAATATCGATGATTTGATATCAGCATCGTAAAGTTCGACAGTTTTTTTAATGATACACGTGCTCAGAAGGTTTAGTGGTGTAGGTAGCATTTGCATTTTATTCAGAGTCTTTGTGAATGGGCACAATCCTAGACATTTTGATGTGACGATATTTTTTATGAGTTTGACGTTGATTTAATCTGCAATGGTTTGGCGATCAGATTGTTTTGATTCGAGTTTCGGGGATTGAACATTTCAGGTCAGTGGGTTTTTGTTCTTTGAATAAATAGAGGATGGTTTTGATGTATTGTGACGTCCCTGGAAGCAACAAATAACCGATGGTACTCTTTGACCTCGCAGTGATGTCAATTTCGGGTAATATCGACAAGAAACTTAAGTTGTACGGGTTTCTGTTCCAAAAGCAAGGGATTACACAAATGTCAATTTTTTGATCCAGGGTTGTGCCTTAATTACGGTCACTAAAGGGTGCCAAACAATCCGTTTCGAACGCGCCACTTATGAAACAAATTTTCGCCGACAGCGTTTTACAGAATTGAAGTGAATTTTTTCTGTAAAAACAATTTGGGTTTAGAAGAACACCTG
Organism: Eristalinus aeneus; assembly: GCA_955652365.1. Lineage (NCBI taxonomy): Eukaryota > Metazoa > Arthropoda > Insecta > Diptera > Syrphidae > Eristalinus > Eristalinus aeneus. Next base: position 43,250,495 of record OY019133.1, read on the forward strand.
GCCTTCTGTCGAACTTAGGCATTGGAATTAGAGGTAAATATTAACGATTAATATTTTCATGGAGGCGTAGTCGGTAGGGTGCGACACTCACACGGCGCAGATGGATTCCAGGTCTGAACATCTCGCATTTTCAAGTCACCTCCTCTATCGAGCTAATGACAACAGAGTTACAACTGTCTAAGAAAAAAGCTTCTCAAACTTTTTCGTTCGAAGTCATGGAGCGAAGTCGGGCATTGGAATCAGAGGTGTAAAATTAAAGGTAAATATTTAAAAGTAGCCCCCCTGGCGTAGTAGGTAGAGTGCGACACTCACAGGCAGAAGGTCTGAGTTCGATTTCCGGTCTGAACAACTTACATATTCACGGCACCTCATCTTTCGAGCTGCTGCCAATAATAATAATAATTGTTGCCGCTACAGTCCAAAGGGGGACCAGGGCCTAGCTTGCTCATCAACTACTCGTGTTGTGCGCGCTACTGTTCTTTCACGAGTAGAAGGGATCTACAGTTTTTTGCCTGCTCCGAACGCCGAATTTGAGAAGTTTTTTTAGACAGTTATTTCTCTTTGAGTGTTGTCAGTAGCTCGAAAGAGGTGGTGCCGTGAAAAATTCGAAAAATTGGTGTTGATCTGGGAATCGAACCTACACCCTTCGGCGTGTGAACGTCGCACTCTACCCTCTACGCCACGGCGACCACTTCACTCCTACTGCGATACCAAAATAGATGATATTTGAAGTTCTCAAAGGTAAAAATAATTTATAAACAGCGAAAAGTATAAAAACTGTTATTTTTATTAATCTTTTGCAATAAAAAAACTAAAATCAATATATTCTTCTTTTTCTTCTTCTTCTTCTTCTTATGGCGCTACAGTCCAAGGTGGACCTGGGCTTCTACCAACATGGCTCCACAGCCCGCACGGTATTTCACTCTATGCCTCCAATTGCGCACTCCAAGTTGGTTGAGGTCCTTCTCCACTAGTGTGTACCATCTTAGCCTAGGCCGTTCTCTGTTCCGTTGTCCTAATGGCTCTGATTCGAAGAATTTTCGGGCCGGATCAGTGGTGTCCATCTGCTCTGCATGACCCAGCCATCGTAATCGTTGTATTCGAAGACGCTTGACCAGGATTGGCATAGAGTTGTATAGGGAATACAGGCCATAGAGTTCGTCGTTAAATCTTCCCCTCCAGATGCCATCAACGCAACCAAATATCTCACAAGACTCAATTAATTGGCAATATCTTATTGTTCTTTCATTTAAGCAAGCGCGTGGGTTCATGCGGTGTCGTTTTCATAACCATTTACAATTTGGGTTTTTCCGTCTTGTGTCCATCAATGAATATACGTTCGGCTTGCGCAGTAATTTGCGCAAATGAAGATGCTTACGATGCATACACTAAGAAATAAATATTTCTGCCTGCCTGGTGTATGCTTGGGGGATGTTTTGAGTTGGCTTCTCTTCATTTGGTTCTCGTTAAAATTGTGCGATATTTTATAGGGAAACACATACAAATTTTATATAAGTTACAAGATTCTGTTTTCAATGAGAGCTTTTTGTTATCGATTTTTTTTTTAATTTGTTATATTGGTACACTTGTCTAGAACATAAGTTTACAGTTTGAGTTAAATAGCATATTTGTTCTGAAGTTCTGTAGTTATACGAGGCGTAAAAGTTGGACGTGTTTTGCGTGCTCGGCGATGTCATAATGTCGAAAAGAATTGATCTAAGAATTTGCATTCAATTTTGTGTGAAAAATGAAATTAAGTGTTCAAATGTTGGCAATTTAATACGACAGGTGTACTGTGAGTCAAAAACATGTTCACAAGTGGTACACAAGCTTTTCAAAGGAGACCGAGAAAATGTGACAGACGACGCTCGCCCTGACCGCCCCAGCACATCAACAGTTCGATGAAAATGGTGAGAAAGTGAAGAAAATTTTTATGGACAATCTTCGAATCGCTATTAGAGAATCTGCTGAAGATTCCGGCATATCAGTTTGCTCATGCCGTGCAATTGTTTCTTTGAAATTTTGGGCGTGAAGCGTGGGGCAGCGAAGTTCGTTCCAAATTTGCTAAATTTCGACCAAAAAGGATTACTTGGATCTTTTTTCGCATGAGGATCGCTCAGAAAATATTGAATGACATCAACGGCGATACCGATTTGGTAAGAAGGGTCATAACTGGTCATGATTCGCGGTTATGGCATTAAAAACTCATGAAAGGACTGCGTTTTGCGACAATTTAAGAGATAGAAACCAAATCGCTGAAAAAGAGTATACCAAGAGTATAACAGATATGTGTAGAAATGCTTCGAGGATTGGAAAAAGCTCACGAGTATACCAAAAATGTGCAGAACTGCGTCGAGGATTGAGAAAACGATACCACAAGTGGATAATATGTGAGGGGGATTACTTCGCGGGGGACACGTATGTGGGATTTGGTTTTACGTGATCACTTGCCTTAACTGCTTCACGCCTCCTTAGGTAATTTCTCGCCGGTCTTCCAGGCGGAGGCCTTCGCGATCCTAATGGCCACCAACTTTATTATTATTACAACTATTTACTATTGGGAAGAATAGGTGGAAGGGGAGAAGTATCTGCGTCTACAGCGACAGTCAAGCTGTGCTCAAGACCTTACTCAACCCTTTAACCACTTCCAAGATAGTTCAAGAATGCAAGTCTTCCCTTAATTTGGTCGGCAGGCTGAATTCACTAAGACTTGCCTGGGTCCCGGGTCATCACGGGATCCTGGGAAATGGGACTGCCGATGAACTAGCTAGGCTAGGTTCAGCAGAGACATTCGTAGGGCCCGAACCCACCTTGGGACTACCCGCGTCCCTGGTCAGGGCCTCCGTCGATGGTTGGATCTCTCTACAGCACAACCAGAGATGGCGTGACTCTCCAGGATGCAGGGTGACAAAGAGTATGCTCCCAAACGTCTGCAAGAAATCCGCGTCTTTTCTGCTATCTCTCGACAGAAACGAGTGCAGACGACTTGTCGCTATGGACCTGAGTCGGCTTGGGCTTAGTGATGTGACACTCTGCGACGCCTGTGGAGAAGGTGAAGACACTTCAGAGCACTTTCTCTGTCAGTGTCCTGCTTTCGCTGGTATCAGGTGGCGGTTTGGCGCTGCTGTGGTGGGAACTGAAAACCTAAGATCTATATTTTCTCAACACTGGTACTCCCTATAGTAGAGTATTCATGTGTAATTTGGACACCATATTATGAGAATAGCGTATTTAGAATTGAAAGAATTCAAAAATGATTCACTCGTTTTGCTCTAAGAAATCTGAGGTGGTCTGACGGTTTACCCGAATATACAGCAAGATGTGCTCTTTTGGGCTTAAAAAGTCTTGAAAGTAGAAGACAAGTTCAATGTGTTTTACTTATCAAAGACATTTTAAGTTGCAATATAAATCTGAAGAGCTACTTGCCTTAATTTCTTTGTACATCCCAGACGTAAGTTTAACACATAGAGATGAAGTTTTCTATCATCCCATTTCCGCCGTACGAATTATGGTCAAAATAATCCAATTAGTCGGTCTTTAATGTTATTCAATTCTGTTTCGTCTGAAGTTGACATTTCAATGATCAGAGAAACTTCTAAAAATATTATCAAAAATATTTTCAACATTTCACATTTGAGTCTCAGCTCTCCCGTGTAGTTTATCCCAACCTCCACAAAAAAAAAAAAAAAAAAAAATAACAAACTAGCCGTAGATAGCACAAGACTAAACGCCTTAGCCCAAATTGAGATCATGCTTGAGAGACAAACACGAGATGGTTTGATGCGAGACCTTCCTAAAATCACTTCCGCTCTCTGGGTCAAAGCGCCCGGTTGTGAATGCAACTCCACACTGAGCCGGAATAGTCCCTTAACCGCCTTGTCTAATTTTTGGGTAAACAAGCAACTACACAAGTCACCATAGTACACTATAATAATAATAATAATTGTTGGCGCTACAGTCCAATGGGGGACCAGGGCCTAGCTTGCTCGTCAACTACTCGTGTTGTGCGCGCTACTGTTCTCTCACAAGTAGAAGGGACCTTCAGTTTTTTGCCGACTCCGAACGGCGAAATTTGAGAAGCTTTCTTAGACAGTTATTACTCTTTGAGTGTTGTCAGCAGCTCGAAAGAGGTGGTGCCGTGAAAAATTAGAAAAATTGGTGTTGAGTTTGGAGTCGAACCTAGACCCTTCGGCGTGTGAGCATCGCACTCTACCCACTACGCCACGGCGACCATAGTACATCTATCCTCCCCTTTATTCGCGATGTTAGGTGGCAAATCACAGCCACCACGATATTCCCACAAGGGGACCTACCGCTCGGTCAGGCTGGAACCGAAGTTCCAGGGGCTAGAAAATAGCCTCTGGTCAAGCTGTCAGTACCAGTCAGGCTCCCTCAAAGCCTGGGTCTGTTAGCCGCCATCCCGCCACAAGATGGTCTTTTTTCCATCAGTGTTTCCGTTGACACTATAAATAGTGACACGGATGTGATTTTGAGTCATGTGATTCCTAAATCCAGTCACATCATCTGGTTCGAGGGAGGCACAGTATAAATTAATGAACATTCAATACTTTCTAAATATTTTTTAGAGAAAAATGAAATTTTGCCTTATTTTTTGAACTGAGCCCTTACATCGAGAATGAGCCGTAAGGAACTTTTATGTTTATTACGTAAAGATGTAACGGAGCTTTGTTGATTCCATCGGAAGGCTAACTTAATATATTCCAACCTCTTGTACTCAAGTACACATTTGGACAATTTTTTTTGTACTCAAGTACACATTTGGACAATTTTTTTTTCAATATTGAAGCAAAAAAAAAAAAAAAGAAAAACGAAACTCTTTATTTGTCAAAATTACACACGTTTACCCAGTTTTTTTTTCTTAGCAATGTACAAAAGAAAATGGATTAGAAAAATACATTTTAAAAGCTGAAAGAACAAAACTATTCACGCGCACCTTTAAAACTCCGTTATTCCAACCATATACCACGCACTTCGGCTTAATACAGATGTGTCATTTAGATGCCTCGAAAATAAAGAACTTGTGATTCACCTATTCAAGAGTGACAACAAATCGATTCTTGCTACCTATCTATTTGTCATTTGAATCAATTAAACAACGATTCTCGTTTTGTCTGCTCACACATGGAAATAAGTTTCATTCATTCATTTGCTTTGCATAAATAAACCATAATTGTCGCAGAGTGACAACGAAATCAAGAGATCTCTATACACAACGTTTTTAACAGGATTTCAAATAGAAAACGATCATATCCGATTTCGAGTTGTTGAAATAAATGGTGTTTTTAAGTTCCAAGATCAAATGTGAAGTATTATACTTCTCTAAAACAATTCCGAACTATTAAAAAGCAATTAAACCATTTAAAAACTCATTAAAAGTGTGTATACATAAGATATTCAATCCACCTGCTAGGAATGTTAACACATTTGACCGTTAAACATTAAATACCCATAAAGCCCAGGTTTACAACTTAATTCAACTCCACTGCTCCAATTCATGAATTTGTCAATGCCAAATACGGAACACGGAAAACTAGTTCCTACCACCCATTGGCAGAAGCAATTTTTGTTCTACCCTGTGCTGTGTGCCATCTAGTACAATTTGAGAAAGGGGGATGTGGAAATTAACGGTCACTGTCAGCATGACAGACAGACAAAGCACAGTTAAGTCAACAAAATAAAATTACAATTTCACACAAACTCACTGAATCCTCCTCGGGCTTTCCGTTCATTTTTGAATTGCTCATCACCGCACTCACACACACTCACATTCACGACCGGTACCACAACAGAGCGGGTATCACTTCAAAACGAAACTATTCAAAAAATTTCAACTCCTAGTCCCACCCAGGGATTTATCGGATTGACGGCGAGAGCAGCGCACAACTGTCACGATAAGTGTTGTGCGAGACTGGAATCGTGGCAAGAGGTGTGAAGTTTCGTTTCAAGTTTGTGTCAGCCGGCAACTGGTTGAAGGCGAATTAGCGGAAAGTGTGAAACAATTTCGTCGAGCGCCGTCATAATGCGGATGGCGAAAATAAAATATTGCGAATCGGAGTGATGTGTTTTTTTGTTTGGATTTCTTAAGAGTTTTGTGTTTTTACCAATTACATAAATTCTTCAATTTTCTGACGGCCTAGAGGAGCTTGACCGAACCGGGGAACTACTCACAAAATTTCCGCGGCTCGGGGAGGTTTGATAAACTTGACTGTTTATTGGAATTTAATGTCGTGAATTTGGGTGCTAATGAACTCAAAACAAGAGTTTATCTAGAGATAGACGGAGCTTGGCGGCTGCTTTTATTTATTTCCCAAGAAGATTGAGTGGCGCCAATTTGTCGATTGTATATTGTGTGATACATCGCGGTAATATGCGTGCAAATGACTGCGAATTTCTTGGGCAATCTGTGAAGACGTAAGGTGTTAACTTATTTTTAGTTCTCGAAAAATTCCGTGATTTTAATTGGAATCGATAGGGAGTCTGTGTTATAAATTCCTTTGTGCTAATTTTAAGTTTTCCTAGTTTAAAAAAAATCAATTGGAATAACCACAAATTAGTGGAAAGGATTTATTTCCTTCACACGGATTTCAACGTTTAGAAAGCGACGAGCGACCACAAGTGTTGTTTTCATATCTTAATGAACCTTTCTGATGAACTACACAAATTATGCAAAATTCTGCACTGATAAAATAAAGGACGGCAAGAAGTTATAGGAATTTTTGAATCTTAAGACCGCTTCTTCGAGAATATATAAGATTGTCAAATATCCGCTTTTTTGCTCTTCATTCAATGCTTCATAAAAAGTGTTATAGTGATCGGATTTCGTTCAAATATGCGCCGTTTTGTTCGATAATCTGTTTCTATCTAGACGGCAACTTCATAATACCCCCCGCTTAGAAGCCCCTTTCCTTATTTGCAAAGAACTCGGACAACCACTTTTGAGTTCAACTTCACACCACCAAGGGCGTTCGTCGTGGACAGGAACAGGTAGTGATCACTTGGCGCTATGTCCGGGCTATATGGTGGATGCCATAAAACCTCTCATCCGAGCTCCCGTAGCTTCTGACGAGTCATCAAAGAAGTGTGTAGACTGTCGTTGTCCTGGTGGAACACCACACTCTTACTGTTGGCCAGTTCTGGACGCTTCTGGTCGATCGCCTGCTTTAAGCGGTGCAGTTGTTCGCTTTAGATGATAGAATTAAGCACCTAGCCATATGGGAGCAGCTCATAGTGGATGATTCTCTTCCAATCCCACCAAACGCACAGCAAAACCTTCCTGGCCGTCAATCCCGGCTTGGCCACTGTTTGGGACGATTCACCGGTCTTCAACCACTACCGTTTTCGCTTGATATTGTCGTATGTGATCCATTTATCGTCACCAGTCCCCATCCGCTTCAAAAATGGGTCGAGTTCGTTCCGTTTCAGCAGCATATCGCAGGCGTTGATTTCGTCCAGAAGGTTTTCTTTGCGTCAAATCATGCGGCACCCAAACATCAAACTTCTTTTCGTATCCAGCCTTCTGCAGATGGTTTAAAATGATCTGCTGAATAACTCTCATCTTCTGGGCGATGGCACGAGATGCCACAGGCCCGTCTAAGTCGATGATTTTCATGATTCCATCGGTATTCGTCATCAGAGGTCTTCCGCCGGCTGGCTTATCCATGGAGTTGCTTTCACCGGCTCTGAATCGTCGAAAACATTCCTCCGCTATTCGAAGTGATAGAGTACTATTCCCCAAAACACTATTAATCTCACGGAACGTTTCTCTAGCTGATTTGCCTTTAACGAAGGAAAACTTTAAAATAGCGCGAATTTCGGCGTCAGTGAACTCCATGTTTATAAGTCTATAACTGTTGAACGCAATATCCAAACTAATCATGCATGGCGTCGTTTTGTAGGTTATGTCAAGAATTTTCAAATGATGTATAGTATTGCTATATACGAGCTCTGTAGCACTTAATACACAGCCGGAAAATTCAAAAGACAAAAAGGCGGAAGAAATATTTGACAACCTTATACCAAAAATTGTGGCCGCCGTGGCGTAGTGAGTAGTGTGCGACGCTCAGACGCCGAAGGGTCTAAGTTCGATTCCCGGCTGAACACCTTGAATCTTTCACGGCACCACCTCTTTCGAGCTGCTGACAGCGCTCAAAGAGTAATAACTGCCTAAGAAAGTTTCTCAAACTTCGCCGTTCGGAATCGGCCCCTTCTACTTGTGAGAGAACAGTTGGCGCGCACAACACGAGTAGTTGATGTGCAAGCTAGGCCTTGGTTCCCCTGTGGACTGTCACGTCAACAATTAATTATTATGCTGTCTTTTAACGTGGCCACTCAGACACCAACGACGCTGAACGCTCTGGAAGGACAACTGAGGTGGCTATACCTGAAAACGTCGAAAAAGTACACAAAATCGTTTTGGAAAACCGCAAAGTGAAATTGCGTGAGATAGCTAACACCTTGAGGATATCAAAAGGCAGTGTATACAAAAAAACGCAGTGCATGAACATATGTCAATGAGAAAGCTGCGAAATTGGTGCTGCGTTTGCTCAAATGGACCAAAAGCAACAACGTATCGATGAATTTAAGAGATGTATGAAGTCAGTTCCCCAGAATAAACAGGTCCTTTTGTTGCGACATGTCACAATGGATGAAATGTGTCCAGAGTCAAACTGGAAATCTGCGGAGTGGACAGCAACCTTTGAACCACGCCCAAAGCGTCCAGAAATACAAAGGTCGGCTGGCAAGGCTATGCCACTCGTATTTTGTGAAGGACACGGAATTTTACTCATCGACTATCTTGAGAAAGGCAAAAGGATCAACAGTGAATACTACATCGCATTATTGGTACATTTGAGGGAAGAAATTGCAAGAAAACGCAAGGAGAAAGGAAAACACTTCCACCAAGACGATGCACAGTATCACAAGTCGTGGGCTACCATGGTCGAATTGCACGAATTGGTCTTTGAACTGCATCCGCACCCACCGCATTCTCCAGATCTGGACCCCAGCGAATCCTACCTCTTTTCAGATCTCAAAAAGATGCTCTCCGGAGAAGAATAGAATGAAGAGGTGGTCGCCGAAACGAAGTATATTTTGAGGCTAAAGATCAATCGTTCTATTAAAAAGGTTCCAAAATGCTCAGGCAGTGTTGGACTGATTGTATCTCTCTGGAAGGAAACTATGTTGATGAATAAAGTCGAATTTTGTCTAGAATTTTTTTTTTGGTTAGTTCCGGGATTTATTGAGCGATGTGTTATGGAACTCGAACACGTTCATATGGCGACAATGGCACGTTTGTTGCTGCTCCTTGAACAAAACTTTCAACAACTCGGTAAGACAATCTGATCGAAGGGGCTACCATATAGAATTTAATGGGTGTTCCCGCTGTCGTCAGTGGCATAAACCAATGAATAAACTTAGGCCCACAAAACATAGCTAAGCGGCGTTAAATCCCACGGACGGATAATCGACTGGCCCAGTTTTTGGGATAATACGCTTACTCATCTTACTATTCAACAAATCGATTGTAATGAGTGCCTTGTGTTATTTTTTATTTATTTTTTTTCTAATGTGAAACCTTTTACGATTGTGCGTGTCATCCTTGGGCAGGGGCCATGCTAATCTTCTCTGTATCGTTCCAATTTTAGTATATGTTCTGCCGCAGCAGAGGTTTTTTTTCCATAGTTTTTCCTCCAAGATAGATTCAACTTGTGGTTGCCGTGGCGTAGTGCGTAGAGTGCGACGCTCGAAGAATCTAGATTCGATTCCAGGCATTTTTACGGCACCACCTATCACGAGCTGCCAGCAAAACTCAAACAGTAATAACTGTCTAAGAAAGCTTCTCAAATTTCGCCGTTCGGAGTCGGCAAAAAACTGTAGGTTCCTTCTACTCGTGAGAGAACAGTAGCGCGCACCACACGAGTAGTTAATGAGGAAGCTAGGCTCTGGTTCCCCTTTGGACTGTAGCGCCAACAATTGCATATCGTACTTGTAAAACAATTGTATTTTCAGTAGTAAGGTTTCTATAAAATCGTATCTCTGTGCAAGCTAGAGCACAGCTGCGTTAAATTGTTAAATGTGTGCCATGTAGCTTGTTGAGAGAACGTTTCGTCGAAATAAATATTTCCCAATTCGCGCTAGAGATAATCGGTCGTACTAACGTGACAATCGATTTCGTTTCTGAATACTTCTGCCAAACTATTTGCCGCACTAGTTTATAAAAGGTTGTACGAATGGGTCCAAGAACAAAACATTCTTAAAGAGTTCCAAGCTGGCTTCAGAAAGGGTTACTCCACAATCGACCAGATATTCTGCTTAACAAATATTGCTGAATATCATACACATAAGAGAAAAAAGTTGTACGAATTTTTTGTAGACTTTAGAGCAGCCTTCGATACAAAATCGCGTGAAGCACTCTTCTATGAGCTCTTCAGAATAGGTGTATCGAGCAAAATTATTCAAATTTTTCGAGCCTTATATGAGAATAATAGGGCATATGTGTGGGATGGTGAATAAGTTTCTGAGGAATTTGAAACGTCAATGGGTGTAAGACAATTATGTATTTTGAGCGCCCTCCTTTTAATATTATATATAAACGACATAACAGATGAAGTACGAGTTGGAGTCCAAATCTCTGGTCTACAAATTCCAGCTTTGATGTATGCGGATGATATCGTCTTTCTAAGAGACTCGATCCAAGGCATGCAGATGATGATAAATAGACTTTGTGTATATTGTAAGCGCTGGAACCTTACCATCCTTCTCGACAAGTCAAAAATGATGGTATTTAGAAATGCAGGGGGACGCTACTCTCGCTTTAAAAAGTGGAAACTAGATGGCGAAGATATTGAAATAGTTTGCAAATACAAGTATCTAGGCATCCGGATATCATCATCCTTAAGTTGAAAAGCCCACTTGGAAGGAAAACTAGCAGAGGCCAAATTTGAGAACGTCGCTTTGGAAGTTAATATGTGCTACAAAGTGCAAAGCAAACCTTGTTCCATTCAACTGCAGCTTCGATGCTATATGGAGCACAAATCTAGGGATACAAAGCTTACGAGTCCGTAGGAGAACTGCAAAGATTGAAGAGGATATTCAGGCTGCCCAAAAATACCCCAAACTATGTACTGCACATCGAAGTTGGGTCACCTCCTTTATTTTATATACTCTGAAGAAACATTTAAACTATATTTAAAAGTAATAGAGATGCACGAATGCAGAATACCAAACATTTTACTCAAAAGTATAATTAGAACAAATGGAGATATGTTTGTAGAATGGCTTAGTATGGCTACAAAAAGTAAAGTAGTTCCTTCTGTTCAAACGAATGCACAACCCTATCCCATAAAAGAACAATTTCACAAAATTTTAGAGAAGGTTAGTAAAATTACTTATTACTTACCATTACATCGAAGAAGCAGAATCATCACTATACAGGAACTACCATAGGAAACTTAATCACTTCCTAAACGAGAAATCCTATTTCCTCAACCAATACTCAGTACAAAAAATAGGTATTATATTTAAAATGAGAAGTGAGCTTGTGCAAATGAACTTTATACCACATCGCCCTGATTTACCAACACTATTCTGTCTCTGCAATCTGAAAGAGAGGGAGGATATCTTGCATTTTCATAGTGTTTGTCCAATTCAAAAAGAAATCAGACTAGCAGGTTTTGGAAAACATCGCCTAGCAGAGGAAGACATGTTAAATATCTTAAATGGAGAAAAAGGATGGGATGTTTTACATACTTATTTAGTAGCAGTACTTCAATATAGAAAGCGCATAATAGACGGAGACTTCAAATATATTATAAATATCTGAATAATACATTTTGTCAACCTGGTAGACGGCCATAGGCCAAATCCATTATGACTTATGCTAACCCATTCTCTACCACTGTACCTACTTCTTCTTCTTGTGGCGCTACAGTCCGGGGTGGACCTGGGCCTCAACCAACATGCCTCTCCAGCCAGCACGATCTTTCACCAGCTGTCTCCAGTTGCGCACTCCAAGTTGGTTGAGGTCCTTCTCCACTTGTGTGCCCCTCTTTAGTCTAGGTCGTCCTCTGTTGCGTTGTCCCAATGGCTCGGATTCAAAGACTTTTCGGGCCGGAGCAGTGGTGTCCATACGCTCTACATGGCCTAGCCATCTTAAGCGTTGTATCCCTAGACGCTTGACCAGGCGCATGTCGCTGTACAGCTTATAGAGTTCGTCATTAAATCTTCTCCTCCAGATGCCATCAACGCAAACAGGACCAAAAACCGCACGCAAAACTTTTCTCTCGAAAAAACTAAGGGCTTCCTCATCCGCCTTTGCTAGTGTCCAAGATTCTGCGCCATAGAGTAGGACGGGGATGATCAAGCTGTTATATAAAGCGAACTTAGTCCTTCGAGAGAGGGCTTTATTACTCAATTGCCTCTTGAGCCCAAAGAAACAGCGGTTGGCAAGAGTGATTCTGCGTTTGATTTCGGTACTGATGTTGTTGTCCCTGTTTACCGCGGAGCCGAGGTAGACGAAGTCCTTAACTACAAAAAGTTTCTGCTGCCTAGTGTGACGCTCCGTCCGAGACGTCGATGTTGTGTGTCCTTCCTTGATGACAGCATGTACTTCGTTTTGCCCTCATTTACCGCAAGACCGATTTTAGCCGCTTCCGCTTCAATGCCAGCAAATTCCTCATTGACGGCTCGCTGTGTTCGTCCAATCACGTCAATGTCATCAGCGTAAGCTAACAATTGAACTGACTTTTGGAAGATCGTGCCTCTGGTGTTGACTTGTGAGTTACGCACGATCTTCTCGAGGATGATGTTAAAGAAGTCACATGACAGTGCGTCGCCTTGTCTAAAACCTTTTTTGACATTGAAGGTCTCGGTGAGTTCGGTACCGACCTTGACGGAGCAGCGAGAGTTCTCCATCGTCATCCTACACACTCTGACGAGTTTAGTAGGAATGCCAAAACTAGACATGGCACTGTATAGCTCGTCTCTATGCACACTGTCATATGCAGCCTTGAAATCGACGAATAGGTGGTGAGTGTCAATTTGCATTTCTTGGGTCTCTCCAGGATCTGCCGTAATGTGAAGATCTGGTCTATTGTGGACTTCCCTGGTCTGAAGCCACACTGATAGGGACCTATCAGGTCATGGACAAATGGTTTCAGACGCTCACACAATACGGCAGAGAGGATCTTGTATGCGATGTTCAGGAGACTAATCCCTCTGTAGTTGGCGCAGTCAAAGGGGTCTCCTTTTTTGTGGACCGGGCAAAACGACGCTGAGATTCCACTCATCGGGCATGCTTTCCTCCGACCATATCTTACAGATGAGCTGGTGCATGCGCCCAACCAGGTCATCTCCAGCTGCTTTAAATAGTTCTGCGGACTGTCCGTCCGCTCCAGCAGCTTTGTTCGACTTTAGCTTGGATATTGCTATCTTCACCTCGTCTAAGTCGGGGGGACGGAATGCTTGTCTATCATCGTCCAAATTGAGTGGAACATTCTGCCTAACAGAGTGATTTGGGTCGTCATCGCCGTTTAGGAGTCTGCAGAAATGATCCTTCCAGATTCTCAGCACAGACTGCGACTCTACTACTAGTTGTCCATTTTGGTACCCGCTTGGGCACAGAAAATTCATCAACTTTATGGTTTTACCGTTGTCCTCCTTCAAATTTGTTTGCACGAAATTTGATTTTTTTTGTGGTTCGTTAACATGTGTTAAACAAGTAGGCGTTGAGTTTATTGTAAAAACAAGAACGGATTTGCTTTTGCGATTGCGATTTTCTTGATTTTTTCGGAGGCTGTGTTGTGTTTAGAAATAGAAAAAATATTCGTATATCAATTTTCTTTTCATTTCTTGAATATAGTTAAAAGAACTGATAATAAAGTCAGAAAAAAAGTAAAAAATCAAGTGTTCATTATTTTTACGATAGGTAAGTACGTGTAAAGTTAGGTGTACCCGCCTGGGTACAATACGAAAAACTGAGCAACTTTTTTTTTTTTTTGAATGGATTTCAAAGCTTTCTCAACATCCTTATTTTATGGGAGGAGATTCGATAAACTTCCAGATGCAATAAATGCAATCGAAGAAAATGACAAAAACGCTGCATTTGACATTGCATTTATACCACCAGATGCAGATTACAATACAGACGAGGATGAAATAGACACAGAAAATTTGGATTACGATCACATACCCAAAGATGTTCCAGGTAACATTGAGCTTTTCATGAGGGATGATGATTTCGATAGCGAGGACGAAGTTCCTTTATCATCGATAAGAGCCTCAATACTTGGGCAATGTCAAGGCAAACCACGCTGGTCTAAAAGAGGTACTGATATGACGATGAATCATTCTAATAAATTTGAGGTAAACCAGATGAATATGAAATGTGCTTTAGACAATAAGTCGATAGTCGAAATATTTGAAACACTTTTTGATAGTGAAGTAATGAATTTGATCTTGAATCAAACTAGAGTTTATGCTTCCCAACATAATTACCATAACCTCAATTTCCAAAAAGAAGAGTTGGAAATTTTCATAGGCATTTTGTTCTACAGCGGTTACCACTCAATGCCCAGGGAGTCCATGTATTGGAAATTAGATGAGGATACAAGAACCGCATTGATAGCAAACAACATGTTGCGAAATCGTTTTTATGAGATCAGAAAATATATTCATTTCGCAGATATTAATCAATTAGATGCTCGAGATAAGGTGGCAAAGCTCAGACCGCTTATGAATCTCTTGTCCCAAAAATACCAGCAGTGGGGCTTCATGCACGAGAAATTATCCATTGATGAAGCAATGATCAAGTATTTTGGTCACCATTCTTCGAAACAGTTCATAAGAGGAAAACCTGTTCGTTTTGGTTTCAAGAACTGGATGCTGTCGAGTAGTTGTGGCTATCTATGTAACTCTGATACTTATTGTGGCGCAAAAGATGTGAACGCTGATGTATCACAAATCCCACTGGGATCTCGAGTTGTACTTGAGCTTCTGGAAAAGATTCCATTTCCTTCTGACCACATAGTATATTTTGACAACTTTTTTACTTCTCATGAGCTTTTGTGATTGTTGAGAGAGAAGGGATTCAAAGCTACAGGGACAACAAGAGCAAATCGGGACCCATTGAGGCCCAAAAAAGAATTCAACAAGGATAAAAGAGAATATTTTGAGCACGTATACGACGTAAACAATAAAATTCTTTTTGTAAAATGGATTGATAAAAGTGTTGTCACTATGGGCACAAACTTCGATTCTATCCTGCCCATGCATTATGTCCAACGTTGGTCATTAACAGAAAAAAGAAAAGTTTTCATTCAGCAGCCACGACTTATTGCGAACTATAATAATATTATGTGCGGCGTTGACTTACACGACCGGTGTGTAAATGCCTATAAAGTCAAAATTCGAGGCAAAAAGTGGTGGTGGCCGCTTTTTACATCATTTTTTTATTTATTTATTTTATTTTATTTGGCATCATTTTAACAATTTCTATAGTTTACAAAATTTGTTTGGAGAGAAATGGTTATTGTACCTTACTACTACAAAATTCATAAAATTGGTTACAATAATATCACAGATCTTTTTTTACATTTTGAAGGAAAAAGCCTTTATAAAAAACCTTCACTAAAACATAATCAAGGTATTTGTCCATTGTAGGGACAAGAGAAGTGGTGTTAGGACTATATAACATTAGTATTGAAGTCGAACAAAAAAGTATATATGTATAATATGCGTAAAATTATAAAGGAAAGTAAGTACCTTCATAATTATACTAATGACACACATAAATTGTAAAGATTTATACATATAAAGGAAGAGCATGAAAATAAATATAATCATAAGAAAAATAAGTAATTGGACATATGAGTAAGAATAAATAAAATTCAAGGGAAATGATTCATTCTATTATTAGATAAATAAATACATAGGTAAATACATAAATAAATAAATAAATAAATAAATTAATTAATAAATAAATAAATAAATAAATAAATAAATAAATAAATAAATAAATAAATAAATAAATAAATAAATAAATAAATAAATAAATAAATAAATAAATAAGTAATTAAGTAAATAACTAAATAAATAAATATATATATACATATAATAAACACAAAAATAAATAATAAAGAGTAAACAAATAAGAATAAATAGATGTAAGGGAAAAGAATAGACATGAAAATACAATGTTAACTAGATTGCACAATAATTTAATGCGTCAAATTGGAAATATAGGGATTTTGTGAAGACAAACACGAGAAGTTATATTTGCATCTTAAATTTTCAAGTCTTTCTGCTACCATATCAATGCCAGCCAGTTCATGTAAATATTTGGTAGGGAAGAACCATGGGAGGTTTAAAATTAATTTAAGCAATTTGTTTTGTGCAGTCTGTAGCTTTCGCAAGTGACTTATCGCGCAATTACCCCAGACGGGAGACCCATAAAACATAATGGGCAGAAAGATCGCTTTAAAAATTAGAAATTTGTTTGCATTGTTCAGTCTCGAATTTCTGCAAATAAAAGGATAAAGGATACGAATAGTTTTATTAATTTTTTTTATTATATATTTCACGTGAAAACAAAATGTAAGACGCTTGTCCAAGTAAATGCCAAGGTACTTTACGTTATTTCTCCATTCCAACTGAATTCCATTGATAGTAGGTTTGTTGCTTGGTAGTAGACAAGTTTTTCTTTTACGAGTAAAAAAGATAGCTTGTGTCTTAGAAGCGTTAATTTTGATCCTCCAGTTGTTACAATATTCTTCAATTACATTTATGGCAGATTGTAAGTTGGTTTCAATATTGAAAGCAAGTACATCTGATGAATAAATGCAAGTGTCATCGGCAAATAGAGCGATGCTACAGTTAGTCAAACTGGGAAAGTTAGAGGTGTACAGGTTGTATAAAATAGCTAAGCTCAACAATAGTAAACGCTTGTAAACTACATAAAGTCGTAACCAATTCTAAAGATGACTTGCTATCGTTTCAAAGAGATATTGCACGGTATTATCTTAGAAGACATACAATTCTCAAACCGTCGACATCAAAACGCTCCATATCTGCAAGCGTTGCTTTATCGGAAGGTCACCACTTTTCAAAGAGAATCGAAAAGCCTCTTAGATGCAGAGTATGCCATATGCGACTCAGATGGGTTTGTAAGTTCTGTGACATAGCTATGTGTGTCGAAAAAGAATGCTTTAGGAAATTTCATCTACAAAATTAGCAATCATATTTTACCATTGTACCTGCTTGGGTACAACTTCAAAACAACACTTTGTACTTTTTTCAAAAAATTAAAAAAATATTTTTGTATTCCTTTGACACTATTTAAAAAAAAAAAATTGAATTTTTCGTTTTAAATGTCTTTGGTAATAAATGGGTTAATATCCTAAAGTCAATTATAACCAAAATAACTAAAAACTAGAAAATGTTTGTGCAAGAAGTGATGATGCATGACGCATGCCTGGATCTTCATCTGACAGGTCCAATGAGCCAAAACTGAGCTTCTGACGGAAGATGACGCATTATGTCCTGAGCCGCATTGGAGAACGAACGACGCCTCCAATGGTCGGCTTCAATTCTCGACTCGGCTTGATCTTATGTGGGTGTAAGCCAAGATCCTCTCACAAAATGCGATTGTTTGAACGATGCCGATAAACGGAGAATTCCATGCAATTAACTGCCTTAGAAAGTTTGTTACGGACGCCTAAATGGCGGCAGAATTTCCGACACATCACCTCACCGGCATGGTTAGATCACACAGCGAATATGTAAACTCAAATTTTTCACTTAACTCTGTGCCTGTCTAACAGATCACCGATAAGTTCCGGGAAATATAGAGAGCGCCACTAATAAAAATTATCAATTTAATATTATTTTTTTTTATTAGTCTCTATATGTCTCGGGACTTATTGATTGATGTGTTAAAAATTGTTGGCGCGAACGTCGACAGGGGGACCAGGGCTTAGCATGCTCATCAACTAATCGTGTTGTGGGCGCTACTTTTCTCTCACGAGTAGAAGAGACCTACAGTTTTTTGCCGACTCCAAACGGCGAACTTTAAGAAGCTTTTTTAGACAGTTATTATTCTTTGAGTGTTATCAGCGGCTCGAAAAAAAAAATTCAAGGCGTTCAGCCGAGAATCGAACCTAGACCCTTCGGCGTGTGAGCGTCGCACTCTACCCACTGCGTCACGGCGGCCACTGAGTGATATGTTACTTGGAGGAAAATTACTAAAATTTTAGCCAACGGCCCTAAAGTTGCCGTGACCAAGTACGAATGTCGGTGGAAAATTTTTATAATTTACAGACGTTGGTGTAGAGTTGAGTCTAAAAGTAATCCACAATCAATAGCATTGGCCTCAAAATCGGCCGCACGTCCTCTGTTACAAAAATATCAAAATATCAAAAACTTCCAACTTATGGACAATGAGAAGTTGATTATTAATAAAAGAGTGTATTCACAAATTAAATTAAAGTCCCAACTGTATAGCCTTGTGTACAAACAATATGGCAGACATTGGATGGATCTGACTCTTAAGGCAGGAAATTGCATTGTATAAGAAGTGTTTATCATCACTTTTGCAGATTTCGAATTTATGTACAAATATATCTGTGACTGACTGTATATAAATATGATTTTAAGAAATGGTCCAAATACAACAGTATGTAAAGTCGATCCAGAAACGGTGCTCGAGAGTTGATCACAAAAGCGAGTAAGACGAATAACGCGAAGAACTGACACACAAAACTGCTGTGCTTTTGCAAGTGAATAATATAATAATCCCAAACAATGGCAACCAGATGGGTACACATACGTAATACCAATTGAAGGAAGGTCTGCACGAGTTGACCTGAAGATCGTGGAGTCCCTGATTGTGGGTGAAACAGTCACGTTACGTATTTCAATCCTCCTTATAAAAGAAAGCGTAACCTTCTGTGAATTTGATTAGCTGACTTTTGTTTCATCTTTTGCTTTTGGCAGACATTCAGGCATCGCGTATTTCTGTGGGCTGTAAGCGTATCGTGAGTTCGTCTAAGATGGATGAGGAATGAATCATTTGCTTTGAATTTTTCGCCTCCGAAGAGGGACACGTTAAACAAGGGTTTAGAGTAAATCTTGGCTTCTATGTACTCGTATAGAAGGTGAGAAGCTTTTTTTTCTGTCCTTAACAGAAGTTAACGCATCACTCCATTCATCCCGGGACATATAGGGGGCTACACTTACAAAAAAAAAAAATATTTATGGTATAAGGTTGTCAAATATCTCCCTTTGCCTTTCTGTCTTTTGAATTTTCCCCTCTGTGTACAAAGTGCTACAGCTCGTATACGGCAACACTAAACATCATTTGAAAGGTCTTGACATAACCTACAAAACGACGCTATGCATATTTAGTTTGGATATTGCATTCAACAGTTATAGACGTGTAAACATGGAGTTCACTAACGCCGAAATTCGCGCTATTTTAAAGTTTTCCTTCGTCAAAGGCAAATCCGCTAAAAAAACGTTCCGAGGGATTAATGGTGTTTTGGGGGATGGTACTCTATCACTTCGAATCGCGGGGGAATGATTTCGACGATTCAGAGTCGGTGTAAACGACACCATGGATAAGCCAGCCGGCGGAAGACCTGTGACGACGAATAAAGATCGAATCATGGAAATCATCGAGTTAGACTGGCATGTGGCATCTCGTGACATCGTCCAGGAGACGGGAATTAGTCACCAAACCATTTTAAACCATTTTCAGAGGGCTTGATGTTTGGGTGCCGCATGATTTGCCGCAAAAATTCTTCTGGACCGAATCAACGCCTGCGATATGCTGCTGAAACGGAACGAACTTGACCCATTTTTGAAGCGGATGGTGACTGGCGACGATAAATGGTTCACATAAAATAATATCAAGCGAAAACGGTCGTGATTTAAGACCGGTGGCCAAGCCGATTGACGGCCAGGAAGGTTTTGCTGTGTGTTTGGTGGGAAAGGAAAGGAATCATCCACTATGAGCTGCTCCCATATGGCCAGACGCTTAATTCTACCATCTACTGCGAACAATTGGACCGCTTGAAGCAGGCGATCGACCAGAAGCGTCCAGAATTGGCCAACAGGAAGGATGTAGCGTTCCACCAGGACAACACCAGACCACACGTCGGTGATGACTCGTCAGAAGCTACGGGAGTTCGGATGGGATGTTTTATTGCATCCACCACATAGCCCGGACATAGCGCCAAGTGCTTACCACCTGTTCCTGTCCATGGCGAACGCCCTTGGTGGTGCGAAGTTGAACTCAAAAAAGGCTTGTGAAAAGTGGCGGTCCGAGCTCTTCGCAAATAACGAGGGGGCTTTTACGAGCGGGGTATTATGAAGTTGCCGCCTAGATAGAAACAAATTATCGAACAAAACGGCGCATATTTGTACTAAATCCGATCACTGTAACACTTTTTATGAAGCATTGAATGAAGAGCAAAACAGCGGAAGGGAGATATTTGACAGCCTTATATTTAGTTAATAACTCATGTTAGTGGCGCCCTCTATTTGTTCCAGGACTTGCCATATTAAATGATGTGTTATGAATTTTGGGGACAGAACCACGGGACTTATTGAGTGATCTGTTAAAACTACAACACAGTCATTACTGTAGGACCAATGGAAGATATTGAGGAACCCGCGATCACATTTAATTTTGACAGCGCAACAGACAACAGCCTAGGTTGTGGTAGAGCACACAAGTAGAAAAAGGATCTAAATCAACTTGGAGTGCGTAATAGGTGGCAGCTGGTGAGAGATTGTGCTTACTAGAGCGGCCCAGGTCCACCCCGGACGATGGCGCCACACTAAAAGAAGAAATGCACCAAATCGTGAAGCAAACTGCAAAATTGTTGAACATATCATGGGCTTTGCTTACTTTACGGTCGTCCTTAGTTTCCTACCGTGAAGACTAACGACGTCGTTCAGCCACAAATTGAACAATTTTTTGCGTATCCATTCGATGCTAGGAGACTGTGTTCAAAGCGATTTAGGGTTCTGGAAGTAATGCCTTCCTTTAAGGTTCAAGAACTAGTTTGATACTCTTCCAATCTCAATATATGGTATATGCTTTACCGGATACATATTTAGCCTTAAGGCTCCTTTGATACGCACTTTGTGTTTGTTCTTTGGACACACCACACGAATAGAGGGATACATGATTCCAATACGTGCGGCCCTTCGATTGAGTGATGCAGTTTTGTAGGTCTCTGTGAGATGAAGAAAAAAATATATGAGTGGGGAGCGAGGCCGCATCGTCCTAATTTGTTTGGGTTTAAAGGTTGATAAAAGTCCTTAGATCGAAGATGCCCCTAAAGATGCAAACGTGACATGAAGTGCTGTAGACTGGCGACTTGTACCATCAACCAGGTACTCTTGAGTTCATGAAGAACCTAAGATGATGCTGCAAGAACATTGTTTGAATGTAGACTGCAGCTAGGTAGTTTTGGGGTGGTATGGAGGAGGATACATAGATGCGGAGGAAAGCAAAATTGTCGGTTTTTAGCCCAACATTGTCGGTATTTAGCCTAAAGTCCTTCTTCGACCACTGGTGGCCTCTTTGACATCAAAATAAACTTTAAACACTGTTTCGCATGTTTTTGGTTTTCGCCACCGAATACATCCAGTCACTTTGAACATTATTTAAGAAGGCGTTCTTCCCTACTACCTCTTCATTCTTTGCGTTTCTAAGCTTGCATATAGATGATTTTTTTGTGTTTAATGGGTGATGTAACAAATCACTCAATAAGCCCCATTTAGGGGACACCACAAACAAAAATTATTAATTTAACATTAATTTCTTTTGTTAGTGGCGCGCTCTACCAGGTATACCAGCATGAAGTGAGTGTCAAGATAAAAATCTCTCGATAGGGAACATTTGTTGCGAACGAGCCCTTATTTTTTTTGTTTGTTTGCTATGACATCTGTGAAAAATACTAAGTATACATCAAGTCAATGAACAGACAACATCATATTTTTTCATCGTGTTAAAAATGTCGAATTTTGTGCCAGAAAGTGATGATTTGCGGAAAGCATCAATTTTTTGTTTTCATTTGAAGAAAAGTGCTGCAGAGGCTCGAGGCTCTTCTCTATCAGAAGCAACATGCAAAAAATGGTTTCAACGGTTCAGAAATAATGATTTTGATGTGAGAAATGAAGAACGAAGAAGTTTGAAGTCGCCAAATTGCCAACGATATTGGATGGAGATGACACTTTGAGTCAAAAGCAAATGACAGCAATGTTAAATGTTGCACAACAAACAATTTCTGACCGTTTAAAAGCTATGGGAAAGATCCAAAAGTGTGGAAAATGGGTGCCACATGAATTGAATGAAAGACAGGTGGAAAACCGAAAAAACACTTGTGAAATTTTGCTTCAAAGACACGAAAGAAAATCGGTTTTGCATCGGATTGTTACTGGCGATGAAAAATGGATTTATTTGAAGAATCCTAAACGGAAAAAATGTTGGGTTAATCTGGGACAACCATCGACATCGACTGCAAAACCACATCGATTCGGCAAGAAGACAATGCTGTGTGTTTGGTCCAGATGATGTGACTGGATTTATGAATCACATGATTCAAAATCACATCCGTATCACTATTTATAGTGACAACGGAATCACTGATGGAGAAAAGACCATCTGTGGCGGGATGGCGGCTAACAGACCCAGGCCTTGAGGGAACCTGACTGGTAGTGACAGCTTAACCAGAGGCTATATTCTAGTGCCACGGGAGGTCAGGGGCCTCTGGAACTTCGGTTCCAGCCTGACAGTGCGGTAGGCCCCCTTGTGGGGGTATCGTGGTGTCTGTGGCTTACCACCTAACATCGCGGGTAGAGTCGAGGATAGTATACTGTGCTGACTTGTGTAGTTGATTGTTCACCCACAACTAGGCAAGACGGTTAGGGGACTATCCCTTCTCAGTGTGGAGTTGCATTCTCAACCGGGCGCTGCGACCCAGAGAGCGAAAGAGGTTTTAGAAAGGCTTCGCATCAAACCAAGGTGGGGTGAATGCCCCTCGATCATGATCTCAGTTTGGTACTTGGGTAACTAAGGTGTTTAGTCTTGCGTTACTTACGACTCTTGGGAAAAAGGTTCCCTGTGATATAAGCCGCAACGGCAGGTGGTCACGTAAAACCAAATCCCACATCTGTGTGTTTGGTGGGACCAGAAAGGTGTGGTGTACCACGAGCTCCTTAAACCTGGTGAAACCGTTAATACTGATCGCTACCGACAACAAATGATCAATTTGAACCATGCATTGATCGAGAAACGACCAGAATGAGCCAGAAGGCACGGCAAGGTAATTTTGCTCCATGACAATGCACCTGCACACAAAGCAAAACCGGTTCAGGATACAATCAAAACACTTGGCTGGGAGCAGCTACCCCACTTGCCATATTCACCAGACTTGGCTCCTTCCAACTTCCATTTGTTTTCATCGATGGGACACGCATTGGCTGAGCAGCACGTTGATTTCTACGAGGAAGTCGAAAATTGGGTGTCTGATTGGTTTGCTTTGAAAGACGAACAACTTTATTGGCGTGGTATTCACAAATTGCCAGAAAGGTGGTCAACATGTGTAGAAAACAATGGCCAATTCTTTGAATAAAATGTTTTAACTTTCCCATTAATAATTAGTGTTTTATTTAAAAAAAAAAATTCATACCGATGTACCTGGTACTTCACCTCTTCTGACCTGACAACCATATATAAGGCATACATCCGCTCAAAGCTTGAGTACAACGCTCCCATCTGGTCTGGGGCTCCTAAGATTTCTCTGCACCTATTAGATAGAATCCAACAGCGAGCGATAAAACTTGGTGGTAATAATGCTGCGAAATCAATCGACTCGCTTCAACATCGACGAAATGTTGCGCCTCTATCACCTTTTTTATCACTATAATAATAATTGTTGGCGCGACAGTCCACAAGGGGCCAGTTTGCTCATCAACTACTCGTGTTGTGCGCGCTAACTAAGCCCTAAAGGGTATAAACAATAGTTTTAGTCCGCGCCAATTACAAAAAAATCAAAAACAAAAAAATCTCCACTAAATACTCGCCCACTTGAAAAGCAGTCTTCAATTGAACATCAAGGTTTTCAGTTGACAAAAGGCAACAAATTCAGACTCTCACGCGCATTGCGTCGAGAAAATTTATACATCCGCTTCCATATTCATGTCTCACTCACTTTCAGCTTGAATACGTCTTGAGGAGTTATTGACCAACACCCGAAACTGGCGACCTTGTCGATAATTCCGATCCAATTGATTTGCATCGACAGGGGGCTTGGGGGGAGTGTGTCAGAATCGCCGGCATTCATAATCGTTCATAACGTTTTCTCGCCCCAAAAACGTCGCACAGGCCCCTCCGCTTGGGTGCCCTCCTTCTCAGCTGCTCTGCATAAATCACCACGTCATTTGTGGTAAAAACTTACTAATCATCTGCTATTGAGTAATAGCCCAGTCCCCCTGGCTGAGAAGAAGAAACAACATTAGACGCCAATATTAAGTAACGAAAGAGACCAAAGCGAGATGGAAGAGTCGTCTGTGGGCGCATACACCGCGGCGTAGAGTCGCGCTTCATTACGCAAACCGTCATAATTAGACCTAAACCGATTGTAGTTGCTGCTATTCGAATCAAATTAGCAGTCGAGTGTTATGATGTTAACGGTCTAATGAATGCGCCTACCTAATGCCATCGTTAAACATTTGAACTCGATGTGAAAACGGGCGTGTTTGCTGAGTGACGATGATGGACGACATAATAGCGTGTCAGTTTGTTGGTGACACTTTTTTCTGCGCAGCGCAGACCTGAGGAGACTTCAGGGTCTCAAGAATTGCGAAAGACAAATGCTGCTCCTCCACGCCCCGATGTCATGAGTGTCAGTGACAAAAATTGCCGCGCAATGCTCGCGGTCTTTGTAGAGTATGAAATGTGACAACGATCAGATTGATCGACTGATCGTAGCCATCGATCAATACATCTATAAATAAGTTCCATTGGCCGGTACATCCGTCGTGACCAGAGTCCGAAAATGAAGGCGTCTTCAATCTACGGGCGATCAAAGCGATTTGGAAGCAGTCAGCGAGATCCTGCTAAAAATTCAAGTCCCACGATCATTAAAACAGCCGCCCACCGCACAGCTGGAATTAGAGGAGCGCGCGATAATGAACTTGGACTTATTAGACCATTAAATTGATCGCTGGGAATCCCACGACCAACAGACGTGCATCACGATGTCTTCCGATTAGTATGCAACACAGACGACCTGTTTAACATTTGATTTCATCACAAGCAGCAAACCAGCGCCAGCTACACTCGTGTAACACGTTCTCAAAATGGCCAACGAAATTACACAAACCCTTGAAGCAGCATGTGGACTGGCCAGAAACGCCCACTGTGTCCTCAGTTGTTCTGCGTGCTTATCAACAGAAGCGAACAGTGTTGTGTTTCGTTCCACGTTCGTATTTATTGGCTTTGGAGCCTTGAACGCATTTAAAGGTTCAAGATACGCACATGAGTCACGCTCGCAAATTACACAATAGTTCCGCAGTCCACAGTCCATCCGGTTAAAGTGGACACAACAACGGGCAAGCGGCGCTTAACCTCCGAACCCAAGCACTCTGGGTGAAAGTTGATCAAATATTGACACATGGAGTGTCATTTACTCAGGGGCGTCACTCGCTCTTCTACTCTCTTCTGCTCTCACTCTAGTTGTGACTCTGATGTCGCGCGCATTTGCTACTTTGAGCTGTCATTCGTTCATCGCGTCACGTAAGCTTATGACACTTGTCAGTGGGTGCTGCTTCTGACATTTAATAAGCAATCATCGCTGTCGACATGCGATCGAACAGATTGAGACACCCAAACGAGCGCCAAATGCCAATCGGATGCTTGCCTAGAGTGCCATCAAGACTAACTGGCGGCGCCTAATGGCCAGTTGACATCGGTCGGCAAATGTCAATTGCTGAGCTTGGAATCGCCCGCTCAAGGCGTTCGTCACCCGTACACATGCATCTCGAAGGTGGCTCGTACCGCCCAGATACGTCTTTAGAATTCATAATTAACGCGGCGTCAACGACGTGTGAGGCTTCTGGGCATCGGTTACTCGCCGCTGCAATCTGTTCAATGTCAGGACGTGTGTTTATTTTGACGACAATTAACGGGGTTCATTTTGATTTCCATTTTTTTTGGCAAACTGCGATTATCATTCAATAAATCGATGAATTAGGAGGTCGTTCGGTTTGTGGGAGACTTTGGGACGTGATATTTCTGTTTTGGCGGATGAATGAGTTGACAACTGTGTCAAGGTGGCGGTTGGTGTGAGTGGGTTCGAACTGAAGGGTTCATTTCAAGGTTTGGGAACTTTTCACTTCAAGGAATAGATTATTAGAGATCACTAAATGAGTCCCGGGGCATATAGAGGGCGCCACTAACAAAAATTATTAATTTAATATTAATTTTTTTTTGTTAGTGGCGCTCCCTATATGTCCTGGGACTCATTGAGTGATGTGTAAATTCTTTAACAGCTGGTAGTTGCTGATTATTGATTGTGACACATATGTTATACGAGTAATGCAAATAAGCACTTCACACTATTATACAGAGCTGCCCCAAAAATGCTAGGCACGGGACCCTTCGCATTAGATTCGGCCTTTCTGGCATCTGTCAAGCCGAACTTTCAAACTGCTACCCTGCAGTCTACAAGGGACTAGGGTATTGCTGCTTCAGAAACTACTCGTGTAATGCATTCTCAAAGAGGAGTAGAGCGGACCCATAGTTCAATGCCGACTCCGAACAGGGAAATATTTCGCTGCAGTGTAGAGGCCAAGGCCTTGCTGCTTCAGAAACTTCTTGTGTAATGCATTTTCAAAGAAGGAGTGGAACGGACCCATAGTTCAATGCCGACTCCGAACACGGAAATGTTTCGCTGCAGTGTACAAGAGGCCAAGGCCTTGTTGCTTCAGAAACTTCTTGTGTAATGCATTTTCAAAGAAGGAGTGGAGCGGACCCATAGTTCAATGCCGACTCCGAACAGGTAAATTTGAGAATATATTCACAGCTTAGATTAAGGCCTGAATTTGAAAACTTATTTTTGAAGTCTAGGCAAAACTTTTTGGCTGATGCTGTATGCAAATTTGTTTAAACAGAGAGACAGATAGAGAGAGAGAGAGAGAGAGAGAGGGGGCTAGCGAATGATGCGTGCAGATGAGAAAGCGACTGCTGTGGCCGAAAGTGTATGACTTTGTTCACGAATATCAACTTGGCATGTATGGCAATAGCAATTCAAGCACCAGCGTACGTTAAATTCGACACAGAGATCCTCGCTTACAAGATAAAAATGACCCACCACTGGAAGGCGCGCAAACATTCCTCTCAGGATTTGCACCTCACAGCAGCACTTCAATTTTGGGATCGCTTTTTTGGAAGCCTTTTATCTCGGCGTCTACGTTGTTCAACAAATTTGCCGCATGAGAGTTTCAGAAAACCCGAGTGTTTTGTTTGTCTTAAAGTTTGGAGATGGTTGTGGAGCGGTGGCCGGTTTTCTTCTATAACTATGTTGAGAACAACGCTTCGGTGAAAGTTTGACGGATGGGAAATTGGTTTCGATTTGGATGGTCTCGGATTCTTATGGACATAACAGGTCACTCCATAAGTCCCGGCACATATAGAGGGCGCCACTATTAAAAAAAATATTATTTTTTTTGTCCCGGGACATACATATAGGGGGCGCCACTAACAAAAATTTAATATTAATTATTTGTTGATGGCGCCCCCTATCCGGGACTTATTGTGTGATGTGTTACAAGTGCTCTTGTTTTTATTGCAAACCATAAACAACCTGTTAACGACTTAAGAACACCGTCCCAATAATATGCAAGAAACCCCTTCCTGTAGCTGGCTACGAAGAAGCCAGCAGATGCCATCAACTCACTGGTGTTGAGTTTCATGTTCAATGGGAATAAACATGATTTCCAGCACTTCCTGTTTGATCTTGTTCTTCTTTGATTGACACTTAAGTCCGGGGTGGACCTGTCGTGTAACGTATCCGATCCATCCGATCGAATAATTTTTCCGAAATGTCTCAAATGAATATATTCTCACAGTATCTTTCGACTGCTGTTTCCACTCGCACGCACTCCCAGTTGGCTGAGGTCCTTGTCCACTTGTGTGCGCCACTCCGGACGGCTTATCCTGACCGTACTTGAATTCGAAGACTTTTCTTGCCGAAGCAGTGGTGTCCATACGCCCTACTATTGGCCTTACCTTGTCCAAAGTTGTATCCTAAGACGCATGTCGTTACTTTCCAGCACTTTCTGTGACTTCTAGCATTACCAGTAAAAAAATAAAATACAAAATCTGCACAAATTCGTACATCGCGTGCCCTCCCGTTTAATGCCACCGACATAAAAATGTGCTCTCAAATCATTGAAAAAAATCCAGTCTCCCCTCTCCTTCGATTCATTCCAATCCAAATGTCAACCCATTCACAAGCACATATCTGGCGATCAAAAATTTTTACAGAAAATCAATTCGGAATGCGTCAAGTGAACTCGAATCTGAATGTCACAGAGGCCTGCCGCTCCGCTTGCGTGATGAAGACCCCATTCAAGAGTTCATACGCCATCACGTGATCAGACCGCTTTATGTTTTCATTAATAATTCGGTGCCGAGCAGGCTGAACTGAGCTTGGACAAGTGTTGCAAAGTTTTCCCACAGTGACATTGAAACAGACCACATTGCCCCATACCGTTGCCGCCACATCGAGTGACAACGCAACGAAGCAAAGTTTTCCCACAGTGACATTGAAACAGACCACATTGCCCCATACCGTTGCCGCCACATCGAGTGACAACGCAACGAAGCAGCAGTCTATACGTATGTATGCCGGCTGACAGGTGTCTTTAAATATTTTATTTGTTTCCATGTATGTGCTCATTGCATTGAAGTCATTCTTTGCGAGGGGATTTCCAAATCGCATTTTGATTTCAATGAGCAGCCGTAGCTGCTGGCAACATGAACTTATGCTCGGTGCATGCTTGTGAAACGTTGTCACGTCGACCCGTGGCTTCGAATTGGGTGGTATACACGTTTTTGAAGGCAATGACACTTTGGACATTCTGTGAATGTTTCTTGAAGATTTTGATGTTTTTACGATAATTTTCACATGCAATCCGATTGGAGGGCTGTACATGACATGTCTGCCAAGGTTTCAGAAAGTATTTTGAGTGTCTGCTTATGCGCGGAATGTGCAAATCGGATCAAGTGACAGGGAAATGGTCGTGCAGCGTCGCAAAATAAATGATGTGCACAACAAGGATGTCTCATTGGGCACCAGAAGCATGAAGTTGGTCATGGAAACGAAGTTAATAGACCCCGCGGTGGATTTGGACAACAAATCGAAAGCTATTCTTTGGAAAAAAGGAATTGTTTGGATTTTGTAAACCACCTTAGTCATCCCCGTTCTGGGTTGGAAGACTTAAGGTTTCTCAAAGTAAATGAGGAAGACCCTGGCCTCTTAGAAACAAAAGTTGTGCGTGTATTTTTAGAACAAAGATCTCTTGTGAATGGAATGTTGCCTTTGGATGTCTTTGATTCAATTCTTAGGGCAGAGACAGATGATGAAGCTCTTTGTTAATTGCGCTTAGATGAGAATCTTCTGAAACCAGTGGATTGTGTGAAGAAATGTGCTTCGTAAAGCGTCGGCGGTTACAATAAGCTGCTAAGTTTAATAGATTCTTTTCTCTTCAAGGATGAAAGGTGGAGATTCCGGCCCGAAACTAAGTCGAGTCAATTTGTAGATTGGTTTTCGTGCAGGCTGTGTTTTCCGATGATTGTTCTTCTTTATAAAGTTTTGAGGAGTTGGAATCTTGCAGAGGGATTGATCATAGATTCTTTCCAGGAGATCGTAGAAGTCGTCCTTGTTATTGTAGTCTTAAAATTCAAATATGGTGGATGCTTGCGAAACGATAACACATCACTCAATAAGCCCCGGGATTGACATATAGATGGCGCCATTTACAAAAAAAAAAATCTTTATTAATTTAAGGAAGTAAACGCATTCAAGTGATACTGTGAGCGTCAAAAGTGAGCAAACAAATATCTGATTTCTGTATAAAGATGAAAATTGGGTCAAAACAACAACAAAACTCAAATTCCATTGATACAGAAAAACAGCAGTTCAATCTGATCAAGCATTCAAAAAATAAAAAACAAAAAAAAAATACTTTTTTTTAATGAAAATTAAAACTTCTTCATGTATTACGAGTCAAAAGTGAGTAGACAGTATACATTTCTATCAACAAATGTACTTATTTATTGCTTAAAAAATTAAATTTAGTACTTTGTTGGTCCTCCTTTAGACTTTATTACTTCTTTGAGTCTACGTGGCATACCACAGACACTACCAGTTTATTGGTAACATCGGGGGAAATTTTCACCATTCTTCTGTTATAGCTTTTTTCAGGTCTTCCTTTTTGTAAATAGTACGCTGTCGAATTCTTCTTTCCAAATGCTCCCATAAGTATTCTATTGGGTTAAGGTCCGGTGATTGCGGGGGATGATCAAGCTATTTTGGGGTCCTATAAAGCAACCATTCCTTAAAAAGACGTGAGGTATGCTTAGGATCATTGTCTTGCTGAAAGATCCAATTCCTAGCTAAGCCTAATATGTCTACGCTCGGTTGCAGGTCGGTCCTGAGAGTATTAAGATAATCTTCCTTCCTCATTGTACTATCAATGAAGACAAGGTTACCGACCCCAGATGCTGCTACACACCCCCACACCATCACTGAATCTCCCCCATGTTTCACGACCGGCCTAATATTTTTTTCAGAAAATTCCCCATTTATTTGCTCTCCAAATTGTTTTATTCATATGGCTCTTAAAAATATCGAATTTGCTTTCATCACTAAATAAAATGTTTTTCCAAAACGAAATGTCATTGTTTCTCTTTGTGTTAATTTTTTTGGTCTCCCTTTTGACCCAATTTTCATCTTTATACAGTAATCAGATATTTGTTTACTAACTTTTGACGCTCACAGTACATGTCAAATTTTCACGACAATCTAACATTCCCTAACCTCTTTTATAGAACGATTTATCTTTGACCTCACAATAAGCTTCAGTTTCGGCGATCATTCGAGCCATATTTTTCTGGTGAGCATCTTTTTGAGGTGGTCGCCGTGGCGTAGTGGGTTGAGACTCCGCGCTCAACACCAATTTTTCGAATTTTTCACGTCACCACCTCTTTCGAGCTGCTGACAACACTCAAAGTGTAATAACTGTCTAAGAAAGCTTGTCAAACTTCGCCGTTTGGAGTCGGCAAAAAACTGTAGGTCCCTTCTACTCATGAGAGAACAGTAGCGCGCACTACACGAGTAGTTGATGAGCAAGCTAGGCCTTGGTCCACCTGTGGACTGTCGCGTCAACAATTATTATTATTATAATGTTTTTGAGGTCTGAAAAGAGGTAGAAGACGCCGGTGGCCATTTTTGGAGAATACGGTGGGTGCGGAAGCATACCCTATTTCGTTCAAGTTTGCATTGGTAACCGACGATTTGTTGCACGGTGCATCGTCTTGGTGGAAGAGAAGTATTTTCTTCTTTATTTTTTTTTGCAATTTCTTCCTTCAAACGCACCCATCATGCCATGTACGAGTTACATTCGCCGCTGATATTTTTGCCTTACTCAAAATAGTCGATGAATAAATTTCCGCCAGCATCCTAAAACACTGACACCATAACCTTTCCAGCCGACCTACATACGTGTTTTTGAACGCTTTGGGCGTGGTTCACCGGCTGCTGTGCACTCCACTGACTGACAATTTGACTCTGAAGTGCTGTGGTGGATCTATGTTTCAGCCATTGTGACATGTCGCCATAAAAGGTCCTGTTTGTTCTTGAGAAAAGTCTTCAAACATCTCTCATCGATACGTTGTTGTTTTTGGTCCATTGTGAGCAAACGCGGCACCCATTTCGAAAACAGCTTTCGCATGGGCAAATGTTTATTCAAAATAGTGTACCCTTCTGATATCTCCAATTTACTTCTTCTAGTTTTTCCCGAACAATACCACTCCACTGGTTGAATGTTTGTTCAAAATAGTGTACTCTCTACTTTCTGATATCTGCAATCTGTCAGACATCTCAATCAATTTTATTTTGCGGTTTTCCAAAACGATTTTGTGTACTTTTTCGACGTTTTCAGGTGTAACCACATCAGTTGGCCTTCCAGAGCGTTCAGCATCGTCGGTGTCTGTACGACCACGTTTAAAGTCAGCATACCACCGACAAAAGGTCGCCTTTGATGGAGCAGAGTCCCTGTAACACTTGTCAAGCCATTGCTTGCACTGTATTTTTGTTCAATCAAAAGCAGTCTTCTTTCTTTTTTTTTTTTGGAGGTTGGGATCAACTACACTGGAGCACTCAGACTCAAATACTGGTCCATTGTACTGCCAGGCAGTAACCTTCATTTAATGTACTTTCTTGGTTTTCCGAAGAAAAGCCAAGATGCGCTTCTATGATATATAACTTAGGTTTTCAGTTCCCACCACATCAGCGCCAAATAGCCGCCACCTGATACGAGCGAAAGCAGGACACTGACAGAGAAAGTGCTCTGAAGTGTCTTCACCTTCTCCACAGGCGTCGCAGAGTGTGACATCACTAAGCTCAAGCCGACTCAGGTGCATAGCGAAGGTAAAGTGTCCCGTTAATACGCCAACAAGTCTTCTGCACTCGTTTCTGTCTAGAGATAGCAGAAAAGAAGCGGATTTCTTGCAGACGTTTGGGAGCATACTCTTGGTCACCCTGCATCCTGGAGAGTCACGCCATCTCTGGTTGTTCTGTAAGCAGTCTTTACTCAACACACAAAAATCTGTTTTTTTTTCTAACGTTTTAAGAATGTAAAAAGTTGCGTCACTTGAAGCAATGTAACCTGTAACCTTATAATCAGTTTGCCATAAAAATGTGACAGGTATCATTTGAATGTTTGTATTTCCTATAAATATCAATGTTCTGTTAGTGGCACCCCCTGTATGTGAGTCAGTGTAATTTGGTTGTTTTTTGCCAAAAATAACATTTATTACGTATGTTATTCTTATTAAATGCCAACCGAGACGTACAAAAACTTCCATACATCATAATCGGTGGGACAACTGGTATTAGGCCTGGGCTTCCAACTGCCCAAAACGTGGCGCCCAACGCGATGCCCCTTTTTGTGTTTATGACACAGTTTCCCTCTGATATTAAGACTCGTTTAGTTGATTGTTAGTCCCAGTCTAAGCTTGTATCTGAGCTCAACATTTTCGTCGTGACACAATACTCAAAGAAGGATTTTCTAACGAAATTCTAAGTGGGTGACCACAACATTAAGAGTGTGAACTTACATTTGCGGTCGCACTTTTTGGCACAATAGGCAGTACGTAAGAAGTTTGTGTACAAATTTTTAGCCTACATATCTTCCCGTGAAGGGGAGGCAATGGGTCTGTCAAAGTGTCGCCGTAGGCGTCCGTAGCATTCTACGAGGGTTGCTTTTTATATTTCGGAACAGAAGAACAAAACTAATCATCGAAAATGGCTTTATTGTTTTTCAAAATATTCCCTATTAAGGTCTATACACTTTTGTATGCGTTTGAACCAATTGTCGAAGCACCTTTGCCACTCTGTCTCCAAAACATGCATTCTGAACGCATCAACCGCTTCTTCAGGTGTCGCAAAACGTTGACCTCTCATTTTATATTTTACGTACGGGAATAAAAAGAAGTCATTCGGTGCCAAGTCAGGACTATACGGCGGATGACTTATCAAATCGATGTTTTGAGTGGTCAAAAATGAAGTTGTTTGAGCCGATGTGTGAGAGCTCGCATTGTCGTGGTGAAGAGTGATCCGTCTTCGGCGGTTGATTTTCCTGATTTCTTGGAAGACAACTGTGCAAACAAATGGTTGTGTACCACTCAGAATTGACTGTTCTCCGTTGTTCTAATGGTACAGTTTCGATATGTTCAGTTTTTCCGATAAAACAGGCGACCATTTGCTTGGAAGTGCTTCGTGCGCGAGCAACTTTTGTTGGATTTGGCTCATTTTGAAGCGCCCATACAGTCGACTGCTTTTTACTTTCGGGCTCATACGCATAAATCCACGATTCATCACCTGTCACGATGTCATAGACGTGTTTCGAAGCATCACGATCGTATTTTTGGAGCATTTCTTTCGACCAATCGACGCGAGCCTTTTTTTTGAACCATTGACAAATTGTGTGGGATTCAAGGCGAACAAATTTTTTTGACGGTCAAATGTTCATGCAATGTTGAATGTATGCCGGCCCCACTAATGCCTAAGGTTGTCTCAATCTCACGATAGGTCACATGACGATCTGCCAATATCAGTTGGCGCACAGCATCAATGGTTTCCGGAACAATAACTGATTTTGGACGACCTTCACGAAATTCGTCTTGGAGTGAATTACGTCCTCGGTTGAATTTACCACACCATCGATAAACACTGGTCCTTGATGGAGCTTGATCGCCAAAAATTG
This sequence comes from Eristalinus aeneus, assembly GCA_955652365.1. Lineage (NCBI taxonomy): Eukaryota > Metazoa > Arthropoda > Insecta > Diptera > Syrphidae > Eristalinus > Eristalinus aeneus. Next base: position 43,285,076 of record OY019133.1, read on the forward strand.
AATTAAGTTCATCGATGCACTGTTGTTGAGTTAATCCACGTCGAAAGAAGTAAAAAATAATCGCACGAAAATTTTCGAAATTTAATTCCATTCTTTGGGCGAGATGAATCTTTCAAGTTACTGGAAACAACACAAATAGCGCTCGTATGTCAAAACGTTCTGAGTACGTAAAACCCCAAAAATGTTAAACTTTACAATAGAGCTGGCAGTTGCCAGATTGCAGCACTATGGTTGCCCAATCCCGAAATATAAATGTCAACTTTCGTATAGAGGATTGTAAATTTCATGGCGTTCTCAGAAATTGGTGGCGACCCATATATGCCCCGAGACTTACTGAGTCATCTGTTTCGATAAAGTCCACTTAAGAATTGAAGCCGCCGGACCACCCAGTTGTGTTTTGGAGAAGGTGCGACGTCTTCCGTGACATAGTTGGCTCAATGTGTTTGTTAGTAAGCAAAACATGCGCTATTGGTGGGCTGAAAATCCAGGCATGCGTGCTGAGTCACCACTTCCTCCACTAAATAACCCATCACTCAATAAGTTCCGGGACTGATATATGGGGGGCGCCACTAACAAAAAATCCATATTCTTTTTAATAATAATTGTTGGCGCTACCGTCCAAGGGGGACCAGGGCCTAGTTTGCTCATCAACTACTCGTGTTGTGCGCGCTACTGTTCTCTCACGAGCAGAAGGGATCTACAAAATTTTTTGCCGACTCCGAACGGCGAAATTTCAGACATATATATTTTTAAGCAAGTACAAACATCCTGGGACTGACTGAGTGATGAGTTATGTCAGTTTGGTGTGGTTGCCAGCGGTGTCGTTGTGCCGCATTTTTTCGTCGACGGTAAGTATTGGTGTGCCTTACTGTAAATGGTCAGCGTTATGGCGCCATGATCCCTTTTTATTTTTGGCCCAAATTGAGAGATATGGACTTGGACGACATGTGCTTTCAGGGGATGGTACCAAAAATCACACACCATACGGAAGAATCGACTTACTAAAGAGTTTGTATGATGAGCATGTTGTCTCAAGAAATTGGCCAGTTATTTGGCCACCTCGTCCGTGCGGTTATATTCCGATTAACTATTTTCTGTGGGGTTACGTTAAACCTTTGATTTTTGCCGACGAAGTTGGACATATTCAACATTCAACGCGAAATAGCAGCCGTTTCAGCCGACATCATTTGCCAAGTCGTCGAAAATTTGGTCCAAGGAATCAACCGCTACAAACGTGCTCACGTTGGACATACAAACGAAGCTGAGTTCCATTTCAGTTCCAATCTCGATTCGGCTTCACACATTTGTACTGGAAACAAAGTCAGTGTTCGAGTGTAACTTCCACTCGCCCACTTCAGTTTCACTCAAAAGTTCCTTTCTTGCTTCCAGTGCTTAATTCGCCGCATTCCCAATGATGAATTCTTCTCAAAGGCACCGCGTCTGTGATGACGATTCTGATAAAGAAAAAAACACAATACCTCCAATGGAACACCTGAAAATGGGCAAGTCATTGGCCAGATCGTGAGAACAATGTGCAAGACTCGATTCACGGCCTGGTTCAATGCGAAAGTGATCGTCTCTCAGCAAATGCCCATCTATGGCGCAACTGTGTGTACAGGCTCATTTGCAATTGAATGAAATCCGTGGAATTGTTTCAATAAGGCAGCGAGCAAGGCGGTCTGATATTGAATTATTAAACAAAAGCAAGCTGTGCCCACTACCATCTCCGTGTTTGGTGAGACTCTCGGTTTTGAAGCAGTTGGGGAAAAATTTGCATGCAGAAATTTGTGAGGCTTTTTAACGTATTTACGAAGATGGTGCCCGGGGGACGCATTGCCCACGTTGACACAGCTAAGGATGTTTACATCATAAAGATCATTCGAGTTCTGATATCAATAGCCGTCCTCTATCTGCTTAGTTTTTGTTTCCTGGACATGCCCCTGCCGGCAAACCTTTGACCATATAAAAGATCATTCAAAATGTCCCAGGAGATATAGGGGGCGCCACTAACAAAAATTATTTATTTAACATTAATTTTTCTGTTAGTGGCGCCCCCTATATGTCCCGGGAATTATTGAGTGATGTCCTATAGGAAACGAAGTGCGCACAAGGCTCTCTGTATTATTTTCCGCCCATCGTAGAGTGCATAGAGAATACTGTTTCAAGTGTTGAGGCAATGCAACATTACAATGCACAGGCATTTAAAACCAATGTGCATCGGTATCTCCTCTCCCTCTCTTCCTCTATACCTTCGGCCCGTGCTGTGACTTGATCTGGGCACTTAGGAATACCCTTTGCACGCGTTAATTAAAAAAAAAAAACAGAAAACGAGAAACACCTCAACTGGTTTGATGTACCCAATCGCAGAATACTTGCAAAAGACTCTGACAACTGAAGTTCTAAGATGTTCGATATGAACGCGGTCTAACGTGGAAGCAGCTTTTTTTAAAACTACCTTTCATCTCTTGGTCTTTGGAATTATGACACCCTCGTTGTAAAATGATGGATTGGAAAAAATGGGTAAAATACTAAGTTTTATAATCCACAGGCATTAAAAACTAACGTGAGCACATCTCCTTTCATTCTCTTTCTCTATACTTTCTCTATAACACAGCGAGCAGCCAATGAGGCGTTTGCTGGCATTGAAGCGGAAGCGGCTTAAATGGATCTGGCGGTAAAAGAGGCCCAAACTAAGTTCATGCTGTCATCAAGGAAGGACACACAACATCGACGTCTCGGACAGAGCGTCACACTAGGCAGTAGAAACTTCGAGGTAGTCAAGGACTTCGTCTGCCTCGGCTCCACGGTAATTAGGGACAGCAAAACCAGTGCCGAAATCAAGCGCAGAATCACTCTTGCCAATCGCTGTTTCTTTGGGCTCAAGAGGCAATTGAGTTATAAAGCCCTCTCTCGAAGGACTAAGCTCGCTTTATATAACAACTTGATCATCCCAGTCCTACTTTATGGCATCGAAAAGCTGTTTTTGTGTATCACTGGAATTTGAGTTTTGCTGTTGTTTTGACCCAATTTTCATCTTTATACAGTAATCAGATATTTGCTTACTCACTTTTGACGCTCACAGTATATACCAGGTATACGTATATGAAGTGAGTGTCAAGATACAAATGTCTCGATAGGGAACATTTGTTGCGAACGAACCCTTATTTTTTTTTGTTCGTTTGCTATGACATCTGTGAAAAATGTTTAGTATACATCAAGTCATTGAACAGACAACATCATATTTTTTCATCGTGTTAAAAATGTCGAATTTCGTACCAGAAAGTGATGATTTGCGGAAAGCATACATTTTTTGTTATCATTTGAAGAAAAGTGCTGCAGAGTCGAATCGAATGCTTGTCGAGGCATATGGTGATCATACTCTATCAGAAGCAACATGCAAAAGATGGTTTCAACGGTTCAAAAATAATGATTTTGATGTGAGAAATGAAGAACGTGGAAGACCACCAGAAAAGTTTGAAGACGCCGAATTGCAAACGATATTGGATGGAGATGACACTTTGAGTCAAAAGCAAATGACAGCAATGTTAAATGTTGCACAACAAACAATTTCTGACTGTTTAAAAGCTATGGGAAAGATCCAAAAGTGTGGAAAATGGGAGCCACATGAATTGAAACACCGAAAAAACACTTGTGAAATTTTGCTTCAATGACACGAAAGAAAATCGGTTTTGCATCGGATTGTTACTGGCGATGAAAAAGGGATTTATTTTAAGAATCCTCAACGGAAAAAATCATGGTTTAATCTGGGACAACCATCAACATCGACTGCAAAACCACATCGATTCGGCAAGAAGACAATGCTGTGTGTTTGGTCCAGATGATGTGACTGGATTTATGAAACACATGATTCAAAATCACATCCGTATCACTATTTATAGTGACAACGGAATCACTGATGGAGAAAAGACCATCTGTGGCGGGATGGCGGCTAACAGACCCAGGCTTTGAGGGAACCTGACTGGTAGTGACAGCTTGACCAGAGGCTATATTCTGGTGCCACAGGAGGTCAGGGGCCTCTGGAACTTCGGTTCCAGCCTGACCGTGCGGTAGGCCCCCTTGTGGGGGTATCGTGGTGTCTGTGGCTTACCACCTAACATCGCGGGTAGAGTCGAGGGTAGTGTACTGTGCTGACTTGTGTAGTTGATTGTTCGCCCACAACTAGGCAAGACGGTTAGGGGACTATCCCTTCTCAGTGTGGAGTTGCATTCTCAACCGGGCGCTGCGACCCAGAGAGCGAAAGAGGTTTTAGAAAGGCTTCGCATCAAACCAAGGTGGGGTGAATGCCCCTCGAGCATGATCTCAGTTTGGTACTTGGGTAACTAAGGTGTTTAGTCTTGCGTTACTTACGACTCTTGGGAAAAAGGTTCCCTGTGATATAAGCCGCAACGGCAGGTGGTCACGTAAAACCAAATCCCACATCTGTGTGTTTGGTGGGACCAGAAAGGTGTGGTGTACCACGAGCTCCTTAAACCTGGTGAAACCGTTAATACTGATCGCTACCGACAACAAATGATCAATTTGAACCATGCATTGATCGAGAAACGACCAGAATGAGCCAGAAGGCACGGCAAGGTAATTTTGCTCCATGACAATGCACCTGCACACAAAGCAAAACCGGTTCAGGATACAATCAACACACTGGGAGCAGCTACCCCGCCGTATTCACCAGACTTGGCTCCTTCATTGGCTGAGCAGCACTTTGATTCCTACGAGGAGGTCGAAAATTGGGTGTCTAATTGGTTTGCTTTAAAAGATGAACAAGTTTATTGGCGTGGTATTCACAAATTGCCAGAAAAGTGGTCAAAATGTGTAGAAAACAATGGCCAATACTTTGAATAAAATGTTTTTACTTTCCCATAAATAATTAGTGTTTTATTTTTGAAAAAAAAAACCGCTCATTTCATAGTGGTATACCTGGTAGAACGCAATAGTGTTTTCATAGTTTTTTATTTCTTGCATACATATCTGCTCACTCGCTCATTTATGTGAGAACAACAGAAAACAGAACTTACATACTTGCCTTTATATTTGTTTATATTAAAATGGACAGTAAACACCAAAAATGATGAGTTTTTAAAGAAAAAATAGTTCTGGGCATATGTTGGTTAAGGGTTATCCTACGGACACATCATGAGAATGTGCGCTGAAGTGGATTCATTCCTTCAGAAGTATTTATAAAACATCACTCAATTAGTCCCTAGATACATTGGGGCGCCACTAACGAAAAGAAAACAAAATTATAATCTACTATGGATTTTTGAGAGGATTTATTGAGTGATCTGTTAGAACGAGCTGCAAAGGACTTTCCTAGCCAATTCCTCAATTTTTGACACGACACGACACGACAACAGATTCCAGGTAGATCGCTTGCAATTCGTGATTGTAGCGTCTGCGGAATCGTTCCTCTTCACATATGGAGCTAATCTGGAAAGGAGTTAAGAGGGCTCCCGAATTTCGGATCCATATGTGAGGACGCTAAAGATGGCCATGTATGGTAGAGCGTATGGGCACCACTTCTCTAGCTCGAAAAGCCTTTGAATCTAAGCCATTCGGACAGCGTAACAGAGGACGGAAAAAGAACGGAAAAGTAATGGAAAAGGACCTTAACCAACTTGGAGTATGCAACTGGAGGCAGCTGACGAGCGATCGTGCCAACTGAAGAGGCATGTTAGTTGAACCCCATGTAGCACAACAAGAGGAAGTAGAAGATGTGAAAACTGGTTGGGCCATTGACATGTAGAGTTGTTTTGATGTCGTTGAGTCTTGACAGACTACATTAGTCAGCAGCCGCATGCGTAGGATTTCACCACTTAATTGGTTGACAAAACGGTTCAACCCGCAGATGGCGTTTTCGTCTTTCGCTCACTGATGGGCAGCCCCAGGCAACTTGCCGCCCACTCGATCGCGTACAGCTTGTTGGACCCTTAAACAAATAGTGCTCTAAAATGTGCTCTGAAAGTGAATTTTTGCTGTGTTTGCTTATGCGGAGTGAGCAGAAGTCTGCTTTCTCCCGCACGATCACCGAAACGATCAATTGGAGATGGGTTCCATCGAAGGGGAGTTTCGTTGGGAAGCTGCGGGCTCCTCCAACAAAAATGTTCTTTAATTTTATTTTTCAAAATACACAGACACGTTGTTCCACAAGCGGTCAAAACAGATCGATTCGGTTTGAGGAGTTGCCGTCTATGTGGCAGTTCTTCTTTTTCTGTCTGAAATTGAACCGCCCCCCTACTGGAACTTTGCTCAATTCATCAACAAACTTCACCATTGAACTCGACGACGACGACACTGCGACCAACTACAGACATTCTTCGCCATACGCAGTCACTCTCATATTAGTTAACGGACAGGTAGCTGGTCCATTAAAAACCATTGAAGGCTCAAGAAGGCATCAGGCGGTTTGCTCGTTGTTTAAAATACACCAAGCATTGAAATTTTCGGCACACATTTCAATACAACTCCTTTTCTATGTGCGACGCTGCGGTCATGCAGGTCTCTCAAGACACCTCCTGCTTCCCTTGCGAACATTCATTCAAAAGAACTCCTACTCTGTGTCGGTTTGAATCCGAAGACACTTCTCATTGAATTTTAATTCGATCTTGAGGTCATGCAACTCATCTACTCCTTGCAGTGACGTCAACTCATCAAAGGACACTTTCACGAGAATGCGCGCTAAGCACAGCGATCGTCAAATTTTGCTCGCTGTTCGCTCCACGCAAGCAAAAGGTCATCAAAGAAAGAGCAATGCAGAGACCTTAAGACTGCTGTCCGTCCGCCACTAATTGACGTTGACACTGACTGCCCCGAAAACCGACATCATACCATACATATTCATGAGCCAATTAGTGTGTGTGCCTTTGCAATAAAATACCAGAATCACAACAATTTAGATTCGATTCGACGAAGAACACACAAAAAACAAATTCCAATGATTTATTCAAAAGCGAAGCGTCAGGGTTGGTAGCCAAACATAGGCCCTACACAACGCGCCGGTCACACCTGATGGATGGTTCTGGTTTGGGAATTCGAAACTCGACCACGGTCCCAACCTCTCACCTCGGAATCGCGTGGAAGCACCAAAAACTTCACACACTTGGCCTACAATTGTAATCAGCCGCGCACCGAAACAAAGTCGAAACCGGTGGCAGCCCACAGCAAACGAAATATCTTTTTTGCGCGATCAACTGTGAACGTAAATGTATGTGAACGTCCTTAAAGGTCATCCATCGCGGTGCACACCGGTTTCGAGCGAGCAACTTGTGTTGTTGTGGCACTGCCGGGCTATCTGCTGTGAGTCGTGGCGGATTGCGAAATTGCTCGCATTGAAGATGACAGGTTTTGGATATAACAGCATTTCAGTGACGCTACGCTTGTGCGTTGCAGGTGAACCCCGCTGCAGCGCACCGCCACGGTCTGCCGCGGCGAGGTTGTGTTTTGCGAATGGAATTTACTGGGCCAACGTGTTTGCGTTTATTTTTGGAAACCGCGTCCAGTTTCGCCCAGTCATGGGCGTGCAGTGTGTGGATCGTGATCTGTAACGGAATTTTAAGGTCGAACGACGGTGTGCGGGGCCGTCCGAATGCGGACGAACCTGATGCCTGCCGAAGGGAGAAGGTGTGAACGTACTGCGTCAGTTAATGGCATTCTCTTCACTGTTTGTTTACTTGTGGCGAAAAATTGCTTTTTAAGGGTTCATGCATGCAGGCGATGGAATGCTGAGAGGTTGGCTTGTGAGGATGTGTGGCTGCAGTCAAGGACCGGGAGAGGCATGGGGCTAGCTGCTGACAATTGGAATGGAATGGGATTTTCATCACCTGGATGTCTGATGGAATTCCTTGCATGCGTGGTAATAAATTCATTTCGAATTGCTGGCGGTAATGCGATGCCAAATCGCTGGCGGTGACCTTCAAGTTTCAATTGACTGATTGTGGTATGTGGAATGTTGGCATGTGCTCAGGTCCACCACAAATTGCAGCTTTTTAGGTCGCTCAGCAGACTGTCTTCCTCCTCTTCCTGCTCACACAACAAACCTCCCACTCAGGCCTCTTCCGCATTTGCTCCCTTCGAATTCCAAGCCATTCACTGTCATTCAGACAGCAAACTGCCAAGTCCGCCGCGTCGGCTAAGTAATTTGAATTTTGATGGCATTTGAATTAATTTCACTTCAGTTGCGCAACTGTGGCGTCACGCCGAGAGGCTCAATTAGCCGTCACATCCGAACATTTCAATCCATCTCACCGAATGGGGAATTCCACACAAAGGAAACGTATGCAAACCTTTTTTGCACCCAACAACTCTGCCTTGGGCGGTGCCGGATGCCTGGTTGACCGCTTAAGTACCGAACTCCGCAAAGACTTCATTTCGCACAAGAACCCATCACCGCCGAAGATGAAGTCCTAATCAGGCATGATCGCACGACACGCTCGGTCTCCGGCAGCGCCGACGCCGCCGTCACCGCCTCGTGACGATGTTACATCGAGGCGGCCATTGCATGCAAAGACTGCATTACGAGATGCCAAGCGTCGTGCATAGATGCGCGTAATTAGCGAGTCTCCTGCGCCGGAGCGAGCGATAATTAATGTTCGCCGCCGAAGAAGATACACGGCAGACATGTTGCGCAACATGTTGGCGGTGATCGGTCAAGGAAGTCGCTTGCCGGTCTCTGTTCGGCTTTGTTCTAGCACTTCTTCGACTGTCATCCACACACTGACACGGTGGACTAACCTTCGCGACGACTGACTTGATAGCCATGTCACTCAGAGCGCAACGAACATTAAATTACAATCCGCAGTATCCTTGACCGCATATCTTCCCCCGTGCGCTGTGCCGGCGTTGAGCTCGTCTTTAAAATGCAATTACTTTGATTTACTGCTTCCAGCAGATGGTTGCTCCGTCGCATTCCTGGCTTGTGCGCTGCCAAGATGCGGTGTCGTGGCTTGTAGGCGGGAGTTTGTCGAATGAAATCAAGGCCAAATTGATCGGACTGCAGTCCCAAATCGACATCCTAACAAGTCAAATCTCAAGCCATAATGGGAGCTGACGCAATCGTATCAAATTTTCTGTTATTATGCCTGAATTGAGGCTCCACTCACTGCGCAATTACTGCGCCATGTACGGCATGCGTTTGCGCCACGAGGGCGAGACTTATCATCGCAGCCGCCGCACCGCTGTGAGAGTATAATGTTCCCAAAATTCGACACGGTTCCCCACGGAAAAGGGCTTGCTGCCAATGTTGGTGGAAGGCAGTCGTTGCCCAACGGACAAGTGTGTTTCGGAGTCCGACAGTCAATTAATTTCAACAAACGACGTCGCTCTTCAAATGCGTTTGTTTGCATCTGAAAGGCGGTGTGGAATGTGCTTTGTTGCGGTGCCGGACACTCGGCGTATGGAAGTCAAGGTGAAGTGGTCTTCGAGTGCTTGGGTTCGTAAGTGACGTGTTTTAATAGAGTTCGAGTGGATTTGTGGCGAGGCTAATTGAATGAGTGGAACTTCACTCCTGATGGTTCAGCAGATTCAAACACAGAGACGCGATTGCATGGCCTCTGCAGCGGATCGAAAATTACATTAATCAGAGACAGAAGGACTCGATGTTGAGTTGAGCGGCGAACTTTTTTTACGACCAAATGTACGCACTCGAGTTCCACAGCCACGACAGCTAATTGCTAATCTCCAAGCACAGTCCATAAACTGAACGACGGAAGATAAGCTGAGAGGCCCAAGTCCAAGGTCGTCAAGCCCACAAACCCTAACAGACCTCTTTCTGCTCTGCTCCTGTGGGAAAAAAAATCAAAATCTAACCAGCACCCAAACTTCACGTCGTTCGGAAACTTTGCCCGCATGCCCCTCCCTCCACCATTGAGAACTGCACAGCCCGGGCCGCGGCAAATTTACGTTCTCCTTGCCTTGAAATTGAAATCTTTTAGCGCGCACAGACACAAAATACAAAACAGCAGCCATTAACTGAATAATTCTCACATTAGCCGACAGGTCAAAGGTGTTTATTGCCAAACCTAATTGCTTTCCTTAGTCGTTCGCTTAACGGCGGCCACCGGTAATCGCCCAGAATGCTAATCTCTGCTTCTAAATTGCGAGCTATGGCGCATGCACGAGTGTGTGCCCCCAGAATGTCCTCAAAGTCGCAGCGTCGTTAAATCGTTCGTAACTTGCGCTCGTTTGTGAGTTGAATATGCTTATGCCCATTACACGGCAAGTTCACGTTAGGGGGCTGCGTTGAAAGTGCACAAATTTTGGCTAAATTTTCGGCAGCTGCTTGGAGTTGAGCTCGTAAACATTGTATTTGCAGATTCGTGTGTCTTTGAGTGATTTACGTAAGAGTGCTGTGGCGAGGTGAGGCAGGCCGTGCTGAGTTATATGACACAGGTGAGGTTACAAGTTTAAAAGCGGCGCGTTGGTGGGATGCGCAGGAACTGGGAGCTATCTCGTGGGAGAGCAGTAGGAGGATGAGATTAACGATGCAGCGTTTGAGTGGTGAAAGGAGCAGTGCTCTTTATTTATTTGAAGTCAGGACTGGGGAATGCGATTTATTGCAACCGACGTAATCAACGGAGAGAGGGTAAGTGATGAGCTGAGGGATGTAAGGATTAATCCGAAATTCAAACCTTCTGCCAATTCGTGTCAAGAAAAGCAGAGGGTTGTAGACGCTTCAAACGCATGTTTCCATACCTATAGTAGGTTAGGAGAAAGTCCTCGACGTATGGAGGTAGATAGGTAGGTTAAGGTGGCTGATGAATGCACTTAGTCCCATACAGGACCATTGTGCTACCACACCAAGTGGGAAGAACCTAAAACCAGCTGGAGCCGATAATAAAGTTTTAAATGTCGGCGGGAAAGGTTTTATTGAGGTCATGTAGGCCGTTGAGAAAATAGCTTCCTAAGTGCTTGTGTCTGAGGCGCGAGAGTAGTAGTGTAGGAGGGTTTCTGATTCTTCCTTGTCCCTGCAGCTTCTGCAAAAATCGTTTGAGGGAGCCCCTAGCCTGCTAGCTTCCTAACCGATTAGGCAGTGCCCGGTTATGGCTCCCATGACCAGGCTTATGTCTGATCTTTTGAGCGATAGTAGCAGTCTGGGGCGTTTGAGTTCAAGAGATAGCCCACACCTCCTTGGAGACGCGACAAAGGTTATGGTTAGATCACCTTTGTTTAGTCTGATGGATCGCGTTCAAGTGCAGTTCTGACTTGCATGTGGCGAGAGGGATACCAAGGTGTTCGTGTTCCTGAAGTAGTGGTTGTGTTTTGGCAAGCCTGGCCAATTCGTCTGCTTGACAGTTGCCCGGATTGTCTCTGTGACCTGGCACCCAGCACAGGCTTATGTTGAACTGCTCAGCCATCTCATCTAAGGATGTGCGGCAGTTCATGACCGTCTTGAACTTTGTTGAGACAGATTCCAGGGCCCTGAGTGCTGCCTCACTATTCGTAAGAATAAGGATATCAGCTGAGGATATACTATTCCTCTTCAGCCAAGACAGTGCTTCGCGAATTGCCATTACTTTAGCTTTGAACACGCTACAGTGATTGGGAAACCTGAATTTTAGACTAAGGTTCAGATCCTCAGAGTAGACCCCGCAACCAACGCCTTCGTTTGTTTTTGATCCATCGGTGTAGATGCACGTAGCGTCAGCAACCCATTGTGAGTTAGCCGACCACGCGTCTCGTTCAGGGATCATAGTGCGGACATTTTGTGTCAAAAAGACCTTCGGTGCCGCATAGTCCAGGTTATGGTATACAAAGTTTACTCTTTGAAGGATTCTTGAGTATCCGTGGGTCACGTTCCATTGTGATGAGGAGATCAGTCTTATGGCTGTACTAGCCACCGCCTGTTGGGCAAACAGATCTATGGGCATAAAGTTGAGAATGATGTCCAATGCATCTGACAGGGTGGTTCTTAGAGCACATGGAGGCCAGTCGCCGGACTTTTCTGATAGTGTTATAGTGGGAGGCTGTGTCTAGTGCAGGCCACCAAACTGCAACGCCATATAGTGGAATAGGGCGCACCACAGCCGTGTAGATCCAGGCCATCATATGCGGTTGGATACCCCATCTAGACCCAATAGCCCTTCTGCACATGTAGAGTGCAGTGGTGGCTTTGCGGGTGCGCTCGGCAATATTTGCCTTCCAGTTGAGTTTCCTGTCCAGCTTATCGACGTATTCCGTAACTTCGGTTTATTTTTGGATCTTGTACTGGGTGCTTCTTTCCTTTAAACTGGTTACTCGTTCACCTCTTGTTTCTGGTGTCAAACTAGATCGCACAGACCGCTGAAGAAGCATACAACCAGAGAGGTCTTTGACCACTTCTTTGACTTCGACTTCCTTTAAGCGGGGGTTGTGGAAAACGATTTTCGGCTGGTTGCGGGATAAATGTAATCTGTGTCTCTGTGTGCCATCTTCAAGGATTGACTTTCCAAGTAGTAGTTAGCGTGTATGCAGCGGACTTGTATAAGAACAGGAAACTTAAGTTTTAGCTTAAAGGTGGGCAAAAATGTAACAATGTAAAAACAACTTCTTAGATGTTCCGCCAGGACACTGCGCAATAGTAGGATACATCCAAAAAGTGAAATGCTTCGGTAAAAGCTTTTCGAAGAAGGCAGAGATCATGTGAATGACGACGGCCGCCCTGGATGCTTTAGCATCAGCAAACCGATGAACATTTTTTTTTATAATTGGTGGACACTAAAAGGATTGTTTATACCCCTAAGTGACTGGAATTAAGTCACAGCACGCGCCGAAGGTATAGAGGAAAACAGGGAAAGGAGATACCAATGCTCATTGATTTTAAATGCCTGTGGATTGTAATGGGGGTTAAATGTTGGACTGGGAAGCGCATTCCATCTTCGTGTGGTGCGGCTGAAGAACGAGTCTCTTAACTTTACTGTACGTCCGAAGGTGAGCTTAAGGGTGAACAGGTGAACATTCCTAGCTAGGCGGGTATTGCGGGTGGTGTCTTGAAGAAGAGGCATGCAGCTGGTTAACCAGTTAGAGCATTTTTTGTTGAAATAGCGATAAAACAGTGATAGAGACGCAACACTTCGAAGATGTTATAGGGAGCCGATTAACCTCGCAGCATTATTATTACCAACAAGTTGTTAAATTCTATCTAGTAAGTGCAGTGAGATCTGGCATCGCTCAGTTAGGAACGTAATACTCAAGTTTTGGGCGGATGTACGGCTTACATATTGTTGACAGGTCGAAAGGAGTGAGATATTTCTTGCATCGCTTTAAGAAACCCAGACAGTTTCCGGTTCTTAGAGCTCGTATCTGTAGCGCTTTGTACATACTATACATCATTTGAAAGGTCTTGACATAACCTATAAAACGACGCTATGCATGACTAGTTTGGATATTGCGTTCAACAGTAAAAGACGTGTAAACATGGAGTTCACAAACGCCGAAATTCGCGCTATTTTAAAGTTTCCCTTCGTTAAAGGTAAATCCGCCAGAAAAACGTTTCGTGAGATTAATGTTATTTTGGGGGATGATACTTTATCACTTCGAACCGCGGAAAAATGAATAAGCCAGCCGACAGAAGACGTGTGACGACGAATACCGATCGAATCATGGAAATCATCGAGTTAGACGGGCATGTGGCATCTCGTGACATCGCCGAGGATATGGAAGTTAGTCACCAAACCAATTCAAACCAATTGCAGAAGGCTGGATCCAAGAAAGAACTTGATGTTCGGGTGCCGCGTGATTTGACGCAAAAAAACATTCTGGACCGATTCAACGCCTGCGATATGCTGCTGAAACGGAACGAACTCGACCCATTTTTGAAGCGGATGGTGACTGGCGACGAAAAAAGGGTTCACATATGACAAAATCAAGCGTGGTTGAAGTCCGGTGAATAGTTCCAAACAGTGGCCAAGCCGGGATTGACGGCCAGGAAGGTTTTGCTGTGTGTTTGGTGTAAGTGCTGCTCCCATATGGCCAGACGCTTAATTCTACCATCTACTTCGAACAACTGGACCGCATGAAGCAGGTGGTCAACCAGAAGCGTCCAGAATTGGTCAACAGGAAGGTTGAAGTGTTCCACCAGGACAACGACCGACCACACGCTTCGTTGATGGCTCGTCAGAAGCTATGGGAGCTCGGATGGGAGGTTTTATCGCATCATCGTGCGCAACTCACGAGTTATCACCAGATCTTCCAATAGTTGACTTAATTGCTAGTTTACGCGTACGTGATTGACATTATTGGGCGAACACAGCGAGCCGTCAATGAGGCCCTTGCTGGCATTGAAGCGGAAGCGGCTAAAAGGAGACGGTCTGACGACGAATGAGGGCAGATCGAAGTACATGCTGTCTTCAAAGAAGGACACACAACATCGACGTCTCGGACAGAGACTCACATAAGGCAGCAGAAACTTTGAAGTAGGGGACTTCGTCCGGCTTCAAGACGACGGTGGGATCTGGAGCTGGGGCCTTCGTGGAAAACAACAACATAAAACTTCATATCGCTCTAGGTAATGTCGTGTCGGTCTTCAAAGGGGGCAGTGTTCGTGATCCCAATTGCCGCTAAGTATGCCGTGAAGAAATGACGAAAGGGACGAAGTATCTGCGTCTGTAGGCTGTGATTGAAGCGTAAATAATAATAATTATTGGATGGCGCTACAGTTCACAGAGGGACCAGGGCCTGGCGTGTTGTGCCCGCTACTGTTCTCTTACGAGTAGATGAGACCTACAGTTTGACTTCGAACGGTGAAGTTTGAGAAGCTTTTTCTTAGACAGTTATTACTCTTTGAGTATTGTCAACAGCTCAAAAGAGGTGGTGCCGTGAAAAATTCGAAGTGTTCAACAGGGAATCGAACCTGGGCCTTCTGTATGTTATTGTCGCACTCTACCCACTAAGCCCTCTCTGGAAATACTAACCTGGCCTTATATAACATCTAGACCATAAAAGCAAAATGTGAAAAATTCGTGTTGAGCTCTGACTGCTATGTGTGAGTATCAACAGTATCTCCACTTTCGAAGTAGCAACAAAACACGTTCATCTTGCTCGGCACTAGCGGGTCCAAACCCAAGCAACAATGTACACAACCCAGTTAAACTACCCAACCAGTTCTGATGTTTTCTATGGCATACTTGAATTAAATGGCAATGTGAACGGTGTCAGAAAACTATGTGTATTGATAAGGATTATTTAAAGAATTTTCATTCTCAAGTGCCCACTGTACTATAAAAAGTAAACCCCAAAAACCACCTCATATTCATTTTTTTTAAATTTTTGATTGTAAAATAAATGTAATGTAGGCCCTAGTATTCCATTATTAAAGTCATATAGAAATAAAAAGTAATAGTTTTCATGTGGGTTAAAGTTGTGAAGAAGAACTCTCCGCAAAAACACATATTTGAATAAAAAAAAAATTATTCTTGTTAACACTTCAAATGAATGACAAATATTGAAATGACATACAGTGATTATTGTTATGCAGGGGAAACTGTCTTTCCCTTTAGGGTTATTTCATTGTTATTATCCCAACGTTTCGGCAGGGATTGCTGCCTTCATGGCTTTTTATTGAAATAATAAAACAAAATATTTTACATACATACAAAGTAACAATGCAATTTTACAAATGAACGATGAACTTACATTAATTGTGTTGTTGTTAAAAGTGGATGTTGATGTTGGAGTCTAAATGTTGTTTAAAACTATCACAAAAAACATAATTCACAATTAAACAAAATATTGACCACTTCTGCGTGTGAAGATCAGTCTAGAATGATGTGAAATTTAAATTTTGATTTAAATACTATCTGTCTAAGCCGTTACAAGCGCTGAATATACGGCAGATATGTTCTGTATGTCCTGTTTCCTATTCATATTGCTGTTGGTCTTGATTATGTGAAGGGTTTCCAGAGTGTGCCTTTTGCTAGTATGTTTTTCCGTTTGCAGGATTTTGACGTCATCAAGGTCGGGTAGATGATTTGTATGGACGCAGTGAGTAGCTAATGCTGTTTTCACTGAGTTCTTGTTGTTGATGTTTGATTTATGACCAGCTAGTCTTTGATGAAGAAACTGTTTGGTGGTGCCTATGTAACATAAATTCCAGGATTCGTTGTCTTTGTACTTACAGTTGATTTGGTAGACAACGTCAATTTTGCTTCCTTTGTCTGTATCTGGTTTGAGTCTGGTGAAAACCGATGCTAGTGTAATCGGAGACTTGAACGCTATTTTTATATTGTCACAGCGACCAGCAATTGTTTCAATAAAAAGAATCCCCTGATGAAGGCAGCAATCTCTGCCGAAACGTTGGGATAATAACAATTAAATAAACTGGTTTCATTGAAAAACAACAGTGACCAAAAAAGCCGACGAAGGAAAGACAGTTTTCCCTGCATAACAATAATTGATTTGGTCAATTTTAACAAACAAATTTAACAAACTACAGTGACTATAGCTTTTCTATGCATGTTCATATGGAATAATGTAAGTTATGCCATCTCTCAGCAAACCGCACGAATTCAAGGCCATCTCTCGACTAAAAAGGAATGGTCTTTGGTTCAACTCGCACTGGAGCTTTGATGACCTCGCACATCGCATCTCCTATGATACTACTCTCATGGACATGCCGTCTGATGCGAGGTTGCGAATAACACAGTTGCGACGCTTTTACAAAGTCGACTTTCCACGTGTCCTGGACTGGCTGTGGCCAGAAACTGAACCGGGAAAGGAATGTAGTCGGATTTTCACGGACGGCTCCAAGACAACGGAGGGTTCTGGAGCTGGAGCCTTCGTGGAAAACGACAACATTAGATTTCACGCCTCCTTAGGAAACTTCGCGTCGGTCTTCCAGGCGGAAGCCTTCGCGATCCTAATGGCCACCAACTACACTGTGAAGAATATGTGGAAGGGAAGTTGTATCTGCGTCTGTAGCGACAGTCAAGCTGTGCTGAAGGCCTTACTCAACCCTTTAACCACTTCCAAGATAGTTCAGGAATGCAAGTCTTCCCTCAATTCGGTCGGCAGGCTGAATTCGCTAAGACTTGTCTGGGTCCCTGGTCATCACGGGATCCTGGGAAATGAAACTGCCGATGAACAAGCTAGGCTAGGTTCAGCAGAGGCATTCGTAGGACCCGAACCCGCCTTGGGGTTACCCGCGTCCCTGGTCAGGGCCTCCGTCGATGGTTGGGTATTCCTACAGCACAACCAGAGATGGCGTGACTCTCCAGGATGCAGGGTGACCAAGAGTATGCTCCCAAACGTCTGCAAGAAATCCGCTTCTTTTCTGCTATCTCTAGACAGAAACGAGTGCAGAAGACTTGTTGGCGTATTAACGGGACACTTTACCTTCGCTATGCACCTGAGTCGACTTGGGCTTAGTGATGTCACACTCTGCGACGCCTGTGGAGAAGGTGAAGACACTTCAGAGCACTTTCTCTGTCAGTGTCCTGCCTTCGCTCGTATCAGGTGGCGGCTATTTGGCGCTGATGTGGTGGGAACTGAAAACCTAAGTTCTATATCACAGAAGCGCATCTTGGTTTTTCTTCGGAAAACCAAGAAATTATATTAAATGAAGGTTACTGCCTGGTAGTACAATGGACCAGTAATTGAGTCTGAGTGCTCCAGTGTAGTTGATCCCAACCTCCAACAAAAAAAAAAAAAACCCGCACGAATTAAGATCTAGTAGTTATTGAGATATTTTGATAATCGAATGTTCGACAGAGTTATATAAAAAAAAACCAAAATATAAGGTGAAAGAATACTACGAAGGCAAGTATTAATTTAAAATTTGGGTACAATAAAAAAAATATTCGAAATTCTTCAAAATTAAAAAAAAAAATTCAATTCAAACCAATAAAATTGTTAAAAAACATTTAGAAACCTAAATTGTGTCTATTACCTACAAAAACGTTTGGGAAATATTATTATATCCAAGTTCTATTTCATAATCGGTTCAGACGATCGTGAAATTGACGTGCTTCCACCGTAACAAATTTCTTTGAACGGTATGATATAAGGTGAAGGTTTACCATATGAATAGGTGTCTCTACTGACGCAAAAAGAATTCTGAAAAATTGCTGCTCCACGGTGTGCCCCAAAATGACATTGATTAAAAAGACCCTCATCTGAGAGCTTCTTTTAAAACTAAGATTAATAATAAAAATTGTCGGCACTACAGTCTAAAGGGGGATCAGGGCCTAGCTTGCTCATCAACTACTCGTGTTGTGCGCGCTACTATTCTCTCACGAGTAGAAGGGACCTACAGTTTTTTGCCGATTCCGAACGGCGAATTTTAAGAAGCTTTCTTAGACAGTGTTCTCAGCAGCTCGAAAGAGGTAGTGCCGTGAAAAATTCGAAAAATTGGTGTTGAGCTGGGAATCGAACCTAGACACTTCGGCGTGTGAGCGTCGCATTCATCCCACTACGCCACGGCGACCACGAACTAAGATTAATGTCTCAAAAAATGCACAACACCAAGAAATGAAGAGAGACTCTTGAAAAACTTTCCCAAAATTAATCTGAAACCGCCGCAAAACAGAAAAGAAAACCACACCGAAAAAACCAAAACCATCACACATACCTTTCCGACGTTTGTCCCTTCGTTCTTAGCGCCATGCACTTCGGTCATCTTCTGTTTGACCTTGCACAATTCCTTCTTGAACTGGGTCCTTAATTTGTCCACCATTCGGCTGATCTCATCAGTACTTGTGTTCAGATGGCGAGCAATTTCTTGAATGACCAAGCATCGTTGGCCATTCTCTGGAGGCATATCCCACAGATGTGGATTGCCTTGAAAGAACGATATGAGCACAACTTGTCGTTCATTTGTCCACTCAAACTTTGACATTTTCGACTGCTATCACACGACACGTACTATTAACAATTATGTTACGTCTTCAATTCAGTTCACGACCTTCTCGAATGCGCACTGCAGCAAGACTGTATATGCCGTTTGGCCTTTACACAATTTTGGGGTGTCGACGGCCGATGGCGGCCGGGAAGGTTAGTCACGAACAGGTCAAGTGGTTCTTTCAATTGAAAGAAAACAAGAATTTTCAATGTGGAACTTGTTTTGGTTGTGAAATCGTGTAATCTGCAGTTGAAATCATTGAATTCGACCATGTTTTAAGGGTCGTCGGGGTGAACGTTTTGTGTGGCGGCAGCAGAAGACAAAGAAGGCGGCGGATGAATGGGTGGTGGGATGTGGGAGGCACTGAGAAACTTAGGCTATTTGTGGATAGCTATGAGGTGGTTAACCGTGTCCAGGTAGCGGAGACTTTCTTTCTTCACAAAAAGTCTAAAAGTTCGCACACCAACTCTTTCAGTGGGAGAACTGATTTTAAAGCTTTTTATGGCTTTGCGTTGAAGGAGTGGGATGTTTAAGGTGTTCGTAAGAAAAAGTAAATGTTTCTTTATTCGAAGAAGGCATTTTTAGCCCGTCATCACACGCCGAGGAAGCTATTACAGTTTTCGCTGGCCACTTCATTTCCTTCCTCAGAATGATGGATTCATATTGGAGACCGAAAAAAATCACGCAGCAACCTTTAGGCACTAGACAACTTCTAGCCGGATCGCATTTCTTTTTCATAGCTCGTCAAACTTCACAGCAGATCCACCACTTCAACCAAAAATCTACGCGATTGTTGAGCAAGAGGCAAACACTTTCGCAAAAGTTGCTGTCTCACGAGAGTGAAAACAGCCGCAGAGCACCCATCTACAAGCAGCAACTAAATTGAATCGGTAGTCCAATTACTCATGTCAACTTGAGCCAGCAGCACAATGTCTCATAAAATTCGTGCTCACGCGCATTGTAGTGAACAACAGACACTGGCACAAGCGACGGCTGTTACGCAATCACCGCCCCCAATTAACCCGCCGCCAGAGCAAAGGGTCAACCCATGAAAACACAAATTTCAACCTATCGCCTGCTTCTTCCATTCCACATTACAACACACGTCTGATTGCGAAAAACAAATAAGCAGACAAAAAGAAATGATTCACAAAGAAAATCTGAAAAGCAGAAATCTGGAGACAAGTTAGGAAAAATCGTAAAACTGCGCAACAAGATCACAGCAGAAGCCGGTTCTCTTCCAGAATAAACGCAAAACAAAAGCAGACACAAGCTGAACTCATACCT
Source organism: Eristalinus aeneus (assembly GCA_955652365.1). Classification (NCBI taxonomy): domain Eukaryota; kingdom Metazoa; phylum Arthropoda; class Insecta; order Diptera; family Syrphidae; genus Eristalinus; species Eristalinus aeneus. The sequence continues at coordinate 43,305,186 of OY019133.1, forward strand.
AACGAGACTATCAACAATGACCACCACTGGGCGCATGGATACATGCTGCTGTCACAGATTTACGATCATTGCCCGCTCAGAGTTACGAAAACGTAACTCAATCCCTAGCGAACCGGGCGTGCCGTCTGAGTCAGCCTAATTGCATTGTATGAACCACCGTTGGACTGAACCACACCACGGCCTGCTCTGCGATAGAGTGGAATGGTCAAAACCATTATTCCGTCTTGGATTGATGCCAGAAAAATGCAATCACCTGGCAGCCGAAATTGCTGCATAATTGCAGTTGACGTACAGGAGGTGTGCCAGTAAGCTGTGGTTCGGCGAAGGCCAGTGCAGGGAATGAGGAGGTGGTCTGTCTCTTTAACCCGGGCGCCAAGTGAGAGTGGTAGTGATAAGACGGGCCAGGATAGGATTGGTGCAGGAAATTAGACTAAATTAAAAATTAGACTAAATCAAAGGTTTTCTCCTGAGTGAAATGAGTTAACTTCGTGGTTTCAAGTTTGTTGTGCGAATATTGGGCACCTGCAAAGTTAAGTCATTGTTCGTAGCGGCGTCTTTAACGACACTTCTTCGTCTTGCGGTGTGGATCTGGGTGTCACCTAAAATGCCTCTTCTGCGGGCACGATTTCTAGCCAGCTGCCTACAGTTGGTTCAGGTCCATCTCCTCTTGTGTGCGAACTCAGCCTAGGCCGTCCTCTGTTGAGTTGTCCAATAGCTCATTTTCGAGGGATTCAAGTTAGTTGAAGTCCTTCTTTCTCCTTCGGGATTCAAGTTGGTTGAGGTCCTTCTTTCCGTTTTTGCCAAATCAGAGGCCGACCTCTGTTGCGTTGTCTCAATAATAATAATAATTGTTGGCGCTACAGTCCAAAGGGGGACCAGGGCCTAGCTTGCTCATCATCTACTCGTGTAGTGCGCGCCACTGTTCTCTCATGAGTAGAAGGGACCTACAGTTTTTTGTCGACTCCGAACGGCGAAATTTGAGAAGCTTTCTTAGACAGTTATTACTCTTTGAGTGTTGTCAGCAGCTCGAAAGAGGTGGTGCCGTGAAATATTAGAAAAATTGGTGTTGAACTGGGAGTCGAACCTAGACCCTTCGGCGTGTGAGCGTCGCACTCTACGCCACGGCGACCACAATATTGTCTCAATACCTCAAATTAAATAATTTTTCGGCCCGGAGTAGTGGTATCCATGCGTTGATGTGTTGGGTCTCCCCCGAAGGAACCCATGGTTTGACGACGAGTGCAGGCAAGCACATGCAGCCAAACGCTTATAATTCAACGCTACACCGAACAACGAGGGCTGTTCGTGAGTTCTACGAACAGAGAAAAAGGGAGAAGTACCGGCTCTTCAGAAGATAAGTATCAGAAGCGCGCGGTAGAGGAAATGGAAAGGTGTTATGACATGAATGAAGTTCGAAACGTGAAACAGCTATTCGGTGGAAACAAGGTTCGGACAGAAGCTTGCCGGTATTAAAATGGACAAATTTTGGTAGAGTCGCAGTCTGTGCTGAGGATCTGGAAGGATCATTTCTGCAGACTCCTTAACGGAGATGACGGCCCAAAATTCCGCTATGAGGCAAAATGTTGTACATAATTGGACAAATGAGAGACAAGAATTCCGACTTAGACGAGATGAATATCGAAGCTGAAGTCGAACAAGGCTGCTGGAGCGGAAGCCAGCAGAGCTACGTACAGCAGCTGCAGATAGCCTGGTTGGGCGCATGCACAAGCTCATCTGTAGGATATGGGCGGAGGGAAGCATGTCAGATGAGTGGAATCTCAGTGTCGTTTGTCCGTGGTTTGTCCCACTAAGAAGGAGACCCCATTGATCGCGCAAGCTATCGAGAGGTTAGCCTCCCCAACATAGCCTACAAGATCCTATCGTATTGAGTGTACATCTGAAACCGTTTGTCCTAGCTCGCTATCAGTGTGGTTTCAGGCCAGGGAAGTCTACCAGACCAAATAGACCAGATCTTCACTTTACAGCAGTTCCTGGACTCAAGCGGTGTAACTCCACACTCACCGCCTATTCGGAAGGCCACATATAAGTTATATAAATATCTCACTTTCGCCTTTTTGTCTTTTGAATTTTCTGGCTATGTTCAAGGCGCTCCAGAGTTCTTATCTGGCAATGCTATACATCATTTGAAAGGCCTTGACACAGCCTACAAAACGACGCTATGCATGATAAGTTTGGATGCATCAACAGTTATAGACGTGTAAACATGGAGTTCACTAACGCCGAAATTTGCGCTATTTTAAAGTTTTCCTTCGTTAAAGACAAATTCGCTGGAAAAACATTCCGTGAGATTAATGGTGTTTTGGGGGATGGTAATCTATCACTTCGAACCGCTCAGGAATGGTTTCGACGATTCAGAGCCGCTGAAAACGACACCATGGATAAGCCAGCCGGCGGAAGACCTGTGACGACGAATACCGACCGAATCATGGAAATCATCCAGTTAGACCGGCATGTGGCATCTGGTGACATCGCCCAGGAGATGGGTGTTAGTCAGCAGACCATTTTAAATCATCTGCAGAAGGCTTGATGTTTGAGTGCCGCATGATTTGACGCAAGAATACCTTCTGAACCGAATCAACGCCTACGACATTCTGCTGAAACGGAACGAACTCGACCCATTTTTGAAGCGGATGGTGACTGGTGACGATAAATGGATCACATACGACAATATCAAGCGAAAACGGTCGTGGTTTAAGGCCGGTGAATCGTCCCAAACAGTGGCCAAGCCGGGATTGGCGGCCAGGAACGTTTTGCTGTGTGTTTGGTGGGATTGGAAAAGAATCGTCCACTATGAGCTGCTCCCATATGGCCAGACGCTTAATTCTACCATCTACTGCGAACAATTGGACCGCATGAAGCAGGCGATCGACCAGAAGCGTCCAGAATTGGCCAACAGGAAGGTTGAAGTGTTCCATCAGGACAACGACCGACCACATGCTTCGTTTATGGCTCGTCAGAAGCTACGGGAGCTCGGATGGGAGGTTTTATCGCATCCACCATATAGCCCGGATATAGCGCCAAGTGATTAGCACCTTTTCCTGTTCATGGCGAACGCCATTGGTGGTGTGAAGTTTAACTCAAAAGAGGCTTGTAAAAAGTGGCTATCTGAGTTCTTCGATTATAGGGAGGTGGGCTTCTACAACGAGGTATTATGAAGTTGCCGTCTAGATGGAAACAGATTATCGAACAAAACGGTGAATATTTGAACTAAATACGATCACTGTAACACTTTTTATGAAGCATTGAATGGAAGGGAGATATATATGACATTCCTAACAAACTTGTCAGATTGTGTAGGCGGACTTTCGCTGCTCCGTCAAGGTCGGTAAAGAACTCAACGAAACCTTCACTGTCAGAAAGTTTTTAGAAAAAGCGACTGTCGTGCGACTTCTTTTACATCATTCTTGAGATCATCGTGCGCAACTCACGAGTTATCACCAGATCTTCCAATAGTTGACTTAATTGCTAGCTTACGCGGACGAGATTGACATTATTGGGCGAACACAGCGAGCCGTCAATGAGGCCCTTGCTGGCATTGAAGCGGAAGCGGCTAAAATGAGTCCGGCGGCGAATGAGGGGAGAACGAAGTACATGTTGTCATCAAGAAAGGACACACAACATCGACGTCTCGGCTGGGAGTCACATAAGGCAACAGAAACTTCGAAGCAAGGGACTTCGTCCGGCTCCAAGACAACTTTGGGATCTGGAGCTGGGGCTATCGTGGAAAGCAACAACATAAAACTTCACATCGCTCTAGGTAATGTTGTGTCGGTCTTCCAGGCGGAAGTGTTCGCGATCCTAATTGCCGTTAAGTATACTGTGAAGAAAAGGCGAAAGGGACGAAGTATTTGCGTCTGTAAGCTGTGCTTGAGACCTTCATAAAAATAATTGTTGGGTGTCGCTACAGTCCACAGAGGGACCAGCGCCTAGTATGTTCATCAACTACTTGAGTTGTGCGCTCTCCTGTTCTTTTATGAGTAGAAGGGACCTACAGATTTTTCGCGCCTCAGAACGGCAAAATTTGGGAAGCTTTTTCTTAGACTGTATTCCTCGTTGAGTGTTGTCAGCAGCTCGAAAGAGGTGATGCCATGAAAAATTCGAGGTGTTCAGCCGGAAATCGATCCAGGACCTTCGGCGTGTGAGTGTCGCACTCTACCCACTACGCCACGACGGCCTTACATTAACCTTAAGACCCGTCTAACATAGTTCAGGAATGCAAGTGTTCCCCTTATTTGGTCGGCAGATAGAATTCGTATAGACTTGTCTGGGCCCCGGAACACCACAAGATCATGGCTTTGCTGAAGAACTTGCTAGGCAAGGTTAAAAAGAAGCACTCGTGGGCTCGCACCCACCTTGAGACTATTCACGTCATTGGTTAGGTTAGTTAGTTGGACAGCACAACCAAAGATGGCATGACTCTCCAGAGTGCAGGTTGACCAAGTGCATGCTCCCGAGCTTCAGCAAGAAATCTGCGGCTTTTCTCTAGACAGAAGAGAGTGCGAGCGACTTGGCTGCTTACAAAGGCGACATTTCAGCATCGCTAGGCTGAAATGTGATGGCAGAGAACGTAGTGATGGCAGCCTTTGCACCCTTTGCGACACCTGTGGAGAAGGTCTTCGCAGGACTTCCTCTGTCATGGTCCCGCCGTTGCTATTTAGCGCTGACGCGGAGGGAGCTGTAAACTTTAGTTCTCTATCACAGAAGCCGTTCCTGGTTTCCCTTCTGAAGATCAAGAAACTACATTGAATGTAGGTCACTGCCTGGTGGTTGGTAGTGCATTAGACCAGGTTTTGGGACTGAGCGCTCTAGTGCAGTGTATTCAAACTTCCAAACTCCAACAAAAAAGGACTACGTCTACCTCGGCTCCAATATAAATAGAGATAACAACAGCGGCACTCAAGAGGCAATTGCGTAATAAAGCCCTCTCCCGAAAGACAAAACATGCATTGTATAACAGCTCGATCATCTCAGTCCTACTTTGTGGCGTGAAAACCTGGACGTTACTTCAAGCGGATGAGGAAGTCCTTAGTCTTTTCGAAAGAAAAGTTCTGCGTGCGATTTTTGGTCCTGCGTGCGTTGATGGCATCTGGAGGAGAAGACTCAACGGCGATTTCCTTGGGATGTATAGCGGCACGCGCCTGGTCATTTCCGATACTGCGTCCCTTAGAATTCGAGTAAGGCGTCGAAATAATTGAAACCTTCTCCAAACTGGTGATTAACTCGAGTTCCTTAGAATCGACCGACTACTCAAGCAATCAGCAAAATTGTTGAGAGTTGTGTTGTGAATGACCTAAGGCTGTCACCGTTCCCAAGCAGCGCACAACAAGCGTCCAAACTTGTTCCCCCCGGATGCTGTCTGATCACGACCAGTGGCGTCGCGTGGAGACCCTTTCGGACGTCAAGTTAATATTGTTGCTCTTCGGTATTTTAACTTGTTCATTAGTGTAGAGAACCCGAAACGACAAGGTAAACAATTTCGGCCGACAAGCACCCTCGGGCTGAAATCCAATTGAAGATGCGATTAGTGTTTGGTTGGTGTTCGGTTCTGGTAATGAGGAGAATTTCAGTCTGTGCATACCGATAGACCTCGGAACGGAATTCCTTTTCACATAACTTGAATTGAAATTTCCGGGGACGAGAATTTTAACTGTGAAGGGTGCTGCTAATTGCTTGATGGCACACAAGAACACAAGTGAAAGGAGAATTCTAAAAAGGGGGTTTTCTAAAGCCCGCGCACCTTCTCTGGGCCTTTGAACGAACCCCGGCTGTCGATAAAATTTCAGTACTTACATAAGACAAAATCGCTTGATTCCCGTTGGTGATGACACCCCTCTTGCCGAGCAGCGTTTGGTTCATTCGGTTGGTGCCGTAGTACATTTCCCAGATGCTTGGCTTCTTGCTGTGCCAGTCGAGTATGGATTCCTTGTCGCCGTCGCCGGCCGGCTCACCGTTGCCCAGCTGATTGAGGATTGGCTTGTGGAAGGAGAGGTTCCGCTGCATTTGTGTTTTTTGAGGCAGCGCTGCCGCTGTGCTCACGTTCAAGCCCGAACTCGAGGGGACCGTTTGTATCGCGTTCGCGTCACATCGACCGTCGGAGCACGCACCGGTGGCGGTGCCCGTGTAGCATTCCGCGTCGACGTTCGGAAACACCTCGCAGAGAGATTTGCGCTTCATCTTGAAGTTCGGATCACTCGTGCACCGGATCGAGGTCGTCTCGATGTGCTGTCGCGTGTGCTGCACCGTCACGATCGTACCGCCGTCGCGGATCGCCTCGTATGCGAAATCGTAGTCCGGCTCACTGGCGGTTGACTTGCGCCGTTCAAAAGCCTTCTTCATTTTTACGATGTTCTGGTTCTTCACCAGTCCAGTGCACAGCTGGCGGATCTCCATCTCGCTGTGCTGGTTCATGCGCTCCAGGTAGGACTCGAGTTCGGATTTGAGCGCCTTTATCATAGACTCCAGCTCCTGTGGTAGCCGTTTATCCACGCGTCCCACGGATACGGTGGTTGTAGTCTCAGACTCCGAGAGCTGGCGAATCTTGTCGCGCACGTCTTCGAGCAGCTCCCGGGTGTTCTGAAAGTGGATCTGGTCCTCGTACTTTTTCAGGAAGTGGTCTAGGGTGGTGCCCACCTCGCTTTCCAGACCGTAGGCGTCTTCGGGGCAGGAGTTGATGTACTTGGCGCACTTGTAGTTGTTTTCCATGTCCTCGTCCTGCAGGACGTCGGACTTGTTGAACGTCGGGTTGTCGATACCGCCAATGGCCGATGCGCTTTTTGACTTTCCCTCGCTTACAAGGAGGAACGAGTCCAGGTCTATGTCCAGCAGGGAGTCTTCGGCGATCTCCTCCTGCCAGGTCTTTTGCAGGCTCGAGGGCTGACCGTCACCTGCCCCGCCTTCCATGATAGTTGGTAGGTGTCCGTAGCGGCTCTTCGCGATATCCAAGCCACCTCCTGTGGGTCCTTGAATCTGAAAGCAATTCGCCGTGATGGTCTTTGGACTGGCCTGCGCGAACGATGTCAGTCGGTCCTGCGCACTCAGTCGAGGGTAGTTCTTCAGGTGTCTGTCCAGGTTCTCGATGCTGGTCTCGAGTATCCGCAGGTTTTGCTTCATGTTCTCCTGCTGACTCTGGTGGTCGCGGACGCGGTGCCTTCTCAACCGGTGATGGTCCTCATCGTCGTCGTCGCTGTTGTGCACGATCATGATCTTCCGAGTGCTGTTGCCGCCCTCCTGGCTCAGTTTCGATGATTGAGGGGTGGCGGACTCACTAACTTCGAGGATATCGATAACCGGCTCGCAGTAGATGTGGTCCTCCACCGAGTATGTCGAGCACACATTCGAGCTGTAGTAACCTGACGAACCACTTTTGTCGGTCGAGTAATGCGATTGGGAACTTGCTCGCTCGCGTGCGCCTCTGTCACTACTACTACGAGTGGCATTGGCGGCTTCTCCATTTTCTCCGGTTGCGGTCGTGAGACTGCTACTGCTGCTACTACTGGCCACCGTTCCTCCGCCAGTATTCCCTCCGGTTGCCGCGGCCGAAGAGGATGAGGACGACGTGGATGGAACCAATTTCTGCTTCAGACCGCCACTAATCGAGCAAACAGCGTTCGTGATTGATTTCGAAGCGATCACGGCCGCCGGTGCCACTACCCCACTGACATCTGCGTTTGAACTCGTTTCTCCTTTAACCGAGGATTCAGCGGAGAGTGACGACGAAGAAGCCGCCGCTGCCGCTGTCGGCGCTGAGGATGAAGCAGTGGACGCCGACGATGTGAAACCGGAATTCTCCACGAGCGCTGATGACTTCTTCGAATTGACTGCGTCGCTGGCACTGATTGAAGATTCCACGGAGTTTGACTGCGATTTGGAATGGACGGCGCTTCCACTGGCGATCAGTTGTCCGCCAACAGAATTGCTCCTCAGGCTGGTCGACGAGCCACCCAGGTTCGAGATGACTGCCAATGGCAGTGAATTTCCAAAGCCGCCAGTGCTGCAAGAGGAAAAGAAAGGAGAAGGTTATCATGTTAACGCTTGTCGGAGCAGTGAGCTGGAAAAAAATCTAGACTAGTGGACCGAAAGTGGTTGAGCAACAAGATAATGAAAGTGACGGAAGTGGGTCACGAGAGCGAGAGTTGAACGCGAAAGCGTGATGGATGGGGATCGGCTGTCTGCCAGAACAGGCTCGAATGGGTGTCGAGGAATTGTCTTCAAGTGTTGGGTGGTGGTGGGCAGGGCGAAGAGTGAAATGGATAAATGGTCACATTGAACTTGAATATTGTAACGAAGGAGAAACTTTGCATCGGGAAAGGGAAATGATTCTGGGGTGCCATACAAACAACAACAACAAAGAGGGATTTTAACATTGGGATTAGTAATAATAATAGTTGTTGGCGCTACAGTCCAAAGTGGGACCATCATTGCTAATCAACCACTCGTGTTGTGCGCGCTACTGTTCTCTCACGAGTAGAAGGGACCTACAGTTTTTTGCCGACCTCGAACGCCAAGATTTGAGAAGCTTTCTTAGGCAGTTATTACTCTTTGAGTCTGTTGAGAGGTGGTGCCGTGAAAAATTCGAAAAATTGGTGTTGAGCTGGGAGTCGAACATTGGGATTGCGGGCAAAAAAAATTGGAGCAGTAACTTAGCCTTGGTGGCCGCCGTGGCGTAGTGGGTAGAGTGTGACGCTCACACCCCGAAGGGTCTAGGTTCGACTCCCAGCTCAACACCAATTTTTCGAATTTTTCACGGTACCACCTCTTTCGAGCTGCTGACAGCACTCAAAGTGTAATAACTGCCTAAGAAAGCTTCTCAAATCTTGGCGTTCGAAGTCGGCAAAAAACTGTAGGTCCCTTCTACTCGTGAGAGAACAGTAGCGCGCACAGCACGAGTGGTTGATGAGAAAGCTAGGCCCTGATCCCCCTGTGGACTGTAGCGCTAACAACTTAGCCTTGGCCTATGGCAAACTCTAATGACATGAAGCTTCATTTAAAGCTATTAAGGGACAAGTGTAAGACGTGTGCCGCCTGAGAAATAAATTTCTCCCTGCTCTTTATCCAACAGAATACCCTACCATAGCTGGGATCCATTATAGAGTTTGCTTGACAAACGATTTATCAACAACAGTGGGTGAACACACGTAGCGCGAACGACCAAATTAGACCTAGGAGGTCTAAGGACTCTGAACGGTGAATTAAATGAACGCTGCTAATGCTGGGTCAGTTTTTGGTCGATCGAAGGTAGTGCTAAATGACTACCTGTGTAAAGTTCAAAAAGCTTGACAGTGACGTGACCATAAAGCTCTTCAAAATTTCATGCCCTCGGAGGTGTACAGAGATGAGTTGTAGAGGCAGAGTTCACAAGGAAGTGACTGACTGCCCGGCCATGCATTACAAGCATAACACTTCACTCAATAAGTCCCGGGACACATAGCGGGCGCCACTAATAAACAAACAAAATTACATTAAATAAATGATTTGTGTTAGTGGCGCCCTCTATATGTCAGAGTGAAGAACTGAAGAAATTAAAAAAACTTGGAGCTTTAGACAGACCCAAAATTCTCCATACCGAAATTGATTGAAAAACTATGTAGAAATAAACAAGAAACAATTTTTGTGTATTTTTTTTTCCATCATAGGTGGATCAACGAATTTACATACAATTTTGTGTGAAAAATGAAATGTTGGCAGTGGCATACGGCGGGTGTACTGTGAGTCAAAAAAATCTGTACAAGTGGCTAAAGCTTTTCGAAGGAGGTCGAGAAGATCTTCAGTGCATCAACAGCCGCTGAATATGTTGAGAAAATGAAGAAAATTGTTATGGCCACTCTACGAATCACATCGTCAAGATACAAATGTCTCGATAGGGAACATTTGTTGCGAACGAACCCTTATTTTTTTTTGTTCGTTTGCTATGACATCTGTGAAAAATGTTTAGTATACATCAAGTCATTGAACAGACAACATCATATTTTTTCATCGTGTTAAAAATGTCGAATTTCGTACCAGAAAGTGATGATTTGCGGAAAGCATCAATTTTTTGTTTTCATTTGAAGAAAAGTGCTGCAGAGTCGCATTGAATGCTTGTCGAGGCATATGGTGATCATACTCTATCAGAAGCAACATGCAAAAGATGGTTTCAACGGTTCAAAAATAATGATTTTGATGTGAGAAATGAAGAACGTGGAAGACCACCAGAAAAGTTTGAAGACGCCGAATTGCAAACGATATTGGATGGAGATGACACTTTGATTCAAAGGCAAATGGCAATGTTAAATGTTGCACAACAAACAATTTCTGACCGTTTAAAAGCTATGGGAAAGATCCAAAAGTGTGGAAAATGGGAGCCACATGAATTGAAACACCGAAAAAACACTTGTGAAATTTTGCTTCAATGACACGAAAGAAAATCGGTTTTGCATCGGATTGTTACTGGCGATGAAAAAGGGATTTATTTTAAGAATCCTCAACGGAAAAAATCATGGTTTAATCTGGGACAACCATCAACATCGACTGCAAAACCACATCGATTCGGCAAGAAGACAATGCTGTGTGTTTGGTCCAGATGATGTGACTGGATTTATGAAACACATGATTCAAAATCACATCCGTATCACTATTTATAGTGACAACGGAATCACTGATGGAGAAAAGACCATCTGTGGCGGGATGGCGGCTAACAGACCCAGGCCTTGAGGGAACCTGACTGGTAGCGACAGCTTGACCAGAGGCTATATTCTGGTGCCACGGGAGGTCAGGGGCCTCTGGAACTTCGGTTCCAGCCTGACCGTGCGGTAGGCCCCCTTGTGGGGGTATCGTGGTGTCTGTGGCTTACCACCTAACATCGCGGGTAGAGTCGAGGATAGTGTACTGTGCTGACTTGTGTAGTTGATTGTTCGCCCACAACTAGGCAAGACGGTTAGGGGACTATCCCTTCTCAGTGTGGGGTTGCATTCTCAACCGGGCGCTGCGACCCAGAGAGCGGAAGAGGTTTTAGAAAGGCTTCGCATCAAACCAAGGTGGGGTGAATGCCCCTCAAGCATGCTCTCAGTTTGGTACTTGGGTAACTAAGGCGTTTAGTCTTGCGTTACTTACGACTCTTGGGAAAAAGGTTCCCCGTGATATAAGCCGCAAAGGCAGGTGGTCTTGTAAAACCAAATCCCACATCTGTGTGTTTGGTGGGACCAGAAAGGTGTCCTGTACCACGAGCTCCTAAAACCTGGTGAAACCGTTAATACTGATCGCTACCGACAACAAATGATCAATTTGAACCATGCATTGATCGAGAACCGACCAGAATGGGCCAGAAGACACGCCAAGGTAATTTTGCTCCATGACAATGCACCTGCACACAAAGCAAAACCGGTTCAAAACACTTGGCTGGGAGCAGCCACCCCACTCGCCGTATTCGCCAGACTTGGCTCCTTCTGACTACCATTGGCTGAGCAGCACGTTGATTCCTACGAGGAGGTCGAAAATTGGGTGTCTGATTGGTTTGGTTTGAAAGACAAACAACTTTATTGGCGTGGTATTCACAAATTGCCAGAAAGGTGGTCAGCATGTGTAGAAAACAATGGCCAATACTTTGAATAAAATGTTTTTACTTTCCCATCAATAATTAGTGTTTTATTTTCAAAAAAAAAACCCTCATTTCATGCCATACCACGGTATACCTGGTATTCCAAGTGCCCATAAGAACTTGGCCGCAAATTATGCAAAGTGGAAGCGTAGGATGTGGTGCTAATAGTTTCACCTTTTTTTTTGTACTCAATGGGCACTATTCCCTTTGAGTCCCAAAAAACTGTGGCCATGATCTTCCCGGCAGACGGTGTGGCTTTGAACTTCTTCGGGGTGTCTGTTCCTTTTTTATGCCACTGCATGGACTCTTGGTTGCTTTCAGGGTCATAGTGGTGAACCTATGTTTTGTCCCCAGTAACCGAACGGCCGAAACGCTGCCCTCATTAAGCACTGGACCAATTTTAGACGCTTCCGCTTCAATTTCAGCAAAGGCCTTGTAGAGAAGTCAATGGCGTCCGTATAAGTAAGCGGTTGAATGGACTTTGGGGTGTTCCCTATTTCTGACTGATTTGAGTTTCCCATGATCTTGTCAAGTTTGACATAAGAAGAGTCACATGACAGGGCTTCGTCTCGCCTAATACTTTTGACTCGCTTCCATCTACTCTATCATATACGAACACTGACGAATACATTGTCGAATTGCATCTCTTTCCCTTATCGAGGATCTGCACGAAAATTCGAAGATTTGGTCCGTGACCTTGAACGGCTCTGACGAGGAAGGATAATTGGCGAATGCCTTAAAATCTTCAAAGAAAACGACATCTCTTTCCCTTATCCAGGATCTGCACAAAAACTCGAAGATCTGTTCCGTGACCTGAAACGGCTCTAACGGGGAAGGATAGTTGGCGAATGCCTGAAGGTCTTCAAAAAAAACGACAGAGAGGTGATGTCAGGGAGATTGATCTCTCAATGGACATCTCAAATGAGTGTCTGTTCTCATGGATCAGGCAAACGAAGCGTAGAATCCATCCTTTTAACCATTCGGTCGATTTTGCTTGCAACTTTCCTAAGTTAAACAGTGGCGCCCGTCCCCTTGAATCTCTAGAAGTCAGCTGTCTATGTCAACTCCTCCCGCAAAAACCAGAATCCCTTCAAATTAATTTTCAATTTCAGTAGCAAAGAGTGGGTCGACACGTCTCCGTCTGCTGACCAATGCTTCCAGCCATAGGCTTTCAAGAAAATGACGAAATGATGGAAACACTTCACAATCCACGGCAAATTGTCACACTCTGAGGAGGCTTTGACTTCTGGGTAGTACACTCGAGGTTTTCCGAATCCGCGTAAAAACACGACTTTTGACACAAATTCGCAAAACGGATGGTTATACGCTCTTCCGTTCTCTGTCAGCTGAACGTTTTTTTTTTTTTTTTTTTTTTTTTTGCATTTTTATTAAAGTGAATATAATTGATAGTTAATTCCTAGGAAAATACTTAAAACTAGGTAACATAACATCTAACATCTAACTTACTGACCCTAAACAGGTGCTCTAAGTTAATCTATATCTTATCTAATTTAAATTGCCTTTAGACATAATAAACGTGAAATTATATTTGTACAAAAATGTTTTAATTTGTTCCAAGAAAAGTATTTGAAAATCAAAAAACTTGGTAGTGGTTTTTTTTTATAAATAAACTTAAGCTATCCTAAAATAAAACTAAACTAAAAAACTTAAACAATACAGATAAAACTAAAACTAAAAAAAAAAAAAAAAAGAAGAAAGTACTTACAACTACGTAACTACTTAAACTACTAAGAAGTACTTAACTATGCCCGTTAATTGCAGACATGTGCATCATGGCGTATATAACCTTTATATGCGTGACATATATATTCAATATGCCATGGTGCACCTTTTTTTTAGTTTATATATATATATACATATATATATATGTGTGTGTGTATATATATATATGTATATATATATATAAAAATTATTATTATTATTTTTTTTTTTTTTTTTTTTTTTTTTTTTTTTTTTTTTTTTTTTTTTTTTTAAGAACTATGTAAGCTGGCCACAAGGTCAACTTCCGGGGCTAACTATCGACTGCGGCAGGGGTTGGTTTTGGTGAAGCCACCAGTAAAAGTGACGTTCTTTGGCGGACTGTAACCTGTCTCTGGCGGAGATCGCCCTACTGAACCGAAGGAGTTCCTCGTGGCTACAAGCGACGTCCGCTTCATATTGGAGTCGCCTATCCACTGTTCTGCGTACGACATGGAAGATGATAGGACATCCTTCAGTATTCTGTATCAGCCCCTTAGAGTCTAGATAGAGAAATGCTTCGGGCGGAATGAAGCCGTTTTGCCGCACCTTCTCGTGGTACATAGGGTTTGGGTAGTAAGCCCCAAAAATCAGACTGTTTGTCGAAGTCATCGCTCGTGCAATATGCCTTCGAGTCAGCTTAATAATAAAATTATCTATCCTGATTAGGTTTGCCTCGTTGTACAAGACCTCGTTGGGATAGAATTTCTTGTAATCGGATTCAGGTGTTCGATACAACCGGAGGCAGGCCCGTAGGCACCGCCTCTCGAACACCCTCATCTTTTCCATTTGGGAAGGACTCAGATTGAACCACACTGGGCAACCGTACACCATGATTGGCCGTATGAGGGCCATGTAGCAGATAACCTTTACTCTGGTGTCAAGTTGGCTGCTGTAAAACAACCAACTTGCCGCAGCAAAGGCTTTCTTAGCTTTTGTCAGAGCTGTATCTGCATGCTTGCCGCAGTACAAATACTGGTCTAGCCAAATGCCAAGATATCTAACTACATTTTGCACAGCTAATGGCTGGCCCCGCGGGTCAAATATGCCGAACTTGCGCCAGTTTTTCTTCGTGTCCCTTGAGGCCCTGGCTAGCGTGGTTCTAAAGAGAATAGTTTCGCACTTCCGGAAGTTGATTTTCAACTTCCAGTCGTCGCAAAATCGCTGAATTTTGTCAAAGTCATGCTGCAACATGTTATTTATGACTTCAATTTTCGGGTCTGATCTGTACGCTATCAGATCATCGGCGTACGCGATTAAGTGCGGCATGGATCCAATAAGATCGCTAGTGAATATAGCGAAAAGGATCGGTGAGCCAACGGCCCCTTGTTGCAACCCATTTTTTATGTGAAATACTGTGGTGGATGTAACGTTGCCATTTTTCACAACAAACTTCCTACCTGTAACCATATCATAGATCATATACAGAAGTGTCTTATCTATGCCTAGTCTGACTAACTTGAGGAAAAGGCCTTCTAACCAAACGGTGTCGAACGCCTTTTCCATGTCTATCAGGCAAGCACCTGTGCATTGGTTCTTGTTCTTGTTCCACTGAATGTCGGATACCAATTTGGACGCGGCATGTATGGTATCATGCTCCGCCCTAAAGCCGAATTGGTTGTCCGGTATAATTTGACATTCCTCGACCCATTCTTTTAGAGCTCTAATGACAATCTTTTCAAAAACCTTGCTTATGCACGGAAGAAGACTTATAGACCGGAGATTTGTCGGGATGGAAGTATCTTTGTCCCTTTTCGGAATGGGCTGTACCACAGCTGTTTTCCAATGCGCCGGGTAATATGCGTTACTCAGCGCATTGTTAAACAGGGTTGTATATACATCTACTGCCTCAGAGGGTAGATGGCGCAGAACAGTATTCGGTATCCCATCTATTCCTACTGACTTCTTCTTCTTCAGTGAATTAAAGATGCCCTGGAGTTCATCTTTCGAAATAAGGATGGGATTGTTTCCATCATCGGCGACGGCATTATTTGCCAGAAGATCGTCACTGAACCTGGTGAAACCAGGATTCTCGGATCGCCATTGACTTATTTCGGAACTTAGTTGGAAGTGGTTAAGCTTGGCTCTGTCTTCCAAGTCGTGATTTGGACAAAGAGGTTCGTTGACCGTGTACACTTCCTGAAAGATAGCTCCAATTACTTTCACCTTCTCCTGAGGATCTTCAACTATAAAGAAGTCGTCGTCAAGTACTGCCCCATCTGGATCGATATCTACTGTTCTTAGTAAGTTGGCGTTGTCTGTCGTTCTGTTGAGTCGGACAGTTTGGATGTCGTTTGAACCTTTCCTCCGGAAGATTCTATTTACTTGTGGGAACATGCTCGGGTTGTTGGACCTTACAGCCCGAATCTTATTGTCCCAGTACAAGTTTACAGCTAGTCTATATTGTTGGCGAAGTAATTGCTGAACTAGTTTGATCTGCGACTTCAACGACCGTATTTCAATATTTTGCGGGTCTGTAAACCGTCTGTACAAGAGTTTTAGTCTTGACAGTAGTCTACTTTTTTGCACGTGAAGTGCGTCTATCTCCGCGTTCCGGTAGATGTCTCCAACATTATTTGGTGTCATCATAGGAATAGTCTTTTTCATAGTTCGTTTAATGGTGTCGTCCATTTGTATGAGGTACCTGTCAACCTCGTCGTTTGTTAGGTTTCTGTTCGTTGGTGGAAAGATTGCACTCGAACGAAGTTCTTTAGTTAAGACTTTAGAGAAACGTGGCCAACGTGCCTTATTGTAGTTATAAGGATACGTCTGGACATATTCCTCCAGTTCCTCCAGCTCATTCGGGAGCTGAATAACCGCGGCGAGACCACGGTGATCACTGTCGTACTCGACCGCGGTTAAACAGTTCCTTGTGCGTCGATCCACGTTCACTATCGTGAGTCGTCTGTCTGTAAGCATTACATCCAGATAGGATCCGCTTCTAGGAAAAGACGGTCTATCAGTTGCAAGTAAATCTAGCCTGAACTCGATACCGTTCTGCTCTATCCACTCTAGGAGAGCGTTTCCCCTCTCGTTTGGTATACAGTTACCCCATTCGCCGTGCTTTGCATTTAAATCACCAGCAATGACGTAAAAGTTTTCCTCCAAGTTCAAGCGGAGGTTAGTGAAAAGAGCCTCGAGTTCAGATACGAAAATTGAGTTTCGAGTATCTGCCGCGTAAACTGCTATCACGTACAGCCGCTTTCCGCCTTGGAGAGGGATGCTCGCGATACAAACTTCTAGCACACTGAACCTTCGCACAGCATTGCTGTATATGATCTTATGATTTATGTTATTTTTTATTAAGAGGGCGACCCCACCCCCTCGAGTGGATTGGGGCCGGTCTCTTCTTATTATTTGGTAATTTTTGTACCTGAGATTGCGCGTCTGGTTAAGCTTAGTTTCGCTAACCATCAGCACATCAGGATTATGGGTTTGCAAGAAGTGAAAAAGTTGTATTTGTCGTTCGATCCTTATCAGCGAATTAACATTCACTGCCAGGATCTTAAGGGGTCCTGCTGCGCGTGTGCCCATTATATCTGCTGCGCATTTGGCTCGCTAAACAGCACCGAATAGATAACATCTACTCGGGCTGTTTGCTGTAGGAAACTGGTCTGTAAATCTACCATCTGTTTCTGCAAGGCGATCATCTGCGCTTGCATTGACTGGATGGTGGTCAAAACATCCTTTAATGTAGGATCTGCCGTGGGCTGTTTCGGCACTTTGACAGGAGTAACCCTTGGCACTGTCTGTTCTACCGGCTTTCTGCCTGACGCAATTTGAGCGTAGGAGAAAGTCGGCGTAACAGCGGTAGCTGCAGCACGGGCCAGTGGCCTGGCTTCTACCGTTTTTGCGTTCCTTGCAGCCTTTACTTTTTGCCGGAGCTCTCGGATGCGAGGACAACCCCGATAAGTAGCGGGGTGTCCTTTTCCTCCGCAGAGTACACAGCTGAGAAGGGCTCTGTCTGCGACTTCCTGCTCGCCTAAACTACATTTTCCCTTCTGGTGGGATTCGGTACACCTTGAGCATCTGTACTGCATATTGCAGTTGTCCCTCGTGTGTCCCAACATCCGACACTGCGCACATTGAAGTACGTGGTCGGATTTTCTTAATATTTCCCATTTTACAGCTAGAGAGCCTATGGATCGAATTTTCCTTAGGCTTTCAATTTTGCTGCCATGGGAGAGCTGGACGAGAAAGAACGGAAGTTTAACGTCCTTATTCTTCCTCGTAGCCGGAGTGGTGAAGGGCTTTACTCCTACGAATTGGACCTCGTCGCTATTATGGCATTGTAGTTCCTCGAAGATCTCCTTCGGGTCAATTGAAGGATCAACACCTTTGAGGAGTACAGTGCGCCCTTTTTCCCCTTCAGGGGTGTATGTATAGAAACGTACCCCTGCCGCCGTTAAAGCCTCTTTTACTTTTCTAAAGTCGGCCACTGAACTACAGTGGACCGACATTCTATTTGTACCCTTATATTTAAGAAAAAATGAATTTTTTGTGGCCAACTTACACGTTTTATCAATGTCTTTCGTCCCTAGTCCAAAGATGTTTATAGGCGGACACCTTTCTTTTTTCTCTACAGATTTCTGTTGCTGCCTTTGTGCCTGTTGAGATGGGTGTTGCTGCTGTCTCTGCTGATGTTGCTGCCTCTGATCTTGTTGTTGTCTCCGCTGCTTTTGTGGTTGTTGCCTTTGCTTTTGTAGCTGTTGATGTTGTTGCTGCTGTAGCATTTGAGCTGCTTTAGAAGTGGATGGCAGCTCCACCTGGGACTGGCCCTGCTGCTGCTTCTGCATTTGTTGTTGCTGCTGTTTTTGTTGTTGCTGCTGTTGTTGCTGCAGTTTTTGGTTTTTACGCCTTTTTACTTCGGCATCCTCATCAGCCGCGATTTTTGATTTGAGGAATTCGATGTGAGCGGTGAGCTCATCACGCCTCTTCGTACTTTCCACCAGCTCCTTAATGTCCTCCGCTCTGTCCTCATTATCAGAGGAGGCGAGGAGCTGGAAGGAGTTGTTGCTCCCCATGTACCGTCCTTCGTTACCCTCCGATTGGTATTGGAGGGTTTCAATGTCGTTGTCCTTTTTTAATGCTGTTGTTGGCGTTGTTTTTGCGTTTTTCCGAGTGGGTGTTGCTCGGTTGGGCGTTGCCTTGCCTCTGGCTGCTTCCTCTTCAGATGATGCCGTTGTTGTTGTGGTTCGGCGCTTGTTCGGAGTCGGTTGCATCTGCAACCTCCTCCTCCTCTTCTTTGCATCGTTGAGTTGTCCGCCTGGGCTCTCTGACCGTACACTGCTGTCGTCACTAAGATCAGCAGATCTGTATGGCAACGGTGTCTTAAAGTCACCCGATTTGTTGAGCGCGGGTCGCTCTTCACTACTCATTCTGTTCACACACTTTGTGTCTTATAAAATAAAAATTGTTTTTTTTTGTTTTTCTTTCGGCCGCGGGATTCGAACCCGGGACGCCGTATTCACGAACAGAAACCCTTACCACTAGGCTAATGCCCCACTTGGTTTCAATGATATTTCTAGGTAATATACTTCACTTAGTTGACGGTTTTATTGTTCTTAGACTGCGACACGTCTGCACTGTACGAATGTCGGTGACAGACCAGTCAGCTGAACGTCTGTCTAGTGCGTGTGGACAATTTTGAATAGAGGCTCACACAGCTGACTTCAACGCCCATAGTTGCACCTATGCGCACAATGCGACCGCAGACACCACAACGGCCACCACGAGGGCTGTCCGTTGTCGTTGACGGCCAAAATTTGTCACATTTCCCATCGTTGCTCCAGCGAATCATGTCTGACGAAAAGGTCTCTGAACAAACGGCTGTTGTCCATATAATTCGACTGTAACAAACACCGAGGTAGTGCAGGAGAGCGCAGCTAAGCCCTTGTTTCCAGCTGAAAAGGCATCTTAACCAGGTGGCTGTCGAAAACTGGATGCTTCCAGCCCATGATCGTGGTAGATGAACATGCACAGGAAAGAAAATCTCCACAGCATGCAACCACATCAGGCTCCAGTCCAAATACCACACTGCTTCTGCCATAAGTTTCGAATTCAGTTTCAGTCCCATTTGGCAGGCGGCTAAGGCGAGTGGTCGGCCATCATCAGGGACCATCGCCAGTCCAAGGCTTCAAACCAAATGTCAGCGGGCTCCCCGCCAACCAGTCACATCGAAACCAGAAACCCTAAAGCCAACGACACCGTCTCTGTCCCGTAAATGTCACGATTCATGTCATTACCAGCCATCAGGGTTGATATTGATATTGAGTATGTTAATTGACAAATTAATGTCAGTTGGAGCGCAACCGCTGCGGATCGACTCTCGGCGATGGTTGCGCAATATGCCTTTTCGCACCTCCCGGCGCTGTGGCCGGCTGGGGTCTTCCTCGCGGCGTGCTGCTGCGGAATGAAGATATTTCTCGCAGCACACGCGCTATCCACATTCACCGAGCGGCAGAGATCGTGCCAACGGATGCACACCAAGTTGGCGCCCGATTAAAGCCTTAACCTCTTTATCACAATGTGCAGTGCACATGCGAGTTGTTGTCGCGCTCACCGGCTGGCCCGTCGGAGCCTATGCGAACGTCGGTATCGGTAGCGGTTCAACATCGCCGTGTATGTGTGTCTGGAATTTGAAGACGAAATTCTTCGGCACGCGGAGAGTGGAGACTGAATCACCTTGTCGCCGCCACCCGATGCAGGCTTACCTCTGTGGTCTTGCAACTCTGCCGATGATATTATTTTCACCGTCGCATTGCAAAAGGAATGCAAGGTTGACCAGGCAGCGGGACTAGTTTCGCAGTCGTTCGCACCATCTCGCAGAGTTGCCTCTTGCTTGCTGCGCCTGTTGCCTCTTGCCTGCTCAGCCGGCGTGTGGATGAGTATTAGAGCCGTTTAGGCACCGGGTGCCGTTCAATCTATCAATCGGGTGATGAAACCCTGCACAATTACCTGGCAACAGCCGCCGCTGGCCGATCTCCGCGGCAATTGTGGTCTCTTAAGTGGAATAACTGGTACGTGGCAGAGTGGTCCACTCTAATAAGATAGTTTCCAGCTGGGTCTCGGAGTTCAAATTTAGTGCGGCGACCATGATGCGGCTTAAGGGTAGACGGAGCGGACGTGAAGTTGATTGACGGACGGCGAATAGATTGTAAATCATGACCGTTGCTGGAGGGAACACTGTTTGCCACTGCACAGAGCTTCCATGAAGTGGCAGCACACTGACGACTCCTGAACGATGGAGTTCACTTCTATCAGTTGAAGGACTTGAAAGGAAGACTCGCAGTCGTAGGATTGTGTCACTTGTCGACTCTTTGTTTTGTCGCCAGATAGCTTTCAAGTTTGCATCGCATTCGATATCCAGTGGATTCTAGTTTCCGTTCCAGCAGCCACCGCAGTGGTCGACCACAGGTGCCTGGAGTGCACTTGCACCGCCTCTATGGGTAACCTCTGGTTTTGCTGAAATCCGCATGCAAGTCGCCAGAAGTTGCCCAAGACTTGCGCCGGTGTGTGCGTGAAATGGAGATTGTGGTTCTTGATGCACTGAGCGACTGGGGCGATGGCGAATTTCGTGTCAATTTCGTGTCGTGTTGCGTACTCGCGGATTTTCTTGTCGCCATGCAAACATGTGTAAATCGCTGCACCGGAGTGTGTCGCATTCTGTGTCTTGTCTGTTATGGCCTAGAGCATTGTCAGTGACGAAATGTTTTGAAACCGTGCCTCGTGGACTTTGTGAAAGTCAACTTTGCATCCAGTCAGTGCACTTGGACATGGTTGTGAAACGACGCTAACAAGACAATGTTTTGTTCCAGCAGCTAGCGTGCTGCAGGGAAGCAGTGCGTGAGGGAATAGAGCGCTTGAACGTGAGAAAACTGGGTTGCTTTGCACGGATTACAGATGGTTCTGAGATGTCTTGTGAAATGGGTTTGTAGTGGATGCGGTGATTCTGGAGATTCGGATACAAAGAGGAGGAGGAGGAGTAGGAGAGGAGGAGCCGAGGAGGCGAGGAGATGAGTAGATGAGGAGACGAGGAGACGAGGAGACGAGGAGACGAGGAGACGAGGAGACGAGAAGACGAGGAGGCGAGGAGACGAGGAGGCGAGAAGACGAGGAGACGAGGAGACGAGAAGACGAGGAGACGAGGAGACGAGGAGACGAGAAGACGTGGAGACGAGGAGACGAGGAGACGAGAAGACGAGGAGATAAGGAGACGAGACGAGGAGACGAGGAGGCAAGGAGTCGAGGATTCGAGGAAACGAGAAGACGCGGACACGAGGAGATGAGGAGACGAGGAGACGAGGAGACGAGGAGACGAGAAGACGAGGAAACGAAGAGACGAGGAGACGAGGAGACGAGTAGACGAGAAGACGCGGAGACGAGGAGACGAGGAGACGAGAAGACGAGGAGATAAGGAGACGAGACGAGGAGACGAGGAGACAAGGAGTCAGGGATTCGAGGAAACGAGGAGACGAGGAGACGAGGAGACGAGGAGACGAGGAGTCGAGGAGTCGAGGAGTCGAGGAAACGAGGAGACGAGGAGACGAGAAGACGAGGAGACGAGGAGACGAGAAGACGAGGAGACGAGGAGACGAGGAGACGAGGAGACGAGGAGACGAGAAGACGAGGAAACGAAGAGACGAGGAGACGAGAAGGCGAGGAAACGAAGAGACGAGGAGACGAGGAGACGAGAAGACGAGGAGACGAGGAGACGAGAAGACGAGGAGACGAGAAGACGAGGAAACGAAGAGGCGAGGAGACGAGGAGACGAGTAGACGAGAAGACGCGGAGACGAGGAGACGAGGAGACGAGAAGACGAGGAGATAAGGAGACGAGACGAGGAGACAAGGAGTCGAGGATTCGAGGAAACGAGGAGACGAGTAGACGAGAAGACGCGGAGACGAGGAGATGAGGAGACGAGGAGACGAGGAGACGAGGAGACGAGAAGACGAGGAAACGAAGAGACGAGGAGACGAGGAGACGAGGAGACGAGGAGACGAGGAGACGAGTATACGAGAAGACGCGGAGACGAGGAGACGAGGAGACGAGAAGACGAGGAGATAAGGAGACGAGACGAGGAGACGAGGAGACAAGGAGTCGAGGATTCGAGGAAACGAGGAGACGAGGAGACGAGGAGACGAGGAGACGAGGAGACGAGGAGTCGAGGAGTCGAGGAGACGAGGAGACGAGGAGTCGAGGAGTCGAGGAGACGAGGAGACGCGGAGACGAGGAGATGAGGAGACGAGGAGACGTGGAGACTTGTCGAGTTGGTTAGAAGAACTATGCTGAACAGTCGGTTTACCGAAACCTTTTTCGTTGAAAGTCCTGTTTCTTATTCCCTTCTGCCGAGTCTGGTGGCTCTTTGACTGATAGCTTATTGACATTATCGCTACTTGAACAAGCTCATTGTCGAGATACGCTACTGATGCCTTGAGACACTTGACAAATTCATTTTTGGCGTCAATCTAGCCTTTCAATAGGCTGTGGTCTATCAGCTGACTTTGACCACGATCAGCTTCCGTTGTATATTTGCGGACTAAATATATCTTTCACCAACGCAATGGATCGCTTCAAGTGTTTCACTGATTGTTGTTTGGTCACATCACCACCCAGCTTGTTTAGGCAGACTCTCATACAAATCATTTTAAATGGCTCTGTCACCTCCGTTGCGAGGTCTCAAAAATTTCAACGACAGACTAAACTTCTGATCAAAATTTGTGAACGTGTACCCACAAATCCCAACGCAAGAAGCTACCAATTGGTTTCATTTGTTAGCCGCGGACATAAGTTTATTGGGTTTCAGAGCTTCACTTTGAAAACTTTGATGTGGGCATGGTCATGTTTGTAGGAAGACAAAACCATAGTTTGCGACCATATTTTGCGAAAACACGTAAAAGTTAGCAATGTTTACATCGAATCCTGCAAATCTTGCTCTTCGTGAATTGTCCCGCATCTCCAGAAGTGTCAGTCGTACCGTAACCCATGTATGCCATCACTCTGTCTTCTCGGTTCTAGCTTCAAATTGCAGGCATAGGACTCGTGATCGTGAACGTGGTCCACACATTAAACCTACATTGAGTGGGGAATCTACGAAAATCCGTCCGTTACTTTATCAAGAATTTGCGCAGGTTCTTTAACTCAAGATTTATGATTAGACATCAGGTTGTGGGAGCAGTAGCCGAACAACTGCGTCTAATGGAAAATGTTGTGGTCGTTTCATGTTGCTCAAAAATTTGAGTGAAGGAATGTCCTTTCCAGACTCTTTAACGGCAATGACGGCCCCAATTCCACAGTTAGGCAGAATGGTCTGCTCGATTTGGACGATGATAGACAAAAATTCCGCCTAGCCCCCTCCACGACTTAGACAAAGTGAAGATAGCAATATCGAAGCTGACATCGACCAAAGTTACTTTAGCTGATGAACTGCTCAAAGAACTATGTATTTAAAGCAGCTGGAGATGACCTGGTTGGGCGCATGCACAAGCTCATCTGTAAAATATGGTTGGAGGAACGCATACCCGATGAGTGGAATATCAGCGTCGTTTGCCAAGTCCACAAGAACTTGACTGCGCCAACTACCGAGGGATCAGCCTTTTTAACATCTCCTACAGAATAAACTCTGCCGTATTGTGTGAGCGTCTGAAACCGTTTGTTCACTACCTTATAGGTGCCTAATAGTGTGGTTTCAGGCCACGGAAGTCTACCATAGACCATATCTTCACTTCGACGCACATCCTGGAAAAGACTCAAGGAGTACAGATCGACACTCAACACCTATTCGTTGATTTGAAAGGCGCATGTGACAGTGTGCATAGAGACGAGCTATACGGTGCCATATCTAGTTTTGGCTTTCCTATCAAACTCGTCATACTGTGTAGGATGATGATGGGGAACTCTCGCTGCTCCGTCCAGGTCAGTAACGGACTCACCGAGACCTTCAATGTCAAAAAGGTTTTAGTCGGAAGGTAACGCGTCGTCATTTGGCTTCTTAAACATCATCCTCGAGAAGATCGTGCGTAACTCACAAGTCAACACCAGACGCGCGATCTTCCAGAAATCATATCAATTGCTAGCTTACGCTGATGACATTGACCTGATTGGACGAACACAGCGCGCCGTCAATGAGGCGTTTGCTGGCATTGAAGTGGAAGCGGCTTAAATGGGTCTGGCGATAAATTAGGGCAAAACTAAGTACATTTTGTCATCAAGAAAGGACACACAACATCGACGTCTCGGACAGAGCGTCACACTAGGCAGCAGAAACTTCGAGGTAGTCAAGGACTTCGTCTACCTCGGCTCCGCGGTAAACAGGGACAACAACATCAGTACCGAAATCAAACACAAAATCACTCTTGCCAATCGCTATTTCTTTGGGCTTAAGAGGCAATTGAGTAATAAAGCCCTCTCTCGAAGGACTAAGTTCGCTTTATATAACAGCTTGATCATCCCAGTCCTACTTTATGGCGGCGAAACGTGGACGTTACCAAAGGCGGATGTGGGAGCCCTTAGTCTTTTCGAGACAAAAGTATTGCGTACTAGTTTTGGTCCTGTTTGCGTTGATGGCACCTGGAGGAGAAGATTTAACGACAAACTGAATGGGCTGTACAGCGACATGCACCTGGTCAAGCATCTTCGAATACAACGCATAAGATGGCTAGGCCATGTAGAGCATATGGACACCATTGCTCGGGTCCGAAAAGTCTTTGAATTCGTGCCATTGGGACAACGCAACAGAGGACGACATAGACTAAGGTGGCGCTCACAAGTGGAGACGGACCTCTCGAAGCGAAAGATCGTGCTGGCTGGGGAGGTATGTTGGTTGAGGTTAACCCCGGACTGTAGCGCCACAAAAAAAAGAAGGAGTGGTGTCCTTTCCGCCCTGATCCTTGAATTCAGACTAGCTGTTAAGTGCAGCCGTTAAGTTGTTCTCAGACATCAGATTGTGGGAGTAGTAGTTTAACGCTGTCTGATTGTAAGCACGGCACAACTACGTCTGATTTAGATTGTAGTCTCACCGCAGTGCTCAGAACTGCGGAGTGTCTTTTGCGCTCAAACTGATATTAGCCGATTAGCGCAGTCATTTAGTTTCACTCAGAAATGCGCATATAGAGCGTTCATATAAAATGTCATAGAATTTGAGGATATATAACTTTCCTCGGGATTCTCGCTTTGACTGACACAAGATTTGACTGTCTAAGGCACGTCTTATGTTGTTCAATGAGTGCAACCCCCTGATACCCCTACTTACCGACTGATATCCAGTCGTCTTTGTCTTCCCCAAAGCCTTCCTTTTCTGTGCCCACCTAATCCTTGTGGCTCAGAAGATGCCCACTTTGCATTGCCACAAATATTTTTCCTCTCCTGATCTCCTAAGATGTGTTAATGGCTTCGTGTGGTGTATTGCACAAACGAAAGAACGCAAATAAAGTTGGCCACGTATGTCTAAGTGCCTTGTTTAAGGCTTCCAATTACTTTCTAACATTCGTCCTCTTCCACTTTTCCCCTGTCTGAAGTGCAAACCATTCAATCAACGCGAAGTTAAAAGAAAAACAGAGACCTTGGACACGCTCCACAGCAAGCTTCAGCTGTGGAAACCAACGTGGTAAAGACAATAGAAAATAACTTTTGCCTGTAATCGCCGTTGTTTACGAGCGACATTTGAATTCCGGCAGGCAAGCATGGGCACTTTGAAAATTAAGAAAATTTGCCACTTCCACCTTAGATTTACACTTGGCGTGAAAATTCTAAAAACTGTCTCAGCGAACATGCCCGCTTGGAATGGACATCTCTGGGTGGAACTAGTTTTTCGTGTTCGCAAGCAAAAGCAAAACCCGAACAACTCAAAAAATACGCAGAGAATTGGTCCATTCTAAGGAAAATTCCACAAAGACATCGGGCGAGCAAACGAATGCGCGAACTGGTTTGGTTTGTTCGCCACTGCAGTGCATTTCACTGTTCCATTCTGCAACAAATCAGGTCTTCAGTTGCCACACCGACACACACACCGGGTTGCGGCGGCTGTTCCGAATCGAAAGTGCAGCCTGGCGGTGGTAACACGAGGCACTCGTACACACGAGCAATAAAGGCCTGAAATTATTTCGCATTTGGATTGTAAATTTCGTCAAGAGTCTCGTTGGCAAGAGGGTAGAGGCGGGAGTGGGTGGCGCTGGTGCTGCTGAGCGGCTGCTGCCTGACGGCAAGATGAATTTGAAGTTGACTGCGAATGGAAATCGGATATCTGGATGGCATCGGCATGGGAGCGGAGGTAAAATGTTGTTGGCTGAGGCAAGGACTAGTTTCGTTTGGTTTCAATTGAGACGGGGTTGCACAAGTGCAATGCAATATGGGGAAAGGAGTTGTTGGCTTGTGGAACCCTTCTCAGTTGACTTCATGCGAAATTGTTGGCGTTTTGGGACGCGTTACTTGCTCGAGAGGGGACATATTTGGTGGAAATCGATATTTTGAAGTGTTCGGAAAGACGTGTTGATATGGGAAAAACGAATTCTGCTTTTGGAGGGTTGTTCAAGCAGGATGGAAGAGCCCTCGAATGGAATTCAGGAGTACAACTTAAATTCCACTGCTTGGACGTTCACAACTCCACTTAAGATTTGTTTGCCAATTTCGAGGAACAATTAACTGCTGTATGAATGCTGTGTGGTCGCCGTGGCGTAGTGGGTAGAGTGCGACGCTCACACGCCGAAAGGTCTTGGTTCGATTCGCAGCAAAACACCAATTTTTTGAATTTTTCACGGCACCACCTCTTTCGAGCTGCTGACAACGCTTAAAGAGCAGTAACTGTAGAGGGCAGCTTCTCAAATTTCGCGGTTCGGGGTCGGCAAAAAACTCTAAGTTCCTTCTACACGGGCGCACAACACGAGTAGTTGATGGGGAAGCTAGGCCCTGCTATCCCTTTTGGACTGTAGCGCCAACAATTATTATTATTATGAATGCTATTGCTGGAAAGTAAACACACACTTGTCTCAGAAACATTCAAAAGAGTTTTTGGCCGAAATCTTCCGACAAACAATTGTAACCGAGAACGGGTCTCCTGCTTCTGCTTGTGGCGCTTCAGTCCAGGTAGACCTGAGCCCCAATCAACATGCCTCTCCAGCCAGCACAATCTTTCGCCAGCTGCCTCCATTTATTCACTCCAGTGTGGTTGAGGTCCTTCTTCACTTGTGTGCGCCACCTTAGCCTAGTCCGTCCTCTGGTGCGTTGTTCCAATGGCTAGATTCGAAGACTTTTCGAGTCGGATCAGTTGTGTCCATATGCTCTATTTGGCCTAGCCTTCCTAGAAACAACGCTTAAAATGACAAGGCCACGTAGAATGTGTGGGCACCTCTGCTCCGTTCCGATCCGAAAAGTGTTCGTATCCGAGAAAAACGTAACAGAGGGCTTGGCCTAGGTTGGGATTGCTCACACCAGTGGTGACCTCAACCAACTTGGAGCACTCATCTGGAGGCAGCTGGAGCAAGATCGTATAAAAGGGCTGTTAGTGTTTGTTAGACACAGGCCCAGGAATAAAAGAGCTCTTATCTTGTATACACGAGGAAACAAAGACAAGTTTGTACAACTGATCAATAGGACGAGGACAGTTCTGTCAGCCGTGAAGGTTGCTGCCGACGTTTCCTTGGGACTTATAAGGTGTGATCTGTATGAGTTAAGGGCCGCCGTCATACTTTCCGAAATGGGTTGCAGAAGATTCTCCCAGATGAAGATGACAACGCATGTCGTTGACTAGGACCTTTCCCAATTTGGGTACGTGCGATATTCGTTTCAATTAACTTTTCTGAAACTAAATAACAATACTATAAGGTTGTCAATTATCTCCCTTCCTTCCTTCTCTTTTTTGTTCTTCATTCAATGCTTCAAAAAAAGTGTTACAGCGAGCGGATTTAGTTCAAATATGCGCCGTTTTGTTCGATAATCTGTTTCCATCTAGACGGCAACTTCAAAATATCCCTCTCGTAAAAGCCCCTCTCCTTATTTCAGAAGACAGCCACTTTTCACAAGCCTCTTTTGAGTTCAAATTCACACCACTAAGGGCGTTTGTTATGGACAGGAACAGGTAGTGATCACTTGGCGCTATGTCCGAGCTATATGGTAGATGCGTCAAAACCTCCCATCCGAGCTCCCGTATCTTCGGACGAGTCATCAACGAAGTTTATGGACGATCGTTGTCCTGGTGGAACACTTCACCATTCCTGTTGGCCACTTCTGGACGCTTCTGTTCGATCACCTGCTTCAAGCGGTCCAGTTGTTCACAGTAGATGGTAGAACTAAGCGTCTGGCCATATGGGAGCAGCTCATAGTGGATGATTCCCTTCCAATCCCACCAAACAAACAGCAAAACCTTCCTGGCCGTCAATACCGGCTTGACCACTGTTTGGGACGATTCACCGGCCTTAAACCACGACCGTTTTTGCTTAATATTGTCGTATGTGATCCGTTTATCGTCGCCAGTCACCATCCGCTTCAAAAATGGGGAGTTTGTTCCGTTTCAGCAGCATATCGCAGGCGTTGATTCGGTCCGGAAGGTATTCTTGCGTCAAATCATGCACTCAAACATCAAGCCTTCTGCAGATGATTTAAAATGGTTTGGTGACTAACACCCATCTCCTGGGCAATGTCACGAGATCCCACAGGCCCGTCTAACTGGATGATTTCCATGATTCGATCGGTATTCGTCTCGTCGTCACAGGTCTTCCGCCGGCTGGCTTAGCCATGGAGTTGCTTTCACCGGCTCTGAATCGTCGAAACCATTCCTCCTTAGTGAACTCCATGTTTACACGTCTTTAACAATTGAACGCAATATTCAAACTATCATGCATATCGTCGTAGTTGTAGATTATGTCAAGACCTTTCATATGATGTATAGTATTGCCAGATACTAGCTCTGTAGCACTTTGTACATAGCCGGAAAATTCAAAAGACAAAAAGGCAGAAGGGAGATATTTGCCATTTTCTAGTTAGACAGAATCATAATGGCAACTTGGACAATGATGGTGAACATTGAGCATCGCGCCGTAGGGGAGGGGACCAGGGTCCAGCTCGCTCATCAACGACCAGTGTTGTGCGTGCTACTGTTCTCCCACGAGTAGAAGGGATCTACAGTTTTTTTTACCAACTCCGAACGCCGAAGTTTGAGAAGCTTTTTCTTAGACAGTTATTACTCTTGGAGTTTTTCCAGCAGCTCGTGAGAGGTGGCGCAGTGAAAAATTCGAGGTGTTCAACCGGGAGTCGAACCTTGACCTTTCGCTTGTGAGTGGCGCCCTGTACCAATTGCCCAACCGCAGCCAGAGATTTTAGCCTATCACTAACGTCAAAGGTCCCAGGTTAGATTCCCGGACTGAACGTCTCGCATTTATTCTCTGCACATTCATAGAGTTCTGTTAGTCTTTGAAAATGCTTCTCAAAGTTCGCTGTTTTGAGTTGGCCAAAGACTGGCGGCCTCGTCGAGCTGTGAGTTGCTAATGGAACGTACAACGCGAGTTGCTCTTCTTGTGAACTGTTGCGCCATTGAGAGTGCATCTTGGAATCTGCTGTGGAGGTTATCACGGTCGGGGC
Organism: Eristalinus aeneus; assembly: GCA_955652365.1. Classification (NCBI taxonomy): domain Eukaryota; kingdom Metazoa; phylum Arthropoda; class Insecta; order Diptera; family Syrphidae; genus Eristalinus; species Eristalinus aeneus. The sequence goes on from OY019133.1 coordinate 43,335,106, forward strand.
AAAGCTGAGAAGCTCAGGCAGGGCGACTGTGTTGAGCAAAACAAAGTTTACCGAATTGAACAGATATTGACCACCTCTAAGTGACTATGTGACCGTGGACTTTGCCTGCATTTTGGTTCGTCTTCCAGGGCAGAAAAGAGGGACCCATTCATTGAGCTTCTTCCCAACCAGCATTTTTTGAAAAATCTTAATATTTTCTGGGAGACAATGCCATGATACCCATAATCACCGAACTTAGCAAAGCAACCTTGGCTTTGTTCGCCAATTGCTTCCCTCGCACCGATTTTTTCCTCTCCTCTTTCTCTCCAGCATCCACCGTTAATGTGGCCTAGGTCAAACCCAAAACATCAACAAATCATTTATCTCTGCATCTAGCCGCGTTTTCTTTTTGCCACAGTTCTCACGGTCACTGTTGAATGCGCCTCTCATTGAGCACACAGCTTAATTAACTTATTCCCCGCGACAAGTACGGCTTCTCCGACGGCCCATTCAGCCTTAGCTTGGACAAAAGCCTAAACGCTATCCCAAAACCAATCAGAAAAAAAATGCAAGAGATGATAAATTGCTTGGCAGTCATCGCTTAAATGACCTTCGTGTACGCGCGCTGACGATGGCCACGGAATTCGATGCAGTCGCTCGCGCGCAGAACTACTAATGATCCACCAACGCCACACCCGAGGAGACCATCATCGTCGCCGTCAATGACCGTGCTTAATCGTGAAACCCGTCCCATGCGATAATCACTTGAACGGAGCAGCGATTCGCCGCTCCACGCGGATCATCATTATCCGCGGACTGACGATTGCCGGTTCCGTTGGACATCGGTCAGACCTCGCTGACTTAAATAATAAAAATTTATTGACTAATGCCTGACCTTGAGGGGGAGTCCGTGTCGTGTCGACCACGATGTGTGACCGGAGTTCGACGCTTGTTGCATAATGTTGCGCGGTGACAGCGATGGTGAAGTGCAATTGTCTTGCACACTTGCAACACCAGACCCTTACCCAGCTGTTACCTCTTTATCTGCCTTGCTGTTTACACGTCCACTAGAGGTCACTATCATTAATCTTGAGTTTTGGTTTTGTCCGGCGAAGTGTGATGGCTTGAGGTGGCCGCCTGAGAAATTAGCTCGTGATTACCCGCTGTACTCAAGCGAGGCATAATGAATTATCTCAATTTGGGCTACAAGGTGGCTTATTGAGACATTTCGGTGGTTAGAAAGGCTGCGGGTATAAAGCTGAGCTTGGACATGTGGGGATGAATGGATTTTGGTAACGGGTGGAGTGATTTCTACCCGTCAGCGGGGATAGGGGCTCGGTGGCGAATTTGATGTAAGCGATGGAAACTTTACCTGGTCAAAGGAATTGTGACGTTTTTCAGAGACTACTTCTTGCTTGACTGAAACAAAAATTGACTTTAAGCTTTTGAGGCATTGGATCTTATGAATTTCGGTGTTGGTTGGTTTTTGGTCCGCATTTTTATAAAATTGTTGAACATTGATTTTTTAGCTTTTCAGAAATTTATCATTTTTTAAGATCTTTAAAAATGTTGGAATTTGGACCTTCGCGTATTTGATTTATTAGAATTTCCTCCATCTTTGGACATTAAGCCTTCTCGTTTTCGTTTGAGATTTGTTCTTTTTTGGGATCAACGTCATTTCAGAATTCTGATCGTTTGGGGGCTCGAATGTTCAGGATGTTGAACAGCCACAATGCTATGAAATTTGACATCTGTTCAGAACTTTCCAATTTTACACTGCAGGCTTTTTGTTTTACAGAAATTTCTACATGTCTAATTTTTACTCATCCTTCGTTTCTTTCAGCGTTTTGGAATCTTGGTTTTGGAAACTTAAGCTTTTGGGCATTTTTTGGAATTATTGACTTTTCTGGAATTTAATTTTTTTTTAACGTTCTTAGACATTTCAGGATATTTTTCTTTTGGATAATAAACCTTTCAGAATTTAGGCCTTTTTTGGTTTTTGTATTTTTTTTATGTTTATGTTTTTTTATGTTTGTGGTTTCTGAACTCTTCAGAATTTATGCATCTGGTAATTTTGGCTTTTTGAGTTTTTGGATTTTTTAGAGCACTAAAAATTTGACATACTATGCATTACCCGACTTTGGTTCCTAGTTTGGAATTATTTAAGAATTTTGGATTTTTTGGATTAATTAGCCTTACAAAATTTGGACTTCTAATAATTTTGCCTTTTTTGATCTTTGGTCTTTCAAGTGTATGGGAATTTTAATGTATTCTGCATTTTGTTAGGGCTTTGAACTTTTTGGATTTCTAGGAATTCTGGCATATTGGGTTTCTTGATTTTCAGGACTAGGAGAATTTCGGCGGGTTCCGCAATCCCTGATTTTATTTCCAGTTCGGAATTATTTCAAGCTTTTGGGTTTTCTGGATTTCTGATATAACAACGACCTCTATGGGCTGTACAGCGACATGCGCCTGGTCAAGCGTCTATACAACGCTTAAGATGTCTAGGCCATGTAGAGCGTATGGACACCACTGCTCCGGCCCGAAAAGTCTTTGAATCCGTGCCATTGGGAAAACGCAACAGAGGACGACCTAGATTAAGCTGGCGCACTCAAGCGGAGAAGGATCTCAATCAACTTGGAGTGCGCAACTGGAGACAGCTGGCGAAAGATTGTTCTGGCATGTTTGTTGAGGCCCAGGTCCACCCCGGACTGTAGCGCCACAAGAAAAAGAAGAAGAATAAGAAGAAGAAGAATAAGAAGAAGAAGAAGAAGAAGAAGAAGAAGAAGAAGAAGAAGAAGAAGAAGAAGAAGAAGAAGAAGAGGAAGAAGAAGAAGAAGAAAAAGAAGAAAAAGAAGAAGAAGAAGAAGAAAAAGAAGAAGAAGAAGAAGAAGAAGAAGAAGAAGAAGAAGAAAGATTTCTGACCTTTTCAAAATTTGGACATTAAGGCATTTTGGCGTTTCAGATCTTTGGACTTTCAGGAGTCTGAGGATTTCTACATATTTTCCATTTCCTGATTTTCTTTCCCAGTTTGGAATCATTTCAGGATTTTTCACTTTTTGGATTTCCGAACCTTTCAAAATTTAGACTTCTAGAGATTTTGGCTTTAAGTTCCTTGAACTTTCAGCACATTCTGTAATTTGTTACTTTGTTTCTTTTCGATGTGAGCCACATCAGGATTTTCAACTTTTCGGATTTTGAACTCTACAGAATTTCTATTCATTTTGGCGTTTTGGGTCCTTGGATTTTCGGAACATTTAAAATACGACATACTCTGCATTTCCTGATTTTATTTCTTTTCGTTTTGTGTCATTTCAAAATGTTGGTTTTGAAGTTTTCAGAATTTAGCCCTTCAAGGATTTTGGCTTTTCGGAGAATTTCTAAATATTTGCATTTTGTTACTTTATTTCTTTTTGTTTCGACCCACATCAGGAATTTGAACTTTTTGAATTTTGACCTTTTCAGAATTTAGGCTTCTAGGGATTTGAACTTTTTAGGTCTTTGGATTTTCTGAACACCTTAAATTTGCAATAATGTGCCTTTTCTGATTTTGTTTCTTCTCTGGCTTGAGTTAAGTTAAAGTTTTGAGATTTTGGTTTTGAACTTTTTAAAACGTAGGTGCTTAGGACGTTTCACTTGTTGGGTCTTTAGTTTTTAAGGACCCTGAGAATTTTGACTATAGCCCTCTTCTTGACATTATACGTACTTATGGGACTTTTGGACCTCTGATTTTTTTTTTTTGGAATTTTGGGTTTTTTTGGAAAATTTAATACCTCAGATTTTTAGTAATAATATCATTTTCAAATGTGGGACTTCGTTCATTTTTTGGGCTTCCGCCACCAAGCGGGTGTTGCAACAATTTAATGCAAATCGGAAACGTTGGAGTGTAAGGCACAAATTTAAGACTGATGTCTTGGATGTCGCCCTAATTCACACTTTTTCTTACAGATAAGAATGATGAAAATACTTATAACACGAGCTTCGAGAATAGGCTGCGATCAATATTTGATTCTTTGCAAGATCTCAACGCACGACACTCCAAAAGGCGGACAAAATTCATTTTCAGTACTTATGAAAACCGCCTTATGATAACTCGACGACTGCACTGCCCCATTGAAAGGAAGGGTTCCATTTTAGGGGACGCAAAGTTGGTTATAGAAAATATATTGCACTTGTGTCTGAGTTGAATTTCCCCCTTCAATGCTTGAGGTAACGCCAAGTAATTTGTCGAAGATGTCCTCCATTGATCAAATCCCCTAACATTCCAAAGGCTGTCATTACGACGGTGCTGAAATCTTGAGTAAAAAATCCAAGAGAACAACATTTCGGGGCATTTCACATTCCAAAACAAAAAAGACCGAACACTTTCCCCGATGAACCGAAGCTAACCTCTGAGAAGCTCTTCTTGCGACCAGATGCATTTCAAGTGGTTTCATGATACCTCCCAAGTGCATCAGTCCACTTCAAGTTCAATCTCCAGCAGACGGCACTGTCATTTGAGTCTGCATGCAACCACTTCATGCAGCCAGGGAAAGTGTATTACTGCCAAGAAACTTACCTTTGGTACTTAAGCATGGCCCTTGGCAGTAGGAAATTGTTGTTCACCGTGTCATCGACTACATGCTCTCTCCCGCTGTCATCGTAGAGCTTTCGCACCGATCTGATGTTGTTGTCCAGTGAGAGTTGGCTCGATGTCGCGGAACTACTCATTTGCTGCGGTGCCTGCTTCTCGACATCCAATGAAAATGACTCGACCGACGATCGCTTACCTATGGAGTGTGAGGTGAAGAAGGCACCGATCCGCTCAAGGTATGTTCTCTTTGAATCCGTGGAGTTCATCGGATGCACGAAAGAACTCAGGCTACTGCTGGCAATAGAGCTGTGGCTGCTGCTGCTTTGACTATACGCTGTTGGTGTCTTCTTCTTCTGATGGTGATGGGGCCGATTTAGATTAAGACTAAAGCTGTGGCTGTGGCTGTGACTAACAGTCGCACCAATGCCAGGCGATGGCGATACGGACGCTGATCGTTGTATCTGATGGCAGACCTTGCATCCGCCCATCGTGTACTTGGGATGATGACCAGAGAGGCTTCCATGGTGGTGGTGATGTTGGTGCTGATGCTTGAATGTGTGCGAACGACTTCCCTCATCCTCGTCGTCCTCCTCCTCATCCTCATCGTACGGCAGCACCTCTATTGCATCAAAGTCGTACGAGTTGAAGTACGCCTGCTCTTTGGTGCGTTTGACTTTGGCCGCCTCGGAGGCGTGGTGATCCAGCTCAGCCGCGGTTAGGGTACCCACAGACGTTGGCTTTGCTTTGCTATCGCATGTTGGCATCTTACTAGCTGGCAGCTCCGCGCATCGGCATCCGAGTAGTCTGCAAAGAAAACAAAATATACAACGGCGTGAGTTGTCGGTCGTCGAAAATGAAAGTGTTTCTATTAGCGGATTACGCCACTGGCATAATAACCGTGTCAGCGGAAGGGGTGAGGAGATTGGCGGGGAAATTGACACAGTGCTCGCGTTCTGTCAGCTCGAGATGGTTAAATGGGCGTAGCACTGCCCATTTCGCGAGAGAAGGCTTCATTTGGCTTCGAGACTCAGCGGCAGGGTCTGCTGCCGCAGAAGGTCGCACTGAAAGAGTTACGAGCTCGGGCTAATGTGACAGGCGCATGCATACATTTGCATTCGTGATTGGCGGTCGTTCGGGCTCGCTGTGGGAGTCGGTGACACAGATCTGGAGCCGCAATTGAAATGCATGTATTCCGCGGTTAGGCAGCTGTAACGTTCGCCGCTTGTATAACTGAGAGGAAGGCAGCGGCAATCTCGATGAGTTGGGTCACCGTCCGATAGAGAGTGTCGAAGGAAAGTGATAATTAAACGGCACCAATGCAGACTAGTTTTACGTGCAGTTGAATGCGAATGGGAAGCTGTATGAGTGTCATGTGTTCAATGCAGGAGCTACTGTGGAACTTGTCGTTTGGATTCTGAGACTTTGTTGGGTATTCGACGGAAATCAGAGCTTTCACCCGTTTCAAACCTATGCAAATGCGATTTCAAATTAAGCTCACGGTTCAGCATTGACAGACGAGATTCTCGCTACCGTGTCAGGAGCTTTAGCTGCGGACCAATATACCGGGCGAAATAGTGCAAGAATTGTGCTCCTTCTTCAGTGCTGACATGTTTTCTTCTTCCACCTGTTCTTCCTTTTTCTCAACCAGATCGCTAATGTAGTCAGTCACGGAAAATGTCTAGAATACCCTGGCTTGTCACAGAATGAAACTGTTTGGTCGAGCGGTCTTAGGTAGTGGCCGGATTACTTTTCTTCTGTGCGTATGCTCTTTAATTGTAGCTAACTGGAGACAGAATAAAGAGAATGACGAGCTCTCAGCGCAGACTATCTCTCCCACCTATAAAGAAAAAAATTTAACTGCGACAACTAGTCATAGGTAGAGCATTTGAAGGGATCTTTTTCGGAAATATTGAAGACGTACAGATGGTCCAAATTTTATTCCACTGTGGTCAAGCGGATGGCGTGGACCTATATTTTTGTGCAAAGTTGGTGATTGCTTTTAAGTTGGCATACAGCTTCTCTAAGCAATATTTACAGTAACCGCTTACAAGTGAAGCAATGTATGCAGCGACCCTTGTCAAAGCAGGACTCTTCAGGTCGAAGAAGCGTGGAATTTATTCCCCCTTCATTTAGAAAAATTGAAAAACTTTCATAGACTACGACGAGACTCGGATATTGATGCCCATTCTGCTGGCGACGACGCAATATGAAAACATGTTCGATTCAACAGGTGGAGTGTGAGGTCTATTAATAGACCATTAGTAGCCGATTAAGAAGTCTGTAGGATGAACTTCAGCGCCATTTAGAAGGTGCGATGGAATGCCCACAAGACGGACTTCACCGCCACTCAGGAAGTGCCATGAGATGCCCACAAGACGGACCTTACCGCCATTCAGGAGGTTGCATGGGATGTCCAGAAGATGGGCTTAAACTGCCATTCAGGAGGTGCGTTGGCACGCCCACAAGACGGACTTCACCGAGATTCAGGAGGTTCGATGGGATGCCCACAAGACGGACTTCACCGCCATTCAGGAGCTGCGATGGGATGCCCACAAGACGAACTTCACCGAGATTCAGGAGGTTCGATGGGATGCCCACAAGACGGACTTCACCGCCACTCAGGAAGTGCCATGAGATGCCCACAAGACGGACCTTACCGCCATTCAGGAGGTTGCATGGGATGTCCAGAAGATGGGCTTAAACTGCCATTCAGGAGGTGCGTTGGCACGCCCACAAGACGGACTTCACCGAGATTCAGGAGGTTCGATGGGATGCCCACAAGACGGACTTCACCGCCATTCAGGAGCTGCGATGGGATGCCCACAAGACGAACTTCACCGAGATTCAGGAGGTTCGATGGGATGCCCACAAGACGGACTTCACCGCCATTCAGGAGCTGCGATGGGATGCCCACAAGGCGGACTTCACCGCCATTCAGGAGGTGCCATGGGATTCCCACAAGACGGACTTCACCGCCACTCAGGAGGTGCCATGAAATGCCCACAAGACGGACTTCACCAGGATTCAGGAGGTTCGATGGGATGCCCACAAGACGGACTTCACCGCCATTCAGAAGCTGCGATGGGATGCCCACAAGACAGACTTCACCGGGATTCAGGAGGTGCCATGGGATGCCCACAAGATGAACTTCTTCATCATTCTTTAGGATAAATACAACGACAGCAAGGGTAACTTTGATTTAATTGCGGGCTATTACATAGCCGACCGATGTTTCATTGAGGAGTGAGATCTAGAATCAGACCAAGGAATATAAGGCCAAAATACGGAGTTGACTTTTTTTCATAGCATAGGAAAATGAGTGAAATTCAAAAGTCAACAGCATTTGCACGATCTTTTAGAAATCAGTATAGCTTCTTAAAAGAACGAACTTTCGAAGAAGCATTGGCTTTTAGGGAATGAAGAGGATCGACGTCGGATGTCAAAAGTGGTGCAAAACGGAAAGCACTGAAATGAAATTAAAATTGCAGCTTCATATGGACCTAAAACACCAAGCAGTCTCTGTTCTACATTCTGATCAGCCCTGGGCTGTTTTGTTCTGGAATGCGGTTGAAGGAAATCAAATTTCTTCTGTCCTGGCTTCTGGCATGTGCCTTGTTTGCACACTGATCGCTCGCTTGGACAGCAGAGCCATCACTCTCAAATTTCTCTGAATCTGTATGCAGATGATGAACCTTTTGCACTTCGTAGGAGGGAGCATCCTAAACAGCAGAACCAATCCCTTAAGACCACACACTTGGAATCACGATAGTATCACGGCCTTCGCAAAGTGGGTCAATTGATTTTCCTTCAAATTTAGAAAGCCCGATAGCGTGTGCGCTACCCGAAGCCAGTCAGTTAGTCATGGTTGGCTGGATTCCGCCTTCAAGCACGATGTACGAGCATCGTTTACGACGATCCATTGCAACAATATCCGCGTCCATCACCGAAGTGTGCACTTCAAAAACAATAGAACTCCGCATAATGATTGATTGCCAAACTCGGAGCCATTACGGCCACCCCGGCTACTGATATTCACCACCAGCCCGCGCATGGCCCAGAAACTTCAACGACTGCACCGAAGATGTAAGTTAATCATCTGCCAGTCGACGAGCGCAGCGATTGCATGTCGTTTCGAAAAGTCATTTTTTATGCGCTCTGCCGTCGTTTGTTTCCAAATTGCACAAAGTGCGACCGGCACGAGTGGCCCTGGCACAAAATATGGCAAGGCAGCAACAACAACTTCGCCGTGATAGATACGGCATTGCGAAAGATCTAAAAATAAATGAGTCTGAACAATGAGACGCCAAACAGAACAAGACAGATGTTCAACTTAACGAGCAGAGCACATCCATTGATGAGCTACGATGAGGGTTCCTGTGTAACGATTGCTTTCCGCGGACAATTATGAATAGACACAAGCGTCTGTGAGCATCCTCGATTGCGAGCGGATTCAGTGTGTCTTTTTACAGATATGATCTAACGATACGGCAGATCGGGAGAAGTGGTGCAGAGCCATTTGGGACCGACTGTTTGCATAGAGACCGGCTCTGGAGAAACTCTGAAGATCCGTTTGACGTGTAAATTCTGTAAAGGTCATTGAATTGCTTACGTCGAGCGTTGGTGCCGATGACGACGATGGTACACTGTGGTACGAGGCAGTTGCCTTATTGAAAGATATTCCGCCACTTAGATCTTTAAAGGTTCATGCTGCACTGATTGGCGGTTGTTTTGGTCATTGAACCACAGGTAGGTCGTAGGTGGCCGTCTCTGAGGTAACCCAGAGCCGTTGGCAGTTGATAGATGGATCGAATAACGGTTTTCAAAGTTCCGCACAAGGGTGCGGTATGGTTATGCGGAGAAGGCAGTAAAAATCCCATCACTGCCAGTGGGAAGAAAGCCAGCCGCCAGCGATACGGTCATCTGGATAGCTGGGCGCATTTGGGTCTCACCACAACCTGTGGCTCTTCATCAATTGTGGACGTTCTGGCAGCGTCACTATGATATAACCCAAGATTAAGGCACTTGGCGGCTCGAGGCCACAAGTGATTTGAAGTGAAATTTAATTTCCTAGAAACAAAAGAGTTGGGCAGCGAACCTCAGGTTTTTGTTGCTGTGCCCCCTTGTGGTTTCGATGCCGAGGTGCTATGAGTTTTCTCACGTAGATCGAATAGTTCGCGAGTGTATTGCGTGAAAGTAAAGTGTGTGCTTGAGATTCTTTGCTGTCCGTCGGACGGTTTCGGGTATCGATACGACTGGAGGGTGTGTATTGAGTTGAAGTTGATATCAAATTGAAGGTGGATTGCTCCTGCTGTTGTTGGTGTTGCTAGTTGTGGTGGACATCATCATTTAAAAATATTCCACTTGAAGTGGACCGTATCTGAAGGGTATCAAACACTTGTTCTCAGACGTCACATGACGTCATGGGAAGTTACTTTCAAATGCAAATTTATCTGTAGTTAGTTGATGAAGGCTGACCTACTTCCAATACAGCCAAATGTATGCAACGTTCCATCGCCCAAAGAGGATAATCCTATCCAATAGACCTAATTGCTCCCTCGAGAAAGCCAAGTTGACAAACATGACATCATCTGAGTGTGTTTTTTTGCAATACAAAAATTTTGCAAAAAGCGACACAATGTGTACATGGCAGCAGCCTGCGTGCGGTCCAAAGTGCGTGCGGCTTGTAACATAAGACGACCAACTGCGACCAGCCGACGACTAATCGTCGACCACAACGACGACGACAATGATGGTGGTGGTGACATAACGTCGTGTTGCACGCCTCTCCATTTTTGTTTGTAGATTAGGTTCGCTCATGACAATAACACTGTCAAGAGTGAAATTCTTTTTTTTTTCTTTTTCACACACCCTGTTGCTGCTTCTTGCGGCCGAACCGAGGAGGGGCTGCATGCTAGGGCGTAGGTTGGGCGGTGTTGTCTTTTGCGTTGGCTTTGGATTGCGCATGAGTTTCTCAACAATCTGTTGAACGTGAGGCTTGTAATGGTTGTCGCTGCAATTGGTTCGTCTAAAATGTAAGTAAAAAGTGTTGCACGATTAGGGTTTGTTGCAACATGGGTGGGTGTGTGGCGCCAGAAGTGTCATCGGTGGGAGATTGATTAACAAAGTTCCGAAGTAGGTGAGTTGCACTGCAATGTGATCTGTCCCGAGGATGCCATGGAGTGAACATCTTACAGGGAGTTGATGCCTAGTGAAGACGAAATCAAGTTGGAATTGGACAACAGCAGTCATAGGAACATTTTAGCTGTGGCGCTGCTTGTGGCGTAGTGAGTAGAGTACGACGCTCACACGCCGAAGAGTCTAGGTTCGATTCCCGGAATTTTTCTCGAATTTTTCACAGCCTCCCTCTTTCGAGCTGCTGACAACGCTCAAAGAGTAATAATTGTCTAAGAAAGCTTCTTAAGCTTCGCCGTTCGGAGGCGGCAAATAACTGTAGGTTCCTTCCACTCGTGAGAGAACAGAAGCGCGCACAACACGGGTAGTTGATAAGCAAGCTAGGCCCTGGTCCTCCTGTGGACTGTCGCGCCAACAATTATTATTCTTATGTTGCTTGAAGTGAAAATTGGTTCATACAAGGGTTCCCTTCTGCTTTTAAAATATAGAATGAATGTAGACTAGAGGAAGATGTTCCGGATCGTGGTGGAGAAGTGGGAGTTTCGCTTAACTGGCTACAGCCAACAATGTACCCTAGGTTTTGAGGCATTTCTGAAAATAGTCTGAAGAGTAAAATGGAATGGAGTCTGTGATCGGGGGAAGTTTCCGCCATTTACTTACTTCATCCAGGATGTGACCAGCGACTTCCCTTACGACGCAATCCAAAGACTGTCAAAAGCGCCGCCTATGGACAGATTTCATAGTTCGACAGCCCTCTAGGACTAACTGGATACTTGATATGGCAATGATCGAGATGAGGCAGAACTTTATCGCTCAATAATACTAATAATTGTATGGCAAGAGGACCAGGGCCTAGCTTGCTCATCAACTACTCGTATTGTGCGGGCTTCTGTTCTCTCACGAGTGGAAGGGATCTACAGTTTTTTGCCGACTCCTAACGGCGAAGTTTGGGAAGCTTTTTTTTAGACAGTTATTGCGTTTTGAGTGTTGTCAGCAACTCGAAAAAGGTGGTACCGTGAAAAAGAGGCATATCGGCAGTCAGCAGAGTGGACAGCAGCCGGTGAACAACGCCCAAAGAATCCAAAAACGCAAAGGACGGCTGGCAAGGTTCTGGCATCCGTATTTGGAATGCACACGGGATCTTATTCATCGACTATCTTGAGTGGCCGCCGTGGTGTAGTATGTGGAGCCAGCTATGCCCTGGACTCCCTGTGGACTGTCACGCCATACAATTATTATTATTATGTTGAGAAAGGCAAAAGGATCAACCGCTACGTGGCAATATTGGTGCGTTTGAAGGAAGAAATTGGTCCCATATGGAGAAGAAAACAATACTCTTACACCAAGACCAGGCACCGTGTCACAACTCGTTAGCTTCCGCGGCCAAATTGCACGAATTGGGCTTTGAGTTTTTTTTTTCAACCACCGTATTCTCCAGATCTGGGCCCCAGCGACTGCTACCTCTTTTCAGACCTCAAAAAGATGCTCGCCGGAACAAAATATGGCTCGATAAGAAGGTGATCGCTGAAACTGAAGCCTACTTTGAGGCCCAAGATAAATCGCTTTATAGAAAAGTTATCGAAGTGAGAAATACTAGGAAGTTTAAAATTAGATTACCGGAATAAATTCATTCTCGGTAAGAGGTTTCTCAAAGGAATAGCACATCGTTTTGCTAGAACTGTAAATCTCGCAGTTGAATTCAATAATAAAGCGCATTAAGAAGTGAATTTGAAAAGAACGTGACATGTTTACAATGAGTTACAAAGACGGAAAAGGCTAAGTAGTAAGACGATGCAGCAAAACGCCCTCCATGGAGGAGATCGTCTGCCACGGTAGTGGCGGTGAAGAATATTGGCTGCAGTTTATTCCTCGTTTTGAGTCAGATTAAGGTACTCTGTATAGTGCTGATGGAAGGGGCATGAGAAGCGCGCGGTCGACGAAATAGAAAGGTGTTATGGTACGAATGAAGTTCGAAAGTTTTACCGAAAGGTAAAACATCTACCCGGAGAATACAAGGCTCGGACCAAGGCCTGACGGGACCAAAATGGACAGCTTGTGGAAGAGTCGCAGTCGTTGCTGGCAATCTGGAAGGATCATTTTAGAAGACAACTCAACGGCGATGACTGACCAAATCCCCTTGTTAGGCAGAATGTTCCACTCGATTTGGACGATAATAGACAAGAATTTCGTTTCTCCGACTTAGACGAGGTGAAGAAAGCAATATCGGAGCTGAAGTCGAACAAAACTGCTGGAGCTGACGGACTGTCCGCAGAACTATTTAAAGCAGCTGGAGATGACCTGGTTGGGCGCATGCACCATCTCATCTGTAAGATATGGTAGGAGGAAAGCATGCCCGATGAGTGGAATCTTAGCGTCGTTTGCCCGGTTCACAAGAAAGAAGGCCCCTTTGACAGCTTCAACTGTTGAGGGATTGGCCTCCTCATCATCGCCTACAAGGCCCCTCTTCCGCATTGTGGAAGCGGCTGAAGTGCTTTGCCAACAACCTGAGGGGCCTTTATAATTATGGATTCAGGCCAGGAAAATCCACTATAGATCAAATCTTCACTTTACGGCAGACCCTAAGAAAAACCCAAGAAGTGCAAACCAACACTCACCACATATTCGTCGATTTCAAAGCCTCATATGACAGTGTGCATAGGAACCAGCTATACAGTGCCACGTCTAGTTTTGGCCTTCCTACCAAACCCGTCAGATTGTGTAGGATGACGATGGAGAACTTTTGCTGCTCCGTCAAGGTCGGTAACAACCTCACCGAGACCTTCAAAGTCGAAAAAGGTCTTAGACAAGGTGACGCATTATCATGCGACTTTTTCAACATCATTCTCAAGAATATTGTGCGCAAGTCAACACGAGAGGCGTGATCTTCCAGAAGTCAGTTCTATTGCTAGCTTACGCTTATGACATCGAAGCGACTGGATCAACACAGGCAGCCCTTAAGGAAGCGTTTGGTTTCAAGCGGAAGCGGCTAAAATGGGTCTGCCGGTGAATAAGGGCAAAGCGAAAGGAAACACCACGTCGACACCACAGACAGAGCGTCACATTAGGACTTCTTCTCAAGACGCCATTGAGTAAACATAATTGTTGGCGCGACAGTCCACAGGGGGACCAGCGCCTACCTTGAACATCAACTACTCGCGTTGTGCGCACTACTGTTCTCTCACTAGTAGAAGTTACCTACAATTTTTGCAGCCTCCGAATGGCGAATTTTGGGAAGCATTCTTAAACAATTATAACTCTTTGAGTGTTTTCAGCAGCTCGAAAGAGGTGGTGCGAGGTGTTCAGCCGGGAATCGAATCTGGCCCTTCTGCATGTGATTGTCGCACTCTACCCAATACGCTACGGTAAACCCTCTCTAGAAATACTAAGCTGGCCTTATATAATATCTAGATCATCCCAGTTCCACTTTATAGACTGGAAACCTGAAGATTATTAAAAGCGGATAAGATAGCCTGGACTTAGGTGGCGCACACAAGTGGAAAAGAACGTCAACCAACTTGGAGTGCGCAACTGGGAGCAGGCAGACAGCGAGAAATCGTGCTAACTGCAGAGGCCTGTTAGCCCCAGGTTCACAAGAAGAATAAGCTGAAGTCTCATGATTGTGGGTTTTCCTGAAGTCGTAAACCTTTTTCGCATAGCCCGATTGTCTGGCATCGATACAATCATTCAACCGTTTTTCGAAATTTATTACTTTCTTATCAGGCCTGTGACCCATGAAGGATCTGAGCCTGAGTTATACCTGCCTTCCATTCTTGACGGTCACGGACACGGTGCTTCTAGTTGTCTAGCCCAAGCTCTCTAGCGTCTGCAATCACTGTGTCTCTATACCGGAGGTTCGGCCTTCTTCGCCTTCTCGAACCCGCAGACTCGGATTGGAAGACACTCTTATCTAAAGACTTGCTGTTCGTTCGTTAACGTGGCCGAGCCACTGTGGTGGAAGGATTTTTGCCTTTCGAACAACGTCCACGTCTTGGTACAGCACATAGAGTTCGCGGTTGTGTCTTCTCCTCCATTCGCCTTCATCGCAGGCGGTCCATATATTCTTCGCAGAATTTTTCCTTCAAAGGAACCAAGAATCTGCTCTGCCACTTTGCTTACCATCCAACACTCGGCTCCGCATAAGAGTACGGGTAGGATTAGCGTCCTGTATATCATTATCTTAGTCCTTCGAGTCAGAAGTTTCGCTTCTAGCTGTTTTGACAAACCGAAACAACACCGGTTGCCCGAGATGATTCTGTACCGAATATCCACTAAGGCGACGCATGTGGAGTTCACGTTTGCCCTGAGGTACACAAACTCCTTCACTGTCTCAAAGTTGTAGGAGCCAGTTTTCACATTCCGACCGAGGTGTTGTTCGACGGACCGATTCTGTGTCTACAGCGCATGTTTCTTTTCATCCCCGTTCACTTTAAAGCCAGCTCGTCTGAGTATCACATTAGGCAACAGAAACTTCGAGGCCGTTCTTGACGTCTACCACGGCTCCGCGGTAAACAGGGACAACACCATCAGTACCAAAATCAAACGCAGAATCCCTCTGGCCAATCGCTGTTTCTTTGGGCTCAAGAGGCAATTGAGTAATAAAGCCCTCTCTCGAAGGACCAAACTCTATTTTTATAACAGCTTGATCATCCCAGTCCTACTTTATGGTGGTGAAACCTGGACGTTACCAAAGGCGGATGAGGAAGCCCTTAGTCTTTTCGAGAGAAAAGTATTGCGTACGATGTTTAGCCCTGTTTGCGTCGATGGCATCTGGAGGAGAAGATTTAAGAACGAACTGTATGGACTGTACAGCGACATGCGCCTGGCCAAGCGTCTACTGATACAACGCTTAAGATGGCTAGGCCATGTAGAGCATATGGACACCACTGCTCCGGCCCGAAATGTATTTGAATCCGAGCTATTGGGACAACGCAACAGGGGACGGCCTAGTCTAAGTTGGAAAAAGACCTCAACCAACTTGGAGTGCCCAACTGGAGACAGCTGGCGAAAGATCGTCTTGGTTGAGGCCCAGGTCCACCCCGGACTGTAGCGCCACAAGAGGAATAAGAAGAAGAAGAAGTATAGTGCTGATAGTCTGTCGGAATTAAAAGATTGTCTGCGGAGGCATGAAAAGTTAAGAAGTAAACATAAAGAGGATGCAACTAATAAAGTAGCTAGAAATAATTTAAATGCTGAAAATAACCGTCTGAACCCTTAAACAAACAACACGTGGAGTTCCCAAGCGGTCTCTCTTCTTACTACTAACCGCATCCAATGCTGCTTGTTTTCGGTGATCGGAAGAGACAGATATGTTCAGTGTGATCGTTGACTCGAGGTTCGAAAAATGTTTCTTTAAGAGGATCTGTCTGTATGTTTCTATCTGGTGTTTTTTTTATGGCCTGAAACCTTTAGCAGTTGGTTTGTTGTGATCTACCACAGTCCGATTACTTATGCAGTTTACTGCCTTGCAATTCCTTTTTGTTATTTTTGAAAATATCTGTCTCTAGAATTTCCTTATTTATTTTTTAGCACATGCGGATGTAGCGCTTGATTGAGGTTTTGACACATTTACCATAAAGCTACGCTTGGTCTTTATTTGTTTTGAGAAGCAATTCTGAAATGGTCACTTAAGCTCGGACAATGCCAAGCGCAAGAAGGCCAATGTCTGGTTAGTTTTGCCAACTATCGTGTACGTATTCGTTCAACTGTCCACAGTCAAAGCATGTCATTGCCACATCCACATGAGACTGTAATTTATTTCACAATTTAACGAAACTCCGTCCCTTAGTGGCAAACCTGGCTGTGACTCAGCTTTTAATTGGCTCACAATAATCGCACAGAATTGGCTTCCGTCTATGACTTGACCTTTGATTCGAATTGATTTTGATTTCAGCATTCCTCTGCCTGAGTCACCACCTACGACGATGACTTCCTTCAGAACGATGCAGCTCAAGCTGACTCAATCAAAGACTCATCCAAAGAGCACATCTCACATCTCACTGCTGCCGGAAGACGGCGCTCGTCCACAATCATCATTTCGAGTGCGTGCACACACTAGTGGGTGTACCGTAAGATTTGACTTTGGCTGCCGGAAGGTCTCGAGCGTCCACTGAAGGACAGCGCTCCAATTAGCGTAAAAATTTGTTGGCACGGCCGCTGTGCCGCACCAAGATGGTAACCCAAATCTGTCACAGATGAGTTCAACAATCTGCAACACAAAACCCAATGACTGGCCGCTAATTGCGCTCGGAACAATGACACAATGAAGCTCTACATCATTTCGTCACCTCAGCGGCCAGATGCCAACAATGGCGCTGCACGACCGATTACCGCCGCGGGATGAATAATTCATTCCGAAAGGCCTATTACCAACTGCGCCACGCAACCTTGCCCTTGATTTAATGGCATTATTTATCCAACAAAACTCAAAGATAACACCGCCATTAAAGCAGTCGTTGCGGCCGTTCAGCCGTTTAGCCGTTCAGCTGTTCAACACTTCGGAGGCTCGGACACTTGGACACTCGGTCGCAGTGGCGTCGTTGTCGGTTTTCAGCTCTCAGCGGCAGTGGCCCGACTACAATTGAAATGCAAATTTCCCTAACCTCCCGCCAAAGCGGGCGCGTAAACCAGCTCGCCAGCTCGCCAGCTCGAAAGTTGATTTTGGTCTGCTTCGAATTTGGGCACCCAAGAGGTCACCGCAGCCATCGGCCAATGCAATTAACCTTGCTCGCGTGTGGCAGCGGTGGATGTGAGTGTGTGTGTGTAGGGTGCTTCAGCGATGACTGCCATTCGACTGAATCGTTACGTCGGTGCCTTTGTGACTGCAAGATTGACGGAGAAGCGCGAGTCTCATGCAATAGAGCTGATTACGAAGAAACTATGCAATGAGGTATTTCCTGGAATTCGCTTGAGCTGCGGGTCTGCAGACAATGCTCGTCACGCGGAAAGCCTCTATGACAAATGTTGCACAGGCGCTGGAAGTGACAGTGAAATCATGGGAACGAGGATGAAGTCTGCCGATTCAAGTTGACTGGGGGTTTGTCTAATTCATGGAGACTACGATGATGCAAATAAGACATGACTTGGAATGCAATTAAGGGTGGGCAGATGAGTACCCCAAGTTTCGCAAAAGGTCTGACAATTTAATTTCATACGATAAGTTCACAAGATATTTGGGTCTTCAGTGATCTGTCTTCAGAAGGCATTCAGAAAATATTTGGTCAGAAATGTGTTCTAAAGTCTGTTGTTTCAGGAATTTGTTCTGTTCTTTTAAAACATGCTTGAATCTTTTTGGTCAGAAATTAAAAACCTTCTGGCCCGTATGTGTTCCAAAATCCGCTTGATCTTATAAAACGACCAAAAATCTAGTTTCGAAGATTTTTATCAAGACTTCATTGGCTTGCATTTTTTTGGTCAGAAAAGAAAGATCTTCTGGTCCATTTGTGTGCCAAAATCTGCTTTTTTGAAAGTTTTTCTGATCTCGCAAAACGACCAAAAATGTAGTTCCGAAGATTTTTATCAAGATTTCTTTGGCTTGAATTGTTTTCGGTCAGAAATGAAAGATCTTCTGGTCCATTTGTGTTCCAAAATCAGCTTTTTTGAATATTTTTCTGATCTTTTAAAACGACAGAAAATTTAGTTCCGAAGATTTTTATCAAAAGTTTCTTGGCTTACTTTTTTTTTGGTCAGAAATGATAGATCGTAAGGCCTTTTAGATTTTTTTCTGATCTCGTAGAATGGCCGAAAATCTAATTTTGAAGAGTTTTATCAAGACTTCTTTAGCTTGAATCTCTTTGGTCAGAAATGAATGATTTTCTGCCCCATTTGTGTTCCAAAATTTGCTTTTTTGAAATTTTTTCTGATATCCTAAAATGACCGAACATCTAGTTCCGAAGATTTTTATCAAAACTTTTTTGGCAACATTTTTTTTTGGTCTAAAAAAAAGATCTCTTGGCTCATGTGTGTTCCAAAATTTGCGTTTTTAGAATTTGTGTTGATTTCGTAAAACGACCAAAAATCTAGTTCCGAAGATTTTTATGAAGACTTCTTTGGCTTGAATTGTTTTTGGTCCGAAATGAAAGATCTTTTTGCCCATTTGTGTTCCAAAATCCGCTTTTTTGGAATTTTTTCTGGATTGAATTTTTTTGGTCAGAAATGAAAGATCTTTTGGTATTCAAAATTGTTTTTTTTTTTAATTTTTTTCTGACCTTGTACATTTTTTGGCCCATTTGTGTTCCGAAGTCCGTTTTTTGGAATTCGATCGAAAATCTTGTTCTCATTTTGGCATAAATTGTATTTATTTGATCAGAAAAACGTTTAAGCATGTTTCAAATCGACTCATTCTTCTGTGGGACATAGGACCTGAAACGTCAAAGCTTTTTTTTGACAAAAAAGCAATTTTCATCATCCGTTGTCGACCAGTTCTCATTGTCCTGCGCCATCTTAGCTTTCGGATAGGTTTTCTGCCGTACTGAGTTATGGTCTTTCACTGCATAAGTTGGTACAGAGTACCTTTCGAGTTGTGACACTTATAATTCTGATTTTGCACGGTGATGGCTATAGGTCCTTTATCTGTCCTCGTTGAAAACGGCATGGCAGAGACTTTGGGGCCAGAATTTTGATAATGTGTGAACAGAGTGACTGCAGCTATTCGGTTATAGCGGTATTCCTTCTTCTCGTTTGAGTGCCGCTACATACCGGTATGAACCTGTACCCGAATCAGCATGCGTTTGCTGCTAGAACGGTCCCTTGCCACCTTTCATGTCCACTTGAGTGGGCCATCTCTGAGAAAGTCCTACTCTGTTGCGTTTTCTAAGTGGTTTAGATGCAAAAACATTTTGAGCCGAAGGAAAATTATACCTCCTTTGTCCGTGGTTTAGATCCAAACCATTTTGAGCAGAAGGAAAATTATACCTCCTTTCTACATAACTTAGTCATCCTTCGCGGTTTACTCGAAGTCGCATGGCTAGGCGTAGGCCACCGTGTGGTCGCTGAATATTCTTCTTCTGATGCCACTACCCAAACTCATCAACTACTCGTGTTGTTCGCGCTTCTGTTCTCTCACGAGTAGAAGGGGCCTACAGTTTTTTGCCGACTTCGAATGGCGAATTTTCAGAAGCTTTCTTAGACAGTTATTACTCTTTGAGTGTTGTCAGCAGCTCGAAAGAGGTAGTGCCGTGAAAAATTCAAAAAATTCGTGTTGAGCTGGGAATCGAACCTAGATCTTTGGCGTGTGAGCATCGTACTCTACTCTCCACGCCACGGCGGCCACAGTAAGACCAAATTTCCCAAGGAGTGAGGTCTAGAGAATGGGGGTAAGACCTTCTATTTCAGTGTTTGCAGGTAATATTTGACCATAACAGGGACGTGAGCCGAACGTTCTCACTTTGTACAACTATCTTGTCATTTCTTTCTGCCGTTTCTGACCGTTTTTGACGCGATGCACCGCATAAGTGGTAGTCATAGTGTAGCCCATTGTACACCTCACCCGTCTAGTTCCAGCATTACCTTAAATCGTGAATGTTTTCTTGGTTTGGCGTCGATATAGACAATGATGGAACGGGTTAAACAGGCATTTTTTCTTTCTGAGGTTCAACTTTTCATCCTCAGTCACAATCTGGTGCTAAAATCCTTTTTCTATGATGTCTTTCAAGAAGCAGTTTCAAGATAAAAAATCGCATCTCGACATCTATCGATTTCAATTCGTACGGCACCCAATTTCCTGGATTAATGATCGAACTTTGCTGAGAGTTCGCAAATTCACTTGCATTTGGCACGGATGTTGATCCAGGAGGCTGCCCTCTTAATTTTTGTCTTCATACTTGTTGGACTGGTGTTCGATGCATAATTTACCACTTTTGAGTCGTTAAAACCACTCTCAGCATGATTTATTAGTCGGGGCAGATTCACCATAAGTTCCTACAAACATTCGATTTGCTCCAGACAGACAATTTCGGACATTTTCGTTGTTGCCTGAAACAGACGCTGATGCAAGCTAATTACAATATAACAAATAACACATTTTTCCAATAAAGAAAGGAATCGCTTCCAAGATCAGCAATAACTTGCAGGTGGCGCCATCTTTTGGAAATGGAGGAATAACATAAATTCAGTCGCTTCACACTCAAGCTGATAACTGTTTCTCTCCAATTCCATTGAAGACATTGCACCGAAAATTGAAGAGGCCCTCCAGTCGAGAATAAATTTCAGAGGGGATTGAAAAACAAGAAGGACTTTATGACAGCTCGTTTTCCTGACTTAAGACATCCCGCACTCATTTCTCATTCAACGAATCTGCAACCAATTCATCTGCTTCTCTTTTGGAAACATAACCGTCATTCTATTTAAAGTACCTGTCTGTCTGTCTGAATGGCTTCAAGGCGGTTTAAGTTCACTTCTGTCCTTGAATGTCAAAATTTCGATTTCATTTGGTAGTACCTTTGCACTCGGTGGACGGACCTCTACTGTTCTAAAAGGCTAACGATCAATCAGGTCTCGTTTGGTTTTCAGCGGGCATCATCGAAACGGTTCCTTTGCTTCTCCTGCACTTCTGGAATACGTTGCAGCGTTACAGCTCGTCTTTCCTAACTTAAGGCTCGTTCTCGAGACATCCCGCGCTCGTTCCTCATTCAACCAATCTGCAACCAATTCATTTGCTTCCCTTTTGGAAACATAACCGTCGTACTATTTAAGGTACCTGCCTGTCTGTCTGAATGGCTTCAAAGCGATTTAAGTCCACTTCTGTCCTTTAATGTCGAAGTTGCTGCACTTATGGAATACGTTGCAGAGTTACGTCTTGCATAAGACCGCTTTCCTCTTGAACACGGTGGTCACTACGCTCTGGCAGCAGGTTATTGTCAGAAATATCTCTTGGAGTGTGCCATGGAGGCTGCGATGATGCAAATAAGACATGCTGTGTTGTCTTTAATAGGCGCTTTTCGCAGTGTTCTCCTTAACTTCTAAGAGTTCTGCGTACTCGCCTTGTAGAGCACATCTAAGAGTTCCTAGTACTGTATGTTTGGCAATATCCACTTGTCCGTTGTCCCGTGGCATTCTAACAGCCTGTAAGTTCTGAATTCGCTTCGTGAAAAAGCAGCTTCCATACTGCGCATTCCCCGCATCCTACAACGAACCCCTAAACAAGGCGCCTCATTTCAGGAAGCCAATGTGTTCTTGTCATCTTCGTCGGAGCCCATAAGCGCAACCTCATCATGACACCTCCACCAGTTTAGGTCATACCAAGCCAATCGAGTTGGTCCTCAAATCTGACCCTGACTGGTCCAACAAGTCATACCAATGAGCAGGCCAATAGCGTTGCAACACGCGCACCTCTTCAAATAATCACTCAACTGCCAATGCACCGAGGTTATCGTTTGATAGGCAAATTAATGCCCTTCTGCCTAAAGCGTGAGCCTTGGCTCGAAGTGTCTTTGTGGGCAACTGTGACGGTTCAAGTACCGCACGCACGATCTCTGAATGGTCCAACAAGTAGGGTGCATTCCAAATTCTCCCGGCTTGCTTGCAATGATGCAACTGACCACTAAGCTGTCGGTGCACTTTGTCATGTATAAAGCACTTGCCCGCCCAAGCTGGCACTACTCCCCGCGGCAACGGCGGAAACGATTAAGAGCATTCATCGCGTGGCACGCAAACCAACGAGGGGCCTTATAAATCCATCGTCCCTTGCTTTTTGACGCAACGTACCCTCGTCAACAATTCGTCGTTGTCCGGCGATTGCCGATGTGTTCCGTGACCTTGTGCGACGGTGTGTGTGGGTAGGCCTTTGTCTGCGCCTCTCAGGTGCTGCCAAGGTCACAAGCATTTCCAGCACGTCAACGGTGAGGAATGGTGTGAAAGAGTGATCTGAAGGGAAGAACGCCGGAAGCGGGGAGAACATGGGAGCAGCTCCATTTCGTATTTGGCTTCTCCCACGCTCAAAATCCGACAGCATTCGACGATAGGGGGTGAACCTGTGCTGGGCCCTGCAGTGGTGACTAAGTGGGGAGTTTCCATTCTCTCTTATTCTGTTTTGATTCTAGCTGGGTCTGATCAAACACTTGTCACCATTCTGATTCACCCTGTCAACATGTCACGTGTGGATGAGGATGTGTCAACAAATGACTGCAGCATGCATTTACATTCCACTTAACCTGCCAGTTAGCACCTCTGAGTAGCGACTGGACGCGAATGCGCTCAATTGCCGCATTCGCAGCCGCATTCGAAGCAGCTTCAGCTTCGAAAAAAGTTCAGGACAGATCGTTGCTGGGGAAAACTTCCAGCCTGTCATTGCAGCCTGACGTCGAGTCTTGAAACCGGAATTCGCCTTGCAGTCATTTGAATTTCCATCAGAACACATTCGACCTTGTTGAGAACATTCACTGTGAAGCCTTCAAACTGAAGTTCTTCGAAAACTCAACTCCCGCTGTGCGGAGCTTATCTCGAAGCACGTGGCTTATGTCAAGCCAATTTACTCGTTCACCCCACGCGTTCCGCGACCAATAGTGTCGTGAATGCAAATTAACTCATCAAATGTGGACGCCTAATAGATCACTAATGTACCAACACCGACGAGCTTTCAACTTTTACGACGCGCCGTTCGATTGATTGGGAATTAGAATTTATTGCCGGGAGTCTTAAATAAATTCACAAAACCCATCCACTTCGGTCTAGTGAGCAGCTAATACCGAAACCAGTTCGGGTGGGCGGGGGAAAACAGCGCGCCACCCTTCAGCTAAAACTGCACTCCAAATGCTTGACACACCTTCTTCCGCAGTGGGACCGTATTTTGACCAGCTCTGTTTGATTTCATCTTGAAGTCGGGGCGGTTGTCCATCTGTCTTATTCTCAAAGTCCAGTGGATGGCGGATATTTGCACATTCTTTCCGCTATTTGCAGTTGGCACAAGGAAACGCAAACACCGGAGTTGGGGTAGCCCTTGAAGCTGCTCGTCAGCATGACATTCTTGGCGCACGCAGTCGCGTGTAATTCGAATTCGTGATTTATGATGCGAGATGACAGACGACCGCCTTGAGGTCTGCCCGGAAGCTGCGCAAACGCGCCCATTTACGGACGACTAGATGATTTATTTTGCCCGTGGACAGATTTAGATAAATCGCTGTGAGGATAGACACTCGTGAGCCGAAGTGTTCTAAGATGGGATGATTAATTGTAGAGGCGATGTAGGATGAAGTAGAATGAGGTTCGCTTTGATGTTAGCGTTGCTCAGCGATGTTAGTTGATCGACGTAATGATGTGGGGAGGATCATTTACTATTGACCCGGAGCTCAATTGCACGCTATTTGAAATATTTCGATAAGCATTGTGGGAGCTATGTAGACGGATATAGATTACATCATCTTGGTTCTGGTCCTAGATCCTTAAAGAGATAACAATTAAGCGACAAGCTTTTAGGAGCTTTTTGCTTCTCTTGCGCAGCGATAGAAAACTTTACAGTTTCCTATGTGCGTTTTGCTCGCGCGTACATGGTTTCTTTGTTTTTCATATTCAAACAACAAATTGATGTTAAAGAAAACTCAGCAGCATATTTTATTTTCCATATTTCTCATTTCAACGGATACGTTAAAATACAAAAGTGCCCCATTTGACAAGCTGCCTGGGGTATACGAGGAGCCACCATTACATCCGTTTGAAACAACAGTTTGTGTGGTTCGAAGCAGCCCAATACGACGAACATGCTGGCCAATGTGTTGGTTTGCTTGGTACCCTATCCAGCGAACACATTCATTTCGTGTCGTTTTTTTTTCAAACTTATAATGATTGTGCAGTGATATAAAAGAAAGCAGACAACATATTTGACCACGGTTAAAATAATTTCCAGCCCTTTAATCTTTAATCTTACCTTTTCAAGGGATAAATGAATTTCCGACTAAATTGTGGCTGACTCTTAATATTGTACTTAACCCTCGATATGCACAGCGGCATTTCCCTCGATTGCAGGAAAAAATGGGGTTTACTTATGAACAGGGCCCCATCGAAGCTAACGACCAAGTCAAAATCGTTCGAGAGCTAGCGCCTCTCGAACCAGACACTATACGACGAATTTGGGCCTAAGACAAGCAAGTTCAGCGAGCACAAGTATGTTCGGCGAGCAGAACCAAGTTCGGCGTGCAGAAGCAAGTTTGGCGTGCACAAGCAAGTTCGGCATGCACTCGAAAGTTCGGCGAGCAGAAACAAGTTCGCCGCGCAGAAGCAAATTCGGCGTGCAGAATGCAAGTTCGGCGTGTATAAGGAAGTTCGGCGAGCAGAAGCAAGTTCGGCGTTTACAAGAAACTTCGGTGAGCTCAAGCAACTTCGGTGAGCAATATTAATTTCGGTGAGAACAAGCATGTTTGACGAGCGCAAGCAATTTCAGCAAGCACAAGCATGTTTGGCGATCAAATTAAAGTTCTTTAAGAAGACAACCAAGTTGGACGAGCTCAAGCAAGTTCAGCGTGCAGAAGCAAGTTTGGCGAGCATAAGCAATTTCAGCGAGCACAAGCAAGTTCCGGAAGCGCAATTAAGTTTGATGAAGACAAGTAAGTTTAACGAGCATACGAAAGTTCGGCGGGTACAAGCAAGCTCTGCGAGTTCGGAGATCAAAATTAAGTTCGATGAGGACAAGGAAGTTCAGCGAGCACAAACAAATTCGGCGAGCATGTTCGTTGTTTGGTTCAACATTTATTGGTTCGCCGTATAAGTGCTTAGTATTTTCCAAAAAATTATAATGTCCGGCACTAATAATCATTATGGTGTCATGTTACTTTGAATATGCCCCTACTGAGCTTATCGTCTCGGTAAGCTTTGGTTTCAACAAACATGATGTGATTACATGATTAGCCCTGCAAAACACACGGTTGTCTGTGATAAATTGGATGCCTGAAACGTGTGATATGTGAAGTGCCGGGTCTTAAGGAGCAGGACAGCTACGACTGATCGTCGGCGAGATACTAGTCGCTATAAGTCATCCAAAGTTGGATCTTCCGAATGGACCACCTCTATATTTACATAGTATCCACTTTAAAAATTGAAGGCCAGGAACTGTTTGTTTTTCAGAAAAATAGAAAATGCTAGGTTGAGCAACTTTCCACTTTAGTCATGGTACTTCAAATCAAAATTTTGAAAGCCACCACTTTTGAAGTGTCAAAATCGATCTGTGCAGGAGCAAATTCACCATAAACTTTAGACTCCAGATGTAAATTTCTTCAAAAGTACCCCCAATTGCCTTTCATTTAAGGCAAATCCGAACATATTTTCAGAGTTAAAATCAATGTTGATTTACCACAGACGCTCCTGCACTCCAGTTATTGTAGACGAATGTTACACCTTTCCAATGAAGTAAGTTATTACTTTCAAGATCAGGCACAACTTACAGGTGGCGCCATCTTTCGTACCAATTGTTGTACTGTTTCAAATATATTCGTATATTGGTATGCTTTCACAATCTGCTTTTGATGACAGTATCCTCAGGTTTTCTACAATCTTCCTTTGCACGCTTTCCTCTCCATCAGAAGGACACTTGGAACGATTGCGCATGTAAGGCTCATTAAATGCCGACCTTACACCGCATAATGGAATGGTGTAGAGCGAACCATAATTTAGTTCTATAAACAGCGACTATACATGAATGACTTTCGGACTGTTGAAACCGAAGGTCCTTCCATTCTCGGGACGTAAATTATCTCAACACTCAGTAGGAACAATCACATATTTGAGATCGCCAAAAAGGCATCCAAATGTCTAAGTTTCGTAAAGCGATGCAGGACATTTGTCACCCCTTTTGATCTGGCTGCAACATACAAGACTTGAGTGTGACGCTTCGATTTGGGCGGTAGATCCCAAAACCTCCCTGCACTTACTGAATACAGAATCAATAGGGAGCTATAACGATTTTTGGTAATGCCGCGCCTCTTTCACTGTTGAACTCACCAATCACTTCCCAGTTGTATTTCTCCCCTTCAAGAATTCACCCACAATAAGTGCCTCACAAGATATTCCAACTAGTTCATCCTAAAATCCTCCTTCGAACGTACTGTAACACATCACTCAATAATTCCCGAGACACATGGAGGGCGACAGCGTGGCCGCCGTGGCGTAGTGGGTAGAGTGCGACGCTCACACGCCGGAGGGTCTAGGTTCGATTCCCGGCTGAACACCTCGAATTTTTCACGGCACCACATCTTTCGAGCTGCTGACAACACTCAAAGAGTTATAAATGTCTAAGAAAGCTTCTCAAATTTCGCCGTAGGTCCTTTCTACTCGTGAGAGAACAGTAGCGCGCACAACAGGAGCAGTTGATGAGCAAGCTAGCCCCTGGTCCCCCTGCGGACTGTCTCGCTAACAATTATTATTATAGGGGGCAACACTTCCAAAAATAAATTAATATTAATTTAATATTTTTTGTTGGTGACGCCCTCTACAGGTCCAGGGACTTATTGTGTTATCTGTTCAAGTTAAGAAATTTTTTCGTTAGCCGTACTTCAAGATACGAAGTGTTTTTCTCAGTTCAATATGCATTGGCACCCCTTCTTCCTCTCTTCCCGTATACGTTTTACACGAGCTGTGTCTACATACCAGCCACTTAAAGTTAAGCAAGGCTTTTAATGCGTCCCATATATAAAAGAAAATTACTTTGAAAGTCGGAAAGATGTGCCAGGGTGAATATTAAAAAAGATTTTGCAAACGAAACCTTAAAAAAGTGTCACTCAGCAAAATTAAGATAGATTTTACAAGCAGCCCCTCCTCAGCTGCTGTGGTCCCCGAACAACATGAAACAGTACAGCATTGGGTGTGCATGATTTAACTAGGAGACAAGGGCACTTTAATTTTTCAAAGAATTCACTTCGATGAGCCCAGGGACACGTACAGAGCAGTCAACTCGATTCCTATCAAGCTGAAGTGACTTTCGCTTTAGGGGAGATCACGCTCGGGTAACTTAAGTGACCTTGCGTTAAGTCTTAACGGCGAATGATCAAGTAAGTGTCTATGTCTCCTAGTCAAACACTTAAGAGCGCAACAGAGGACGCTCTGGGCAGTGAAGAAGGACCTCAACAAATTTAGAGCTGGCGAAAGATTGTGCCAGCTGGAGAAGCAAGTCTGGCTGTACCGCCACAAGAAGAAGAAAACTCTTGGCCTTAAAATATCCAAGATTAAGGAAATAATCAAATCATCAACTTGTTTGTCATATTTTAGCAAGTTTTGCAAATGACAAGCAGCTTCTATTGAGCTTCGTTGCCATAAGCAATGCCTCTCCTAATGTACCCAAATTCATCATCCTAGTCCTCTTAAACACATCTCACGCACCCAACCGCACACTAAATCAGCCACTCCACTGCAACTGCTGAATATTTTGTATTTTGTTCCTCTTCCAAGATGAAGTCATCTTCTGCCACAAGTCTCGTCACCCCCTCCCCCTCTTCAGCGACGACGAAGCAAAAAATTCGCTTCCTCTTGTACAAACGCATCATCATCGGAGATTCCATATCGAACAGCATCGTCGAACGTGGACGTGCAATTTCACAACTTTCGCTTTCACTGTCCTCCCATTGCACCCGACTGCGCCATACGTCACAAGCCAGCGCCGGAGACACCGCCGCTCGAGTGATAACAAAGATATACATCTGAACATCATGCGCACGTCCCACCCACCGCCTTCCCCGCTCGATGACCTCCTTTTGTCACTGAATACCGACATCCCCCCCCCAAAGTGATGAACGCCCAGCTGCATGAGGGCCTGCTGAAATTTGTTTTATCAAAAGAAAGTTTTTTGCGTGCACTTAGACGGGACCGGTTGACGGAGTAAGTAAATCGACCTGCGAATGCTCAACCACACCTGTACCTGAATGCGGCAATTCCAGGGCATTGTTGTCGGCACTGCGGCATCCACGCAACGGGGCACACACGCCAACGTCCGTCTTGGCGGACTCAACCGAAAACCGAAGGCGTGCACGCTGTGCAAAGTGTACGTAGCCTCGTATTGTGAGGCAATCGGTGTTGCCGGGGCTTTTCTTTACGTTTGCGATGAGTAACCGAGTTTTGTAGGACGCGGATGTTGTTTCTGTGAGCGCGTTACATAAATCGGATCTGCCTTTGTTTGTGTTGATCTCGTTTTTGTTGCGTCGTTTTTTTGTTTCGGATGTGCGATGGGAAGCATCGCATCGAAGACAATGGGGAGCGGTAAAGTGATTCAAGTTCATTGTCCATAAAAGAAAAACCCAACAAATGGCTGCACAGAATTCGGTGGTGAGTTTTGATTGATGTTCCGGGGAATTTCCCCGCGCAGATGAGCGGACGGCATTTTTCCGTTGAAAGCGAGACGAAACAATTTTCTGTCGCGACGCAGTTACATCAGACGGTGACCCAGAAAGCAGCTGGGGGAAAATTGGTGTAGATTCTTCGAGGCATTCACTTCGAGCACGAAATCGATCAGTGATCAAGCAGGCAATATTGTCAAGGTTGAGATCGGTACAAGCTGGTACCGCGCACATTCGCCACCTGCACCTTCAATAGGAAAACTGTGCTTGGTTCAAGGCTGAATGGTCTCAAGATCAACAGACGTGGTGTCTCCTGCATCAACAGTCTCTGGAACTGGCTGAGCTCGGTCCTCAGCAAGGTCATCTCCCAATTGATAGACTAATGCCTTAAGTTTCGCGTTATCAGACATTGCAGTGTCGATCACCGAGATCTGATCATTTCCGCCACTAAGTACCGATGGAGCGCTTATCGGCGATCTTCCACAATCACTGGCAAATCCAAGTGCATGAGGAATTCCACCTTAATCGTGGCCAAGATCCGCAAAATACACGTTTGGAGGAGGAACTCATTTAAGACGTCTATCGGCGAGACGCTTGCCAAACTACTTTCGAAATTCCAACAAGTTCTTCAGGTCTCCAACATTAGCATAAAATTTATATTTCCTAAAGACTGATCTTCGATTATTATGGAAGCGTTGGTTTCGCGCATTGTCTCGGTTCTCGGCGGGATGCGAACAATAAGCTGGAAGACCGGAGAGGCTGGACGAGCCCCGTGTGGGATTTAGTCGAATTTCGCCGGTGATCGGTTCTGAAATTTGCATATTTTTTTTTACCTAGGATTTTGATGATCGCGTGCCATCTTTGAAATTTGAGGGGTATTCCAACTAAGTTGCGGTCAGCACGCTTTGGGTCTTTTCCCCACTTTGATGGCAAAGTGAATTCCTTTCCAAGAGACTGCTAGAAGATCATTTTTGCAGAAATGTAACAAATAAGTTGTGGATTTTGTTTGTAGATGGGAAAGGGGAACAGGGCTGAGCTCATCGAATGAGGGAGCAAGCAGACAGTTCCAAAATTCGAAATTAGTCTTCAATTGATGTCTCCAATGAATTCCAATTCGACGTGTGTATCCTAAGACGGAATTCATTTTCAGTTTTGCGTACAGGACTCTAAACGTGTTGTTTCGGTTTAGGAGAGCCTAGTCCAGAGGTAAAGTTCGCCTGGGTTCAGGAAACATGCCTCCAGCCAGCACGATCTCTCGGTAGTTACCTGCAGTTGCGCACTAGAAATAAGCTTAGGTCCTTTTACACATGTGTGCGCCACCTCAGCTTAGGCCGTTGTTCCGATAGCTCGGATTCGAAGATTTTTCGGCCCGGAACAGTGGTGTCCGTATGCATTACATGGCCTAGCGATCCTCAGCGTTGTATCAGAGCACGCTTGACCACGTACACAGTTTTCCGTGGAATCTTCTCTTCCAAATGACCAAAAGTCACACGTAGAACTTTGCTCTCGGAAAGGCTTACGGCTTTCTCATTCACTTTTAGTAACGTTCACGTTTTCGCGCCATAAAGAAGGACTACGATGATCAAGCTGTTACACAAAGCCGGCTTAGTCTTTCGAGAGAGGGCTTTGTTACACAATTGCCTCTTGAGCCCAAAGAAACAACGATTGGCCAGAGGGATTCTGCGTTTGATTTTGGAATTGATGTTGTTGTCCCTGTTTACTGCAGAGCCGAGGTTGACGTCAAGAACGGCCTCGAAGTTTCTGTTGGCTAATGTGATACTCAGACGATCTGGCCTTAAAGTGAACGGGGATGAAAAGAAACATTCGCTGTCGACAAAGAATCGGTCCGTCGAACAACACCTCGGTCGAAATGTGACAGCTGGTAGCTACAACTTTCAGGCAGTGCAGGAGTCTACCTACCTCGGGGTAAACGTGAACCCCACGAACGACATCTTAGTCGATTTTCGGCGCAGAAACATCTCGGGCAACCGGTGTTGCTTCGGTTTGTCAAAACAGCTAGGGTCGAAACTCCTGACTCGGAGGACTAAGATAATGGTTTACAAGACGCTAATCCTACCCGTACTCTTATACGGACCCGAGTACTGGATGCTAGGCAAAAAGGGAGAGCAGACTCTTGGTTCTTAAGAAAGAAAAATTCTGTGAAGACTGTATGGATCTGTCTGCGAAGAAATCAAATGAAAAAGAAGACACAACCACGAACTCAGTGTGCTGTACTAAGGTGTGCATGTAGTTCGAAAGGCAAAAACTCTTCGACCACAGTGCCTCGGCCACATCGAGCGAATGGACAACAACGCTCCAGCTAAGACGGACTTCGAATCTCAGCCTGCGGTTTCGAGAAGAAGAGGAGGGCTAAACTTTCCGTACAGATACCAAATAATTGCGGGCACTAGAGAGCTTGGTCTTGATAACTGGAATCAGCGTGTCCGTGAGCGTCAAGAATGGAAGGCTGGAATGGATTATACAACAGGCACAGATCCTTCATGGGTCGCAGGCCTGATAAGTGAGTAAATAATTGCGTCTTTCGGAGAAATCGAAAAATGGCTTAATGATTGGATCGATGCCAGAGATTTGTGGGTTATTCGAAAAAGGACTTTAGGAAAACCCACAATCATGAGACTTGATTTTCTTCTTGTGGCGCTACAGTGCAGGGTAGGCATGGGCCTCAACCAACACTCTGCCTCCAGTTGCGCACTCCAAGTTGGTTGAGGTTCTTTTCCACTTGTGTGCGCCACCTACGTCCAGGCCATCTTATCCGCTTTTAGTAATCTTCAGGTTTCCGGTCTATAAAGTATAACTGGGATGATCTAGATGTTATATAAGGCGCTTAGTATTTCCAGAGAGGGCTTAATTACTCTTATTACAATGTGGCCGCCGTGGCGTAGTGGGTAGAGTGCGACAATCACATGCAGAAGGCCCAGGTTCGATTCCCGGCTGAACACCTCGCACTACCTCTTTGAAGCTGCTGAAAACACTCAAAGAGAAATAATTGTCTAAGAAAGCTTTTCAAAATTCGCCGCTCGTGAGAGAACTGTAGCGCGCACAACACGAGTAGTTGATGAGCAAGCTAGGCCCTGGTCCCCCTGTGGACTGTCGCGCCAACAATTATTTTTACTCAATGGCGTCTTGAGTCCAAAGAAGAAGTCCTAATGTGACGCTCTGTCTGTGGTGTCGACGTGGTGTTTCCTTCCGTGACGATAGCATATATTTCGCTTTGCCCTCAAGCACCAGCAGACCCATTTTATCCGCTTCCGCTTCAATGGGAGCAAACACCTTCTTAAAGGCTCCCTGTGGTGATCCAGTTGCGTCGATGTCATCAGTGTAAGCTAGCAATTAAACTGACTTTTGGAAGATCGTGCCTCTGCTGTTGACATGCGAGGTACGCACGAGCTTGTCAAGAATGATGTTGAAGAAGTCACATGACAACGCGTCGCCTTCCGACTAAAACCTTTTGTATCATTGAAGGTCTCTGTGAGTTCTCTGCCGACCTTAACCGAGCAGTGAGAGTTCCCCATCCTCATTCTACAAAATCTGATCAGTTTGGTAGGAATGCAAAAATTAAACACGGCCCAGTATAGCTCGTCTCTATGCATACTTTCGTATGCTGTCTTAAAATCGACGGATAGGTGGTGAGTGTCAATTTGCACTTCTTGGGTCTTTTCCAGGATCTGCCATAATGTGAAGATCTGGTCTATTATGGACTGCCCTGGCCTGAAACCACACTGATAGGGACCTATCAGGTCATGGACAAACGGTTTCAGACGCTCACACAATACGGCAGAGAGGATCTTGTATGCAATGTTCAGGAGACTAATCCCTCGGTAGTTGGCGCAGTCAAAGGGGTCTCCTTTCTTGTGAACCGGGCAAACGACGCTGAGATTCCACTCATCGGGCATTCTTTCCTCCGACCATATCTTACAGATGAGCTCGTGCATGCGCCCAACCAGGTCATCTCCAGCTGCTTTAAATAGTTCTGCGGACAGTCCGTCCGCTTCAGCAGCGTTGTTCGACTTCAGCTTGGATATTGCTATCTTCACTTCGACTTAATTAGGGGGCGGAATTCTTGTCTATTGTCGTCTAAATTGAGTACAATATTCTGTCTAACAGCGAGATGTGATCCGTCATCGCCTGCAGAAACGATCCTTCCAGATTCTCAGCACCGATTGCGACTCTACTATAAGTTTTCCATTTTGGCCCCGGCAGACTTTGGTCTGAACTTTGTTAAGATTCTTCCAGACTTTCAACACAAGCAGCGCTATTACTATCAGCGGTCTAGAAAAGCCTAAGCTAGAAAAAACTTGTAGATCGAGGCGGACTCAGGGAAATCCTTTTCAGCACCAACGTGTCGATTTCGAAGCCGCATACGACGGCTTTCAAAGTTTCATTTTTAATGGTTACATTCCCATCAGACAGAGTGACAGTTAACAGATCACTCAATAAGTATCGGGAAAAATGGGTGCACCACTAACAGAAATTATTAATTTAATATATAATTCTTTTGGTTAGTGGCGCCCCCTATATGTCCCGGGACTTATTGATTGATGTGTTACGCCTTCATCGAGGTAACTCAAACATCAAGCGAGCTCCTGAATCAAAGTCGGTATAATAGAAAGGTCACTACTGCAACGTGTATGATGTCCAAAATTTTTGTGGGCAAAGTGACGTTCGCAAGAAAATTGTGAGAAAGTCAAAAGTGAGCACTAGAAGCAAAAATTTTCAACAATCTCCCAGTTTATGTGGATGATGGTGGCGAGGTTGGTTAAGGCTTCATGTCTACCAAGAACTGCAGAGTCCTACAGAGAAAACGAAGTGACGGGGTTAGGCGAACGAAGCAGAGTATCAGTTAAGTGACAGGGGATATGCGGCTATCAGTTCGTGTAAAAAAAAAAAAAAACAAGTATAGGAGTAGACACTCATTAAGGATGGAATCCCAGCAAAGGAACAGAGGACAGAGCTTCGCAATAGGACGTCATGGGCACCGTCTACCCTGACTCCTCAAAAAATAGGGCCAGAAACATTATTTGTTTCTTTGAAGCATTTTCTCCAACACTCTTAAACACAAAGCTTGCATTTGACAACAACTCGATCGAAGCCTTGTTGGGTCCAGAAGCCTAGAGTGTCTTAAAGCCGATTGGAATAGTTCACAGTTCAGGTTTGCTCTGAAGCAGCAAATTTATTGACTCTGGATTCTGTAGTCTGCACAGCAACATGCTTCTGGCTAAGCATCTGTGTAGATCGTGTGGCCTATGCAGTTTCGACACGACAACACCACCAATCTGAGCAACCTGTACAACGCATCACACATCCCTGAATGGACGGTGGATATAAGCTTATCCAGCAGCACGAGGCTTTAGAATCAAGGAGATTCCCTTCATTGTTGCTCTGGGGTTGATCAAAAAGAAATGATGGCTTGGGTCATTCTACGAACTTCGTCGCGGGTTCTCGCTTCATAGAGGAACTCCACTCCATAAATGGGAAGACGGCAGCTAACCGTTAAAAAAAAGACTAATGCTGCAGTATTTGCTAAGATGAATGGGATAACTAATGGCCTCAAGAACAGCAGACTTGGTGTCCCATGGTGTCTCTCTCGGCGCACTTCAAAGTCACACATTTTGAGTTCGAGAGCTGTACGAGAGCTCCACCACTTTTTGTCCTGTGTGCACTAACGGACACGAAATTTTAGAAAGCCCCACC
This sequence comes from Eristalinus aeneus, assembly GCA_955652365.1. Taxonomy (NCBI): domain Eukaryota; kingdom Metazoa; phylum Arthropoda; class Insecta; order Diptera; family Syrphidae; genus Eristalinus; species Eristalinus aeneus. Next base: position 43,369,747 of record OY019133.1, read on the forward strand.
CACAGACATCCGACTTTGGTTTCACTCATTCCTCCACAGGTTTAAGTCTGATCAAAAACTACTTGTTTTGAGGCTCCTCTTTTTCTCAGGAGTTCATCATCACTTGACAGCACAGGTGCCGTCTGCCTGGGACGTGTTGTTCGACACACTCCGCATAATCTATGCGAGTTCAAATGAAATCCAGTTCTTCTGCTGATTCCTGATCTGCACTGCGGATCCAGCTCCCACTGGTTCTAAACAGATGTGTTCCAATTAGATTTCAATGCAAATTGATGGCCTTTATACTCGCTTGGCAGTTGGACCCACAGCTACAGACGTCTGAGAGCCGAAAGCAGTGTGCCGAGCTGATGACGACGTCGCGATGATCGCCGCTCTACTTGATTGATGGGGGTTAACATGATTTTTTGTTTTCATATGAATGGTTGTTAATTTTCGGTGTGGTGAGGTGACCTAGGGCTTGAATTGAGTTGTTTGTTGCATGCTTTGATGGAGAAACATTTTGCAGGCACAATTTAAATGCTTGATCAACGAAGGAGACGATCCCGTGAAGAAATGTGACTTGTTAAGTGCAGAAATTGTTTCTGGACGCACATGCTCAGCACGTTTACGAGTCTCTTGTTCCGTTTTTTACTCCACTGCGTCAATTTTTCTTTAAATGTATTCAGGACTTTTTGAGTACAACTTGACCCTTATGGTTTCCTGACGATAACAGAAGTTTCATAGGTGTTCTGGCAAAACTACTTAAAGAGGAGCTGTTCTTTCATAGGGAACGCAGTCCTTCAGTAGGCAAAATATACACAACAGCGAATGCGACAGCCACTACTGGTGGCGTCAAGTTTCAAGCAAAGGTCAAAAAAGGATTTTCCGTTTTTTATAATGAACAAGACGACACATTACCGAAGGAAGACAATTTGAAATAAGAGAAGCCTATTGCAGCCGCTCTCAAACTAACACCTCGCCGACTATGGATTTCTTGTAAGTTGCGCCCCCTATATATCCCAGGACTTGGATGTGTGTAAGCTTCAATAAATTTTTGATTTACAGGTAACCCTCCTATAACGCGGTACTTCTATAGCGCGATTTCGCTACAACGCGGTTTGCGAATTGCGGAATGTTTCCTATAACCCGATTTTTAAGCATTTTTTAAATACATATTCTATAAACTATTCTATAAACACACAATTATCAAAAATTACTTGTGTATATGTGTATATCTATTATTCCTAGTCTCATAAAGAAATAATAATATGTTTGTATTATACATATGGATGGATTTGACGAAATAAATGTGGCTGATATTCGAGAATTAGTTGTGGACGACGAATTAAATGAAGTAGATTTAGCAGCAATGACAAGTGAAGCATTATAGATTGAAGAAAGCCCTGACGACCTCTCTGACACCGAAATCAAAAACTTTTCGCTAAAAAGTGTGTAGAAACTTTTAAATCTGGCGAAGGAGTTGGAAGAGTATGTTTTGGAAAACGATCCTCTAAAAAGTAGAGCAGAAATGTTCAAAAGAAATCTTGAACATGATTTATCTGCCTACCAGGAAATCTATAAAGATTTACGAAGCAGGACAAAGCAGACATCAATAAAAGATTTTTTAAGACCAGCAATAATAGCTGAACCGGATCAATGTGATAGTGGGTCAAGCTCGGATTTTGAAATAGGACGACCAAGAGCAAAACGTTTGAAGCAAATTATAATAAGCGAGGACGAGGAAGCGGATTTGTAGAAGGTTGTGATTTAAAATCCTCTGAAATATGTAGATTTGAAAATCCGTGTCTATTTTTCCCAGATTTTATTTTCCTTAGTTTTATGTTATTTAAATAAATGAATTGCTTTTTTCTGGTTAATTAAATGAATTCATTTATGTTATTATGTTGAAATAGACAAATAGAAAAATATCTTTGAAAAAATAAAATTTTTTTATTCGATGAAAGGTCTAATATAATTAATTCGGCTGAGAATACTTTAACATGTTACTTGCGTGATATTGTATAAGAAAAGGAAAAATGGAGGAAAAAAAAGTTTCCTACAACGCGATTTTCCTACAACGCGGAGTTTTTCAGGAACCAATAAACCGCGTTGTAGGAGGGTTACCTGTACCTTCAAAACAAATTGCTTGTTGATGTGCCCCGAAAGGAAATTTCCATATCTCTCAGGCGATAGTGAATGTTTTGTTGGAATGCTTGGAATCGATGGAAGTGCCAACATACAAAACCTAAAACAAAGAAACGAAAATAATGTACGAGGGGCGTTCAATATATTCTCGGTATCGATATGAAGGAAAATGGGAATTCAATTTAATTTAATTGTTGGCGCTACAGTCCAAAGGGGGACCAGGGCTTGGCTTGCTCATTAACTACTCGTGTTGTGCGCGCTACTGTTCTCTCACGAGTAGAAGAACCTACAGCTTTTTGCCGACTCCGAACGGCGAGATTTGAGAAGCTTTCGTAGACAGTTATTACTCTATGAGTGTTGTCAGCAGCTCGAAAGAGGTGGTGCCGTGACAAATGCGAAAAATTGGTGTTGAGCTGGGAGACGAACCTAGACCCTTTGGCGTGTGAGCGTCGCACTCTACCCACTACGCCACGGCGACCACGGGGAATTCAATTTACATTCTTTTTATTTTTTAATATAATCTCCCAATGCATTTGTTACATCTTGAGATAAGCTTTTTAAAACCCTCAAAAAAATAAACATGCAAAATACCCATTCTTTGCCGACTTGAGTTCTTCATCATCCGAAAAATTTTTTCCATGAAGTTAATTTTTTAAATCGGGAAACAGGAAATAATCCCAAGGGGCAAGGTCTGGAATATAGGGTGGGTGTTGGATCTCTTCGAAACCACAATCTCGCACAGCAGCCTTGGACTCTAGCGCCGTGCGAGAGGAGCGTTGTCATGAAGAAGCAACACACCCGCTGCGAGCTTACCCTGTCTTTTCTTTTTGATTTCATCCCGAAAATTATACAAAGTGGAAGCGCAGGATGTGGCGTTGATGGTTTCACCTTGTTTTTGTACTCAATGAGCCAGATTCGCTTTGAGTCTCAAAAAACTGCGGCCATGAGCTTCGCGGTAGACAGAGTGACTTTGAACTACTTCGGGGGCTGTGTTCATTTTTTATGCCACTGCATGGACTTTTGTTTGCTTTCAGGGTCATAGTGGTGGACCCATGCTTCGTCCCCAGGAACAATTCGATCCATAACACCGTCCGCGTTCTCACTACTCATCTCCAAAAGCTCTGAACAGCATGCGATTCTCCCTTTTTTTTGAGGCGCTGTGAGCATTCGTGGCACGCACCATCCACTGACCTTTGAAAGGTTATGGTGGTGGTGGTCCCGAAGAATGGTGTGAATGGTACCAGTTGAAAGCTTGGTGATCTCTGCCATCATTTTCACCTTTATTCGGGCATCCTCAAGAACAAGTTTTTCGACTTCCTTGATGCTCTCTCCCGTACAAGCAGTAACCGGGGCGACGGTGCGGGTGTCGTCTTCAATGCCCTCTCTGTTCCTCCTGAACTCACTTGACCAGTTTTGCACAATTCATAATGAAGGTTCTGAACCCTGGTAAGCAGCCACCATCTCTTCATGATCAGTTTTCTGACTTTTTCCTTGTGAGAAGTGAGAAATTTAATTACAGTGCGATGCTCACTGTTCACCATCATCGTCCAAGTTGTCATTATGATTTAGGTAAACTAGAGGTTGCCAAATATCTCCCTTCTGCCTTTTTGTCTTTTGAATTTTCCGGCTATGTACAAAGCGCTCGTATCTGGCAGTACTATACATCATTTGAAAGGTCTTAACATAACCTATAAAAAAACGCTATGCATGATTAGTTTAAACATTGCGTTCAACATTTATAGACGTATAAGCATAAAGTTCACTAACGCCGAAATTCGCGCTATTTTAAAGTTTTCCTTCGCTAAAGGCAAATCCGCTAGAGAAACGTTCCGTGAGATTAATGGTGTTTTGGGGGATGGTACTCTATCACTTCGAACCACGGAGGAATGGTTTCGACGATTCAAAGCCGGTGAAAGCAACTCCGTGGATAAGCCAGCCGGCGGAAGACCTGTGACGACGAATACCGATCGAATCATGGAAATCATCGAGTTAGACGGGCATGTGGCATCTCGTGACATCGCCCAGGAGATGGGAGTTAGTCACCGTCCCATTTCAAACCATCTGCAGAAGGCTTGATGTTTGGGTGCCGCATGATTTGATGCAAAAATAAATTCTGGACCGAATCAACGCCTGCAATATGCTGCTGAAACAGAACGAACTCGATCCATTTTTGAAGCGGATGGTGACTGGCAACGAAAAACGGATCACATACGACAATATCAAGCAAAAACGGTCGTGGTTTAAGGCCGGTGAATCGTCCCAAACAGTGGCCAAGCCGGGATTGACGGCCAGGAAGGTTTTGCTGTGTGTTTGGTGGGATTGGAAAGGAATCATCCACTATGAGCTGCTTTCATATGGCCAGACGCATAATTGGCCAACAGGAAGGGTGTAGTGTTCCGCCAGGACAACGCCAGACCACACACTTCGTTGATGACTCGTCAGGAGCTACGGGAGCTCGGATGGGAGGTGTTATCGCATCCACCATATAGCCCGGACATATCGCCAAGTGATTACGACCTGTTCCTTTCCATGGCGAACGCCTTTAGAGGTGTGGAGTTGAACTCAAAAGAGGCTTGTGACAAGTGGCTGCCCGAGTTCTTCGAAAATAAGGAAAGAGGCTTCTACGAGGGGGGTATTACGAAGTTGCCGTCTAGATGGAAACAGATTATCGAACAAAACGGCGCATATTTGAACTAAATCCGATCACTGTAACACTTTTTATGAAGCATTGAATGAAGAGCAAAAAAGCGGAATGGAGATATTTGAAAATTTTATATAACCACAGCTTCACCCCGATACCGAGAAGATATTGAAGGCCCCTCGTTGATGTTCTGTTTCTTCTTCTTTTTTATCAATAAAGACACAATTTTTAAAAAATTCGAATCCGCAAGAGTCTAGATGGTTTCCTCAGCTGTTTTGTTTCTTGATGAACGATTCATAACGAAATTTATGAAATTTTTACATTACGGGTGTTGTGTTTAAACGGACTGAACTTCAACTCGGCAACACTTTTTTAACTACCAACAGTTTTATCATCTGCCAAGCGAATTATTTTAGGCTGAGTTTGACATTAGATTATCGCGACTGACTACACTTCTATATGGACGCGAAATAAGGTTGACGGTGGTCCTAATTTTGATGAGAGAACTTTGGTTTAACAAAGAAGGTTACTTTTGGTTAAATGGAATCTTCTTCGTGTGGCGATACAGTCCGAGGTGGACTTGGGCTTTAAATGAATAGATACGTATATACATATTTGAAGTGAAGATAGTCGAGTTAAGGTATTCAAGTATACGTAAAAAAACCGTTACATTCTTAAAACCTGACTGTTTGCTGTGCTCTATGGGTTAGAGGAATAACTGGTCCGTATATTTCAAAGAAAAATGCTGGAGTCAATGGTGGCGCTATAGAGCAATAGCTAATAGCTTGTTCGTTCATCAGTTGACCAATCATGATGTACTGGAACTCTAGATTCAACAAGGCAGCGCAACATGTCACATAGTTTGAACCACAACCGATTCATTGAGGCCAATATTTGGTTCCCACGTAGTTTTACGTGAAAAAGCTGTGAACTGGTTTCCAAAACCGCAACACTTAATAATAATTGTTGGCGCGACAGACCACAGGGGGACCAAGGCCTAGCTTGCTCATCAACTTCTCGTGCTGTGCGCACTACTGTTCTCTCACTAGTAGAAGGGACCTACAGTTTTTTCCCGACTCCGAACGGCGAATTTTTAAGAAGCTTTCTTAGACAGTTACTACTATTTGAGTGTTGTCAGCAGATCAAAAGAGGTGGTGCCGTGAAAAATGTGAGGTGTTCAGCCGGGAATCGAATATAGACCCTTCGGCGCACTCACCCACTCACTCACTACGCCAAAACTGCATAACTACTTTTTGTAAAAATATGAGAAGACGCTTGTCTACACCGATAAGCCTGAAAATATTGACCAGATGGAGGAGAACATTCCGTACCATGCCGTTGCTGTTATTCGAGTCTGTATGGTCACTACTGTTGAACAAAGTTATCGTAATTTTGACCCACCTACTGGACACTGCGTCCATACGGAAAATCATATGCCTTGACTGTTTTAATTATGCCAGAAAATTGTCATTTGAATAAAAAGAATTTCATGCAAACTTAAGGAAAAAATTCGAACTTTATTTCATTTTGAAGTTGTATACCTTATAAAAGAACAACCTTTATTTCTGGACTAGTTCTCGCGTACGCTACACAGGATTGCAAATTGTATCGTGCCGTAGACGTCGCGCACATATCATCATACTTTCTGAACACAGTCGATTCCTTTCTTTGCTCTGGCTTGGTGTACAGTGACGTAAACTTTTTAAGACAGGCTGGGTCAAGCCGTGAGGTGCCAAGAATCGTAAAACGTCTATGGCAACGAATTTTCAAATTACAAAGGCTGTCTTCATATTTGAAATTCGAAATATTCATTCGTTAGAAGCATTTAAAAAGGTTCACATTCAGGCGAGAGTATTCATGCTTGCGAATGTCCGACTACAATCTTTCCTTCCATGTGTAAAAACAAAAATCAAAACGAAACCCTCTGTGTGCGAGTGTAACTTACACGCTCATGCCCAGTTTATTTCTTTCTTGTGTGTATGTTATGTTCTTTCTGGATTTAGAGAATTTATTTGCCACAACTGCCCATCAACGAGCACGCCATTTTGGAAGATCTGTCGTAGATTTTGGTTCAAAGGAACAGACAATCGTCTTTTCGATTTTAGCCCACAGATGTCTTCTACCAAAACTAACGAAACAAGTTTACAACAAAAATTTAGAAAATTCCCACACAAATCGGTGTAAGCATCCGCAAGGCCTCCATCTGACAAGGCGACAAATTACAAACACAACATTCCACTTGACTCGCTAGCAGGTCTCCCGAAATGCGGAAAACTGTCATCCGATAGTCTTCGCTTCCGCTCATCGAATATTCAACGCTCATTCGAAAACATAAATTTTTACTCTTCTTGTGTGTCGAATTTAATCCGCCTAGACGGTCAGAAGCGGCTAATGCGTCAAAATTTATCAAGCGTGTTGAATATGATGAATGCGAACAATGAACGCAGGTAAAGAGCGTCGCCTTGACAACAATTAATTTTTAATTAATCACCGCAAGCGACGTGAGCGGTTCTTGTGCGAAATTTGGAGGAGGGGGCTCACAGGTTCCACTTGCCCACAGGCCATTGTCGCATTCGAAGAATCCAGCCATGGGTCAGTGGCTTCGTGGTTCGAGAGGGGGCGACATGACTTTTGACTTGACATGGTTGCGAAGTTAATGGAACTTGTTAACTTTGTACCGTCAGTGAGGGGAGTGTGCCCGCAGTGTCATTGAGGTGTAGGTCTTTCACTCATCCCTCCCCCATCCACCATGGCAACAGCTTTTGTTCCAAGGCAGGGCGGATGGCTTTTTGAATTCATCCGCTTTTGTGAGTGACCCATTAGTGACACTAGTGCACTCTTCAAAACTGGGCTTAGCTGGGCTACACGGGTGGTTGCGGAGGTGGCTGTAGAATCATTGTGGTTGAGGGGTAAGTGGGGGTTGTATAAGAAATTACAAGAAATTGCAAAGACATATGCCGGATTGTGCAACTGCCCACTGCTTGACGGTCTAGCAGCACTGTTAGCCTGTGTGACGTAAGGCGTCGGCTTGGGTCTATGAAGCTTGTGCAAGTGCGCTGATCTAATGCGGTTGAATGAAAAGGGTCTCTGCTTCTTGATCGCTGCGCTGACATGGATTTGCTTGAGCAATTCGGGGTTTATGTGATAACTTACTGGTGCAAGTCGCATTTTGTGCGTTGTGAAAAAGTGCGAAGCTGTATCGTAAAAGTGCTCGTAAAAGTTTCATAGTTGCGGTCAGCATTGTGACGACAGCTTATGGTGGCAAGTAAGCGGAGCATGATGCTGCAAGATGGATATCTTGCAAAACAATTCTGGGCACAGTTTTAAATTATTGTGAGAGGCCTACCTGAATTTCGTGCTGTTAAAGACAGAGAAAATCACAAGCCAAGCGAAACCGATTGAAGAAGGCGGAGAAAGGAAAACAACGTTCTGTAAATGTAAAACCTGGAAAGGTGTTGTAACAAGTGGCATTTCATATGGGAGCTGGAAGTGTAGTCCACAGCTGAACTTTCACTAGATCTCTTGTTCTAGAAGAAGAAGAGACCCTAAAGCTTGAGTAGCTTGTAGGACAATGGGAGGCTTATAAGGTGAAAAAAAAAATGATTTAAATAAATGCAACTTTGATTCACACGTTGATGGTTTTGTTTTTTTTTTTTCTGTGTTTATATTGCAACAACATTAAACACCTGGAGGAGTAAGAATCATATATTATATATACATAATAGTTTAGGTCAAGTTGTTTAAAGACTAATAATAACCTGACCAACAATTTGGCAAGCGAGATTTCAATTTAACACATCGCTCCTTAAGTCCCGGAACATACCAAGTGTACCGGTATGAAGTGAGCGTCAAGATACAAATGTCTCGGTAGGGAACATTTGTTGTAAACTAGCCCTTATTTTCTTATGTTTGTTTGCTATGACATCTGTGAAGAATATTAAGCACACATCAAGTCATTGAACCGACAACATAATAATTTTTCATCGTGTTAAAAACGTCGTATCTTGTACCAGAAAGTGATGATTGCAGAAAACATCAATTTTTTGTTTTCATTTGAAGAAAAGTGCTGCAGAGTCGCATCGAATGCTTGTCGAGGCATATGGTGACATTCTCTATCAGAAGCAACAAACAAAAGATGGTTTCAACGGTTCAGACATAATGATTTTGATGTGAGAAATGAAGAACGTGGAAGACCACCAAAAAAGTTGAAGACGCCGAATTGCAAACGATATTTGATGGAGATGACACTTTGAGTCAAAAGCAAATGGCAGCAATGTTAAATGTTGCACAACAAACAATTTCTGACTGTTTAAAAGCTATGGGAAAGATCCAAAAGTGTGGAAAATGGGTGCCACATGTATTGAATGAAGGACACATGGAAAACCGAAAAAACACATGTGAAATTTTGCTTCAAAGACACGAAAGAAAATCGGTTTTGCATCGGATTGTTACTGGTGATGAAAAATGGATTTATTTTAAGAATCCTAAACATGAGTTAATCTGGGACAACCATCAACATCGACTGCAAAACCAGATCGATTCGGCAAGAAGACAATGCTGTGTGTTTGGTGGGACCAGAAAGGTGTGCTTTACCACGAGCTCCTAAAACCTGGTGAAACCGTTAATACTGATCGCTACCGACAACAAATGATCAATTTGAACCCTGCATTGATTGAGAAACGACCAGGATGGGCCAGAAGACACGGCAAAGGTAATTTTACTCCATGACAATGCACCTGCACACAAAGCAAAACCGGTTCAGGATACAATCAAAACACTTGGCTGGGAGCAGCTACCCCACCCGCCGTATTCACCAGACTCGGCTCCTTTCGATTACCATTTGTTTTCATAGATGGGACACGCATTGGCTGAGCAGCACTTTGATTCCTACGAGGAGGTCGAAAATTGGGTGTCTGATTGGTTTGCTTTAAAAGACGAACAATTTTATTGGCGTGGTATTCACAAATTGCCAGAAAGGTGGTCAAAATGTGTAAAAAACAATGACCAATAATTTGAATAAAATGTTTTTACTTTCCCATTAATAATAAGTGTTTTATTTTCAAAAAAAAAAAAAAAAACGCTCATTTCATACTGGGTATACTGGGAGCGCCACTAAAAAAAGAATTTTTAATTAAATAAATAGTTTTTGTTAGTGGCGTCCATTAATTGTTTCGGGATATATTGAGTGATGATTTCAGCATAGGCTGCTGAAAGCCACATCCGTGACACTATTTATAGTGCCAACAGACATAGTGAGGGAATAAAAGACCACTTAGTGCGCTAGCACTGAGCTCTGTGGCTATATTTAGGTGCCACAGGAAGTCTGGAGCCCCTAGAAATTTGGCGTCGTATGATCTTGGTTGCGGTGGTTTGTTAGCCAATATCGTGGGAAGTGGTTATCTCAGTGTGCTGATTGCTCTAAAGCAGATTGACTGACTCAAATCAATTCGTTTTTGGACTTCTACGGCTCAGTTCGGACTTAAATTCGGGTACTACAACCCATGATTAGAAAGGCCTCACTCAAAGCCAAGGCCGAATAGTGCCCCCAAGCAAGATTTCATATTCGTACTGTGGGAACAACGGCTTCTAGTTTTACGCTATTTGCAGCTTTTAAAAACATGTAGACCGCACTAACAAAATATAAGGCCCGAAAAGTCTTCGAATCTGAGCCATAGGAACAACACAACAGGGTACGGCCTATGTTAAGGTGGCGCGCACAAGTGGAGAAGGACATGAAGCAACTTGGAGTGCGGAACGGGTAGCAGCTGGCGAAAGATCACGCGTAAGATGGATAGGCCAAGTAGAGCGTATGGACACCACTGCTCCGACTCAAAAAGTCTTCGAATCTAGGCCATTGGGACAACGCAACAGGGAATGGCCTATGCTAAGGTGGCGCGCACAAGTGGAGAAGGACTTAAGCCAACTTGGAGTGCGGAACTGGAAGCAGCTGGCGAAAGATCGCGCTTAAGATGGATAGGCCAAGTAGAGTGTATGGACACCACTGCCCCACTTCGAAAAGTCTTAGAATCTAGCCATTGGGACAACGCAACAGGGGACGGCCTAAGCCAAGGTGTCGCATACAAGTGGAAAAGGACATCAACAAACTTGGAGTGCGCAACTGGAGTCAGCTAGCGGTGGATCGTCCTGGCTCGAGAGGTTTGTTGGTTGAGCCCCAGGTCCACCCTGGACTGTTGCGCCACAACAAGAAAAAGAGGAAGTTCACGTTAATCGAAATGGCTTTTCTGTAGCATGTGCTGGGTGACAAAGTAATCATGAATGCTCGACCAAGTTTATGTCTTCCTTCGATCGCATTGTTGTTCCGAAAATTCATCAGCGGGTTGGTGTTTCGATAGAAATAAATTCCAAAAATTCTCGTTGTTAAGATGGCCACCAAAATGAAGTAACTTATTATCAGAAGAATCTTTTCAGTACCAAAAAAATCCTTTCCGGATTCGAACATGACAGAGGCAGTGCAAATTGGATCCAGCAAAGGGCTGATTGAAATCATTCCGCTATGGACACTTAAGCCTAAAAAGCTCTTTTTTTTCTTAAACGGAGTGTTTTCTGTTAGTGACTTGAAAACTTGATAGTATCAAATTGCTGGATTTCTGGACATGCTATAATTTCTTTAAGATTGGAAGTCAGTCTCAAGACCGCTGGAGTTAACGAGGATCCACAGAGAGATCAAAGACATATTAAGGCATTGGAATGGGCAGTGCCGCTAAGGACAAACATTTCAACCTATCCTTTAATATTTCAATGCATTATTTAGGGCAGAAATGAATGACGACTTAAGCGAAATTCCCATGAGGAAAATATTATGTACGAAGGCTGCCTTTTATATTTTGAGATTGGGCAACCCTAGTGTTGCAATCTGATAACTGCCCGCTCTATCGTAAAGTTTGACATTTTTGAGGTTATACGTACTCAGAACGTTTTGACATAAAAGCGCTATTTGTGTTGTTTCCAGTAACTTAAAAGATCCATCTCGACCAAAAAAAAAAGTTGTAAAATTTTTTACAACTTTCGACGTGGATTAACTTAACAACAGTGCATCGATGAACTTAGTTCAATTTTTGGCGATGAAGCTCCATCAAGGACCAGTGTTTATCGACGGTATGGTGAATTCAATCGCGGTCGTAGTTCACTCCAAGACGAATGTCGTGAAGGTCGTCCAAAATCAGTTGCTGTTCCGGAAACCAATGATGCTGTGCGCAGACTGATATTGCAAGATCGTCATGTGACCTATCGTGAGATTGAGACAACCTTAGGCATTTGTGGGACCAGCGTGCATTCAATATTGCATGAACATTTGACCGTCAAACAAATTTTTTCACGTCGGATCCCACACAATTTGTCAATCGTTAAAAAAAGGCTCGTGCCGATTGGTCGAAGGAAATGCTCCAAAAATACGATCGCGGTGCTTCGAAACACGTCGATGACATCGTGACAGGTGATGAATCGTGGATTTACGCGTATGAGACGGGTATTTTAAAATAAGCCAAATCCAACAAAAGTTGCTCGCGCACGAAGCACTTCAAAGCAAATGGTCGCCTGTTTTCTCTGAAAATCTGAACATGTCGCAACCGTACCACTAGAACAACGCAGAGCAGTTAATTCTGAGTGGTACACAACCATTTGTTTGCCATTTGTCTTCCAAGAAATAAGGAGAACCAACCGCCGAAAACGGATCACTCTTCACAACGACAATGCGAGCTCTCACACATCGGCTCGGACAACTGCATTTTTGAGCACTCAAAACATCGATTTGATGAGTCAGCCGCCGTATAGTCCTGACTTGGCAACGAATGACTTCTTTTTGTTCCCGTACGTAAAAAATAAAATGAGAGGTCAACGTTTTTCGGCACCTGAAGAAGCGGTTGATGCGTTCAGAATGCCTGTTTTGGAGATACCTCAATCAGAGTGGCAAAAGTGCTTCGACAATTGGTTCAAACGCATGCAAAAGTGTATGGATCTTAATGAGGAATATTTTGAAAAACAATAAAGCCATTCAGCCGTCGATGATTAGTATTTGTTTTTGTTCTCTAATCCCGAAATATAAAAGGTAACACTCGTATTAGTAAAAAAAAACATTGGAACTTTAACGTTAATACCAAGACATCTTTACTATGCGCCACTAACAAACATTTATATTATTATATTGTTTGTTAGAACAAACATGCAAATGTTATCTGAACAATCTGACGTTCGTACGTACGTACGCGACGTAATGCCCCGTCGTTGTCACTCTTTTATCGCTATTTTAACAAGAAATGCTCAGATGAATTAGCCAGTTGCATTCCTCCCCTTCAAGAATTCACCCGCAATACACGCCTCGCTAGGAATGCCCACCAATTCACCCTCAAGCCCTCTTTCGGACGTACAGTCAAATTCAGAGACTCACTACACGAATCTGGAATGCTCTTCCCAGCTCGATTTTTCCTCCTCATTTTAATCCACAGGCATTTAAAACCAATGTGCATCGGCACCTCCTCTCCCTCTCTTCCTCTATACCTTCGGCCCGTGCTGTGACTTGATCCGGTCACTTAAGGGTACTCGCAACCCCTTTTGCACGCGTCAATTGTAAAAAAAAATAAAAATGATTTACAAATCACAGTGCTTGAAGTGACGCTCCATTTACAATTTTCAAAACAACGTGTGTTGATTAAACCCTCCTTTTTGATGAGAAAAAACACCGTCCAAGCTCAGCAATGACTTGAAAAGTATAACAAGGACCATGTTCCATCAAAAACAACTCATTCTCGGTGGTATGCTGACTTTAAAGGTGGCCGTACAGACACCAGCGATGCTAAACGCTCTGGAAGGCCAATTGAGGTTACACCCGAAAACGTCTAAAAAGTACACAAAATCGTTTTGGGAAACCGCAAAGTGAAATTGCTTGAGATAGCTGACACCTTTTGGAGCTGTTTCACCAGAATAAAGATGACTTTTTACATCGGTATATCACAATGGCCCCAGTGGCGTAGTGGGTAGAGTGCGACGCTCATACGCCGAAGGGTCTAGGTTCGATTCCAGGCTGAACACCTGCATTTTTGCGGTACTACCTCTCACGAGCTGCTAGCAAAACTCAAACAGTAATAACTATCTAAGAATTCTTCTCCAATTTCGCCGTTCGCAGTCGGCAAAAAACTGTAGGTGCCTACTTCGAGTAGTTGATGAACAAGCTAGGCCCTGGCCCATCTGTGGAATGTCGCTACTTCCAATTATTATAATTAATAAATAAATTGGTTGCCGTTCGAGTGAAACAGCGAGATCTTAAAAAGCATCGGAACTACTTCTTGAAAGACGTAAAATAAGGAATATGATAGCCCCAGAAAGTTGAAACTGTTCACCCTGAATCCTACATTGACGCCAAAGAAAAGCATCCATTGGTTCGAGAGTGATCTGTCTATGTCGAAACCAGAACAAAACCTACCTTTAAAGGCTGCATTGGAAGATCTTTATTGTGTATGTCACAAGGGACAAAACTTGCTACAATTGATAATCCACAGCTTTGAGAAAACTAAAAGTTTCGAAAATGTTGACATAAACTTCAGGCATTAGTATTACTGAAAGCCCTTTGACTCCACTAAGTTCTGCTGGTATAGTTTTACATATACCGCTGATACGTACTAACGAAGAGCGTATTACAAGGATCTGATTTGACTCCACACCGATAATGGCCTATCATACAGTTTAGAAACGATTTGAACGTGCATACAGACACGAAAGTTCGTGTTGTCAAGGTTCAAAGCTTCAAACTTAAGACATAATTTTTCTTCCACAGCCAGCAGCCACCCCGTGGTCTTTGAGAATGTTCGGCAAGAAAAACATCACCAATTAGTCGCGATTAGATTAATCTGTCTTTCCACCCGGAAGCGCCTTGCGCTAAGGAGACACAGTCAAAGCCATCAAACTGCCGGCCATATCAGCATCAGATTTTGTTCGCCGCTTCAGTCCAATTCGCATTTCGTCTTAGATAACCAGCAAACGCTCATAGTCACTTCAGTGAAAGTACGACAAAACAAGTGTCTCTGTGGCGGAGTGTGGTTTTGAGTGATTGATCGCAAAATGTGAGAACAGCTGCGACCAGCTTTAGATTGATCGCATCGCGTCGGGCACATGTTGATTGTGTTGTCGGTTTGTTGGTTTGTTGGCCACTTGTGTCCAGGAACCGAGTGGCGGTGCTTGAAGTTCGCAATCAAAATGTCGTCAATTGTGCGTTGTTTGGATACTGGTTTCGTGTGCACGATTGCAAGTGATCACAAGACTTGCCATGCCACACTGACATAATGGTCCCACAAATGAACGGCAGTGATTACCTCTTCAGTCTGCCGAGTTGAGGTAATTCGCGCGGACTTAGTGGTTTTAGCATTTGGGGTGGAGTTTAGGAATGTTGCTGCCATGGAGGGGATGGAGGCTTTCTGCAGAGCTATTAACTCTATGATGTAAGTGGTTGAAGCCAGGCATGCAATCAGATCAGAATAACGGACTCAAACACAAAGGCATGGCCAGAGCTGCAGAAGGAAATACACCTTACAGCTTAGACCAGATAGGTTGGAAAATTTAAATCTGGGAACACAGTTTGCCAGAACAGTACCCTCCCTGGTTAGGGTCCATGTTAAAGACTGCCACAGTTGTCAGGTTAAGCCTCGACTTAAGCCTCAGCTTCGACTGAAAAGTTTCGTTTAAGAGGTTTCTTATGTTGCCAGTGCCAAGCAGCACTGGAAGAATTTAATGTTTGGCGCCAATAGAGATTAAGGATTTTAGGGCAGGCTTGGGGTTGCAGAAAGTTAGACAATAAGGTTTGGGGCGGCAGAATGGTGGACTCCTTATAGTCAGAGTCAAGCTCGAAAAGTGGGGTGGGAGGGGCAGGATTAAGTTTCCAGTCGCCAGGTTCAGCCTCGATTTGAGCAGCTTCGACTTGAGAGTGTCATTTTAGAGGTTTTTGTTGTCTCAAGCAGCACTGGAAGAATTTAATGTCGGGCGCCATTTGAGAATCCAAGTCGGACATAAAGGAGTCTAGGACAGGCTTGGAGTGGCAAAAAGTCGAACACTAAGCTTCGGGGCGGCAGAAGGGCGAACTCCCCTTATGGTCAGAGCCAAGTTTGAGAAGTGGAGTGGGAGGGGGCAAGCTTAAGTCTGCCCTAGTCGTCAGGTTCAGCCGGGCAAAAAGCTTCGGGGCGGCAAAAAGATGAACTCTCCTTATGGTCAGAGTCAACCTTGAGAAGTGGAGTGGAAGATGGCAGGCTTAAGTCTGCCACAGTCGTCAGGTTCAGCCGGACTAAAAGCTTCGGGGCGGCAAAAAGATGAACTCTCCTTATGGTCAGAGTCAACCTTGAGAAGTGGAGTGGAAGGGGGCAGGCTTAAGTCTGCCCCAGTCGCCAGGTTCAGCCTCGATTTGAGCAGCTTCGACTTGAGCGTGTCATTTAAGAGGTTCCTTATGTTGCCTAAAGCAGCACTGGAAGAATTTAATGTCGGGCGCCATTTGAGAATCCAAGTCGGACATAAAGGAGTCTAGGACAGGCTTGTAGTGGCAAAAAGTCGAACACTAAGCTTCGGGGCGGCAGAAGGGCGAACTCCCCTTATGGTCAGAGCCAAGTTTGAGAAGTGGAGTGGGAGGGGGCAAGCTTAAGTCTGCCCTAGTCGTCAGGTTCAGCCGGGCAAAAAGCTTCGGGGCGGCAAAAAGATGAACTCTCCTTATGGTCAGAGTCAACCTTGAGAAGTGGAGTGGAAGATGGCAGGCTTAAGTCTGCCACAGTCGTCAGGTTCAGCCGGACTAAAAGCTTCGGGGCGGCAAAAAGATGAACTCTCCTTATGGTCAGAGTCAACCTTGAGAAGTGGAGTGGAAGGGGGCAGGCTTAAGTCTGCCCCAGTCGCCAGGTTCAGCCTCGATTTGAGCAGCTTCGACTTGAGCGTGTCATTTAAGAGGTTCCTTATGTTGCCTAAAGCAGCACTGGAAGAATTTAATGTCGGGCGCCATTTGAGAATCCAAGTCGGACATAAAGGAGTCTAGGACAGGCTTGGAGTACCAAAAAATCGGACATTTAGCATTGGGGCGGCAAAAAGGTGAACTCTCCTTATGGTCAGAGTCAAGCTTGAGAAGTGGAGCGGAAAGGGGCAGGCTTAAGTCTGCCCTAGTCGTCAGGTTCAGCCGGACTAAAAGCTTCGGGCGGCAAAAAGGTGAACTCTCCTTATGGTCAGAGTCAAGCTTGAGAAGTGGAGTGGAAGGGGGCAGGCTGAAGTCTGCCCCAGTCGCCAGGTTCAGCCTCGATTTGAGCAGCTTCAACATGAGCGTGTCATTTAAGAGGTTCCTTATGTTGCCTGAAGCAGCACTGGAAGAATTTAATGTCGGGCGCCATTTGAGAATCCAAGTCGAACGTAAAGGAGTTTTGAACAGACTAGGGCGGCAGAAAGAGTCAAGCTTGAGATGTGGATGAAAGCTGAACGTTTCAAAAGTCAATGCAAGCGCTCACGTAAGACACAGAATCTAAGTGTCGAAGTGGGTTCAACTTAATCATTAGCAAGAGCTATCCCACATTCCGGATCAAGGAACATCCCACTTACTTGTCAATCTAGAAAGCCTGAACCTAAGCTATGTTGTGTGGTGTGCTGTAACTTCCGAAGCCCATCACATCTATCTACGCACCATACACTGTTGCAGCATGTCGTGGCGTGGAAAATACTAAAACATTTGAATAGCGAAGTGTTTCAATATTTTGGTGTCTTTGTTAGCTCCAAGTCGTTAAGACCACATCATCGCCAGCTCGCCAGCGTTGTCAGCTCAAAATATCGTGCCAAATCGGATTTTCGACTTTTTGCACAGTCACTGGTCAAACCAATGAACAGAAAAGAGAAGGGAACTTGGCGCAAACGGAAGTCAATCAAACGAAGTCGCTATCAAAGCTTCGCCAAACCCAGACACAAGGCCAGAGCCACATTCAGACACTCAGTGATGAAATAGATGCCCCATTCAACGTCGCCAGTGTCGCCTGTCACTTGATCTTCTAGACCAAATGTCTGTTCGTGATATCATCCTTTTCGAGCAGACGAATTCGGCCCCCCTTCCCCGGACAGAGACAGGAGTCAACTCTTCATATTTCCTCCCACACAAGCGTTCACTTTCACTTCTGGCCATCTATTTACCAGAAATCTATGCATCTAAATTTAGAATCTCATGGGTGAGCAGAGGCATTCTATAAATGATTGTCTGACCGTGAAGATGAAGAACTCTGCTCTCTGAAGCTTTATGGCGTTTTGGCGCGAGACTTATAAACACGAAACACACACCCGCCCCCTCTCCAAAGCAATAAATTCAAATTATTCAGTGACGGCGTGTTGCGCGAAGATGGCAGAGGCTGTGTGTATCTTTTGAATGAAATCAAAGTTTTTGGCTTCTGCTTAGACGGCCCTTTTACTTTTTCGACAGTCTGTCCCAACACACAATCACTTTGTCTTTAATACGATTTTTGGTGTGATTGCTTAATTGATTTTTAATTTTCTCTTCTTATCAAATTGCCCCCGGAGCTGGGCATTGCGCGACAGTTGGGTGTCTTGCAGCTCTTCGAATCAATTAAATTAAGTGCTTGACAAGATCTGTGGCAAATCGTGGCAGATCCTTTAGGCAGTCACTGACCTGAGGTTGGTATCCCGTGGTGCATAGATTTGAAGGGGTCCTGGAATTTTTTTGCTTTGCCATTTTGAGTGACAGCATTAGCGCCGGATAAGAGGCTTTTGATCTGACTTCAGACAGATTGTGTTTTGCTGTTTGGAGTTGTTCCCGATGTAATCGTATTGAAACTCTTTCGTTTGTTGCACGTGCGGCGTCGTTGAGCGCCATTTTGAGATTTCTGATTTATTTTCATTCCATTTTGGGAATTTTTGTGTTAAATCCTCTTCGGTTTAAGCATTTTAACGTTCACCGTTGGGCGCCATTTGAGAATTAGTTAAATTCCTTTGAACCTGTCTGATAAACGAAAATAGAAAAAATTCTAATAGTAGGTTGTGGTGGTTGATGATCGAAATCTGTCGCTTCGATTAGCTTCAGCCACTTCAGGGCGATAGGAGAGAATGTAGACTAATTTAGGACTGTGTCTAGAGTTGCTTACACAGAGAGTCGTTTGAAAAATCGTTTGAAGCTACACGTCGCCCTCTTTTGCTTGACAATAAGACAGTTTTTATTTTCTCTTACAACCAAGCTTACGTCCGATCATCTGGGGATCTTTTCGGGAAGGGAATGGTTGCGGTATGTGCAGATTAGCATATACCTGTAGCTGTGGCAATTTCTTGATATTTTTGGCCAATATGCCAAAAGTGCAATATCTAGAAGTGTATATGGTCTGGCACCCAGCAGAGGCAGAGTTATGTGGATCAAGGGGCATGCCATATTAAAACTACAGTCGTTAAGGTAAAGTAGAGCGAATGGAAACCACTGCTACGACACGAAAAGTTTTCGAATCAGAGCCATTGGGACAAGAGGAGGATGGCCTAGGCTAAGATGGCGCACAAGTGGAGAAGGAACTCAACTACGGTGAAATACCGTTCTGTCTGGGGAGGCATGTTGGTTGAAGCCCAGGTCCACCTAGGACTGTAGCGCTACAAGAAGCAGAAGAAGAAGAAGAAGTAGAAGAAGAAGAAGAAGAAGGAGATGAAGAAGAAAAAGAAGAAGAAGAAGAAGAGAAAGAAGAAGAAGAAGAAGAGAAAGAAGAAGAAGAAGAAGAAGAAGAAGAAGAAGAAGAAGAAGAAGAAAAAGAAGAAGAAGAAGAGAAAGAAGAAGAAGAAGAAGAAGAAGAGAAAGAAGAAGAAGAAGAAAAAGAAGAAGAAGAAGAATTTGTTGAGGTCTGTTGCCTGTCAGTCTTGAGAAAAAACTGAATCTTAGTGACTTTCGGATTTAACTTCTGATGTCCGTCCGCTAGCATTTTAGCATGGCTTAGCATTCTGGAAACATTTCTATGAACTGGTCCCAGGCATGGAGTATGGTTATGTATAATTTCACAGTTTCCTAAGGATTTACAGCCATCAGCGAGCTAGATGGTGGTCGGCGTGTGGTAGTGGGTAGAGTCCGACTCTCATACGCCAAAGGGTCTAGGTTCGATTCCCAGCTAAACACCAATTTTTTAAATTTTTCACGGCACCACCTCTTTCGAGCTGCTGACAACACTCAAGGAGTAATAACTGTCTAAGAAAATGCTTCTAAAACTTCGCCGTTTGGAGTCGGCAATAAACTGTAGGTCTCTTCTATTAAAGAGAGAACAGTAGCGCGCATAACACGAGTAGTTGATGAGTAAGATCAATCACTATGTCTACTAATTGAGGTAAGAGGAGAAATCTTCATGCCTCACTGCCTCACTCTGCTTCATACTTAGATTTTGGGGATAGACTACCTTGTGTTGGAAACAGGCTCCAATGTGTGGAGTTCCCATAAATAACCAACTGCTTCGGTGTCCGCGATAATGAAAAGAGGGGGGTTGGACGAAGGTCAAGAAAATCAACTAGAAACACTGGTGGAAGAGGCATTCCGAAGAGTGTTATTCGGCATCGGATGCACTTATTTGGTGGAACATAAGATAAGCACGTTTTCCGGTGCCTCCCGCGGTTCAGCGACACGTAGATAAGGAAGTAGGAGAAATGCTTAAGAAATCAAATATCGAATAAGTCTTCTCATGGGCTTCTCAAGAAGAAGGGCAAAAGTGTAATAATTTGGACTATTTGTTCGTTAAAATTTTGCGTAGATTGTCGGAAACTCAAAAAATTCACACCCTCCCGTATATCATCTCCATTTTGGATAATAGAGGGCCGCGAAGTTTTGATCTACTTTGGACACTAAGCGTCCGTGTATTGGCAGAGGAATTGAAGCCTCTTAGGGCCCTCCTAGAGGCCTCTTCCAATTTAAGAGAATTCCCTGCGGGTGGCATGATACACTAGCAACCTGGCAGCAGTTAATCTAGGTTCAAACAAATCTGTTTGATACTTCGATAACGTTACGAGTGATTTTCACAAGCACATTGAAACACTAAAGGAAGGATTCAAGTGTCTCGAGCAGGCTGGTCTGAAGGTAGAATGGGAAACTTGTTGACTGCCAATGCTTACATCTAGATCCTGTAAAGGATAACCAGGTAATGACCCCTAGAAGTTTTCCTGGCAAAGTTTTCCAGTGCCGACAGCAATTTAAATTGGGATCTTACTGATCACAGATTACACAATTTTGGGGTTTCGGGAAGGCAAATTTTGCCGAGTGCGCCCGCAAAGCCACGACTGCACTCTACATGTGCAGAAGGGCTATTGGGTCTAGATAAGGTATCCAACCGCATATGATGGCCTGGATCTATTCCACTATATGGCGTTGCAGTTTGGTGGCCTGCACTAGACACAGCCTCCCACTATAACACTATCAGAAAAGTCCACAAGACTGGCCTCCATGTGTACCTGCGGTGCTCTAAGAACCAGCTCATCAGATGCATTGGACGTCATTGTCAACTTTATGCCCATAGATCTCTTTCCCCAACAGGCGGCGGCTAGTACAGCCATAAGACTGATCTCCTCATCACAATGGAACGTGTCCCACGGACACTCAAGAATCCTTCAAAGAGTAAACTTTGTATACCAGAACCTTGACTATGCGGCGCCGAAGGTCTTTCTGTTACAAAATTTCCGCACTATGATCGCTGAACGAGACGCGTGGTCGGCTAACTCACAATGGGTTGCTGACGCTACGTGCATCTACACCGATGGATCAAAAACAAATGACAAATGTTAAAAGCTAAAGTAATGGCCATTCGCGAAGCACTGTCTTGGCTGAAGAGGAATAGTATATCCTCAGCTGATATCCTTATTCTCACGGATAGTGAGGCAGCACTCAAGGCCCTGGAATCTGTCTCAACAAACTTCAAGACGGTCATGAACTGCCGCACATCCTTAGATGAGATGGCTGAGCAGTTCAACATACGCCTGTGCTGGGTGCCAGGTCACAGAGACATTCTGGGCAACTGTCAAGCAGACGAATTGGCCAGGCTTGCTACAACGCAACCACTACTTCAGGAACACGAACACCTCGGTAACCCTCTCGCCACATGCAAGTTAGTACTGCATTTGAATGCGATCCATCAGACTAATTAAAGGTGGTCTAACCATAACCTTTGTCGCGTCTCCAAGGAGGTGTGGCTCTCTCTTGAACCCAAACGCTCCAGACTGCTACTATCGCTGAAAAGATCAGACATAAGCCTGGTCATGGAAGCCATAACCGGGCACTGTCTAATCGGTGAGCATGCTAGCAGGCTAGGGGCTCCCTCAAACGATTTTTGCAGAAGCTGCAGGGATGAGGAAGAATCAGAAACTCTCCTACACCTGTTATGCACATGCCCGGCGCTCTTGCGCCTCAAATACAAGCACTTTGGAAGCTATTTCCTCAACGGCCTACATGACCTCAAAAAAACCCCTCCCGCCGACATTTTAAACTTTATTATCGGCTCCAGCTGGTTTTAGATACTTCCCACATGGTGTGGTAGCACAGTGGTCCTGTATGGGACTAAATGCATTCATCAGCCACCTTAAGCTACCTACCTATCTATCTCTGCTCGTTGCAAGGGCAAACATCTTCCTTCATCATACCACAAATTCAAGGATCGACCTAAATAGAGAGCTTTCTGTGCTGAATTCAAATGATGGAAAGTTGTGTTGCAAACTTCTTGTCAAGCAGCAGCTTAGCGCACTCTGGCAATGGGCAGGAAACCTTGAGATGTCGAATGTCGATGGTTGATGTGAAATTATCTCTGCATGTGCTTTTACATATTTTTTGAAGACGAATCTGAAAAATTGAACATTCCTCCTGTGTCCTGCCTTTCTGATGGAATTGAAATTTCCGTTCCTGGAAGAGAAAAATAGGGACCCGTCACCCCCAGAGGACACAGCGTTACAAATTTCAGACGGACTTGTGATGTGAACGATCCTCCAATACGAAAAACTTGGTCGTGTGTTTAGCCCCTCTTAACGATGGCTCCAATTTTCAATGTTTGTGGGTTGGTTTCGACTGTTTTTGACTATTGGCTCAGATGGAAGGCAAATTGTATGAAAGGCGAACATCGATTTGATTTTAGGAAATCGCGCCACCTTCCATGGTGAATCTTCTCCCTTCAAAGCAACCGTCGAAATAATTTTCTACGTTATCTCACATCAGTCCTCGATGAGCCGTGGCCAAATACATCGCAAGTGGCACTTGGAAACAGCATGACAAAAATCCAAGTGCTCGCATTGGATGACAAAGAATTGATCCTCAGCGAGCACGACCAATTCAATCAGGCCCCATGTGGAGAAACCAACAAACAATCTTAACATGAATTATTGACGACTACCTGGGAAGCGAAAAAAATCCTCGAAGGTTGCATCCAATGAGTGGAACTCTTCCCTCTTAAACTGCACTCGCATCAGGCCTGAAAAGCGAAGAACATCCTGGAAGTTTGCCTTCAGCGAGTGCAACTCGCCTCTCTTAAACTGCACTCGTATCAGGCAATCATTCGCTTTCATATCTCCCCATCATTACTTCCTCGCATGCACAGTGTCCATCAGCCCTAATTAAACCGCAACCTCAACTATCGGGATCTAATTAAAGCCCAGCCAATCGGGAATCCATTCAATTTAATTTACAGCGGGAAGCACAACACAGCACGAAACCCATAACACAAAACCGAAAACCCCCGCGCCAATAATAACAATAAACCACCTGAACCCCGTCGAGTTCTAAACTTTTGTATGCAGTTTTATGACCAGGAAATAACACCAAACAACCGCAGCATATACTTCTCCCTCCACTCGCCAACACGCATAATTGCAGGGTCATTCAGAAGCTTACGTGGGGCAGGCAAAGCTCATCTCGGTCGGATCTGTGCATCACTCTAGTCGTGTCCGAGAGACTGGACCCTGCATTGTGCACAACTAACGCGTGCACGGACATCATCAAATGGCAGCCTATTGTCATGAAAATTACTTTCCGAAGGACATCGGCGGCATGACTCTGATCTGTGGCAGTGTTTTGTGTTTGTTTAGGGGTTCTCGTAAAATGTTGACTTTATTTTCAAATTCAAAAATTGCCCTTTTCAAAGCGATGGACATCGCTCCTTTATTTGCTCCTCAAAAATTATACATCTCACGAAGGGATCGTAAATGTTTTATGGCGGTTATGCGGTTTTATGACACACGGGCGGTGGTCGGAATGCATTCGCCTCGGAAGGGTGCTGGGAGATGAACTTTAACTTAAAGCCGAGCGATGTGTGGGTGCTGAGATGACAGGTAGCGATGGGTGGACATTTCAGGATAGTCCTTGGATGGTGGAATGAGGAAGTTCTTAGTTCGGCGAGCGATTTAAATTCCTGTTCGAGTTGATGGCATTTGGAGGAGAAGATACAACGCCAAACGGAGGCATGAGCCTGATCAAGCGTTACAACACCATGTAGAACTTATGAACACCACTGCCATGGACAGAAAAATATTCCAATGCGAGCCATCGAAACAACGCAACAGGGGATGGCGCTCGCAGGAGAAGGACTCCAACCAACTTGAGGTGCCCAACTGGAGGCAGCCGGCTAGGGATCGCTGGCGATCGTCGATCGAGAGGCATGTTGATTGGAGCCAAGGTGTACTTCACGCTAGAAAATTGCCCTTGATGTGTGTAAGAGTTGTCAAATGTCGGTTGCTTTTTGAACAATAGGCAGGGCACTGAAGAACGAGGTGTACATAGCCAGGGTTTGGAGAAAATTTAGTTTGAAGTATATCCCCCTGGGAGAAAGTGTTATTCTCGGTTGAAGAGAAATTTTTCATTTCTGAATCGAACGTATGTTCGAGATGCAAATGCAGTCAATTGTGAAGAAAGGAGCAAGTCAAGTCAATGTAAGAGAGTGTTTGCAACTTCTGTCGCAGGATAGGAAAAAGGAACGATATCTGTTTAAAATTTAAGGGTAGTGTACGACGCTCACACGCCGAAGGGTTTAGGTTCGATTCCCAGCTAGACACCAATTTTTTGAATTTTTCACGACACCACCCCTTTCGAGCTGCTGACAACACTCAAAGAGTAATAACTGTCTTAGAAAGCTTCTCAAACTTCGCCGTTCGTAATGTACATCTGTCATATGTCAAATTCTCGCAATATGGCGGCTGTCGGTGACACCGTTGAGTTTGTTTACATCGGTAATATTGTGTTTTGATTAAAGTATACAACTTCTAAGTTTCTAAAATGCGCTGTGCAGAGTACAGGTGTTTTCGAAACAATAATAAGAACACAAATAAAAGTGAAAATAAAAATGTATCGTATCATTTATTCCCAAAACAAAACAAAATACGTCAATAATGGGTATTTTCGTGTGGTCGGAGTGATAAGTTCAATGTTAAAACAGCAAAAATTTGCTCAAAACATTTTAAGGAAAGTGATTTTGAACCATTGAATCCTTTATAAGTGCAGTATGGAATATCGTTAAAAACTATACGACTGAAAGATAATGCTGTGCCTTCAATCTTATTACCACTTAAGAAGGATAATAGCGAAACGACTGCACGAGACTCACGAGCTCAAAATAGGCGTTTGGTATCCAGGTAAGTGCCGATAATTTATTATAAAATATTTGTTGTCCACATAAAGTCAACACATCCATCGATTCACATATTAGCGGTGGATTGATTGATAAGGAGAACGTTGAGGTTGAAGTACAAACGGAGAATTTATACGAATGCAACTACCCCAAGTGTGTCGATTGTTCCACACAAACCGATGTACTAGGTTTACCGGAATTTTTTTTTTTGGAAAATAAAACACTCATTATTATTGGGAAAGTAAGAACGTTTTATTCAAAGTATTGGCCATTGTTTTCTACACATGTTGACCACCTTTCTGGCAATTTGTGAATACCACGCCAATAAAATTGTTCGTCTTTTAAAGCAAACCAATCAGACACCCAATTCTCGACCTCCTAGTAGGAATCAAAGTGCTGCTCAGCCAATGCGTGTCCCATCGATGAAAACAAATTGTAGTCGGAAGGAGCCAAGTCTGGTGAATACGGCGGCAGCTCCCAGCCAAGTGTTTTGATTGTATCCTGAACCGGTGGTGCATTGTCATGGAGCAAAATTACCTTGCCGTGTCTTCTGGCCCATTCTGGTCGTTTCTCGATCAATGCATGGCTCAAATTGATCATTTGTTGTCGGTAGCGATCAGTATTAACGGTTTCACCAGGTTTTAGGAGCTCGTGGTACAGCACACCTTTCTGGTCCCACCAAACACACAGATGTGGGATTTGGTTTTACGTGACCACCTGCCGTTGCGGCTTATATCACAGGGAACCTTTTTCCCAAGAGTCGTAAGTAATGCAAGACTAAACGCCTTAGTTACCCGAGTACCAGATTAAGATCATGCTTGAGGGACAATCACCCCACCTTGGTTTGATGCGAGGCCTTCCTAAAACCTTTTTTGCTCTCTGGGTCGCAGCGCTCGGTTAAGAATGCAACTCCACGTTGAGACGGGATAGTTCCCTAACCGTCTTGCCTAGTTGTGGGTGAACAATCAACTAGACAAGTCAGCACAGTACACTATCCTCGACTCTACCCGCGATGTTAGGTGGTAAGCCACAGACACCACGATACCCCCACAAGGGGGCCTACCGCACGGTCAGGCTGGAACCGAAGTTCCAAAAGCCCCTGACCTCCTGTGGCACCAGAATATAGCCTCTGGTTAAGCTGTCACTACCAGTCATGTTCCCTCAAAGCCTGGGTCTGTTAGAAGCCATCCCGCCACAGATGATCTTTTCTCCATCAGTGATTCCGTTGTCACTATAAATAGTGATACGGATGTGATTTTGAATCATGTGATTCATAAATCCAGTCACATCATCTGGACCAAGCACACAGCATTGTCTTCTTGCCGAATCGATCTGGTTTTGCAGTCGATATTGATGGTTGTCCCAGATTAAACCATGATTTTTTCCGTTTAGGATTCTTAAAATAAATCCATTTTTCATCGCCAGTACCAATCCGATGCAAAACTGATTTTCTTTCGTGTCTTTGAAGCAAAATTTCGCAAGTGTTTTTTCGGTTTTCCACCTGTCTTTCATTCAATTCATGTGGCACCCATTTTCCACACTTTTGGATCTTTCCCATAGCTTTTAAACAGTCAGAAATTGTTTGTTGTGCAACATTTAACATTGCTGTCATTTGCTTTTGACTCAAAGTGTCATCTCCATCCAATATCGTTTGCAATTCGGCGACTTCAAACTTTTTTGGTGGTCTTCCACGTTCTTCATTTCTCACATCAAAATCAATATTTCCGAACCGTTGAAACTATCTTTTGCATGTTGCTTCTGATAGAGCATGATCACCATATGCCTCGACAAGCATTCGATGTGACTCTGCAGCACTTTTCGTCAAATGAAAACAAAAAATTAATGCTTTCATCATCACTTTCTGGTACAAAATTCGACATTTTTTTTCAAGAATTGATTGAATGACTCAAGACGTTGAAGAAGTATGGAGTCACGAGTCCTTTTCGGGATGAAAACAGATGCTATTCCTTCCTCCTACAGAAAGCATTCAACGCAACAAGAATGAACGCAACTAGTCAACGGCCGTTTACATATGCATGAAGCGAATCAGTTAGGGGTGCTCAAGATGAATAAAACCTTTTCGGGATGAAAACAGATGCGAGGAATAGCATCCTCCTACAGAAATCATTCAAGGCGAATTCCAACGCATCATGAAGCGTCCCTATTCTGCTCCAAATAAACTGACAAATGGTCATTTCGACTCAAGAAATGAGACAGATTCCAACAACAGTCGTCCAATGTCCACCAATGTCATATCAATTGGACCTGTTAAAAACCTGTCATGTGAACAGAGTAGAAAGGGTTGGGCGGGCGTAATTTAATGAACCAAAATTGGCGTTTTGGTATTCTTTTTTTCAAACGGAAACATCCTGCCTTTGGTGTCTTGCTCGTTGAGAGAGGTTTTATTTTTCCGCAAATTGGTGTCTTTTACTGAAAATTCATTCCGACGACCTCTTTTAGAGTTTTTGTTCAACACGTCTTAAAGGTTCATTCAAACTCTTCGTTCAACACGTCATGAAGACGCATTTGCAAAACGCATTACATGGTTGTTAGATAAAGAAACAAATCACGGCATCGCCACATCGATTTGCCTTGAGTGAAAGAAATTCCCCGGAAATTCATTTCCCCGCCTCAGATTACGAACTCAACAAAACCCCGAAAATACTTCGTATTGAATAGCTGAAAGCAACAACAAAACACCGTCACTCACCAATGATCCACTTCAGTCGCCTGTTTGTGAAACGTAATCCGATTTGAGAGCTCTCTTCTGTGCTAATTAAATTCACTGGACACTTGTCAAAGGCCCGACAGCCAATCGAACGACAAACAGATGTCGCACAAACCGCTGCTGTAATCACCACTTGTCAAAACTGAACCACAAACGGTCCGCGCACCCGCTCGATAATCAATTTTCAAACGACTTTCAGTGAATTTTTCATGAATTCTCTTTTTTTTTTTTCAAATACTCGCGTTAATCACTGCTTACGCAACCGACTCCCGTTTAGGTTAGACAAACCGACAATTAATCAAGAAACGAAATAAATCACCTTAAATCCAACAACTTGCTGCGTCTTCTTCCTGTACACACAGTCAGGCCGCGCTGCTTCTTCTCGATTCGAACCGGCCGAGTGCACTTTGATGCAACCTTAGCTCACCGAATTACCAATTCATCGTAACACACATTACCATCAGCAACAGGAGGCCAGAGCCGCGGATTTTTCGTTGTTTTTCGAGTTTCGAGTTTTTTTTTTTTGTTTTTGTTTTTGTGTTTGGTTTCTTCAGAGCCAGAGCCGGAGCCAGAGTCTTCTTCTGTCTTCTGCTGGTGATTCGATTCACAATTAGCTTACGAATTGTGCAAGACAGTGCATTGAAATTCACGAATTAATTAACACTCCGCTTCAGAGACAGAATTTGTGCTTTGTGTAAACGTGTACCAGTGCCTGAGAGGTTGTCGCCTAGATTTGTCAATTTTTGCAGGGAATTAATTCGCGATAACCGCCGCAGTGTGTGCCGTCGCCGCCGCCGCCCGTCTGGTCGTCGTTCAAGTTCACAGATTTCACTTTTGTTTGAGAAATCGAAAGGAACCGTTTCGTTTCCACGCACGCACTGCCTCCCGCGAATTGTGGCGAGTTACCGATAAAACGACACGCGTTCAGTTATGTGACGACTTTGAGGGATGCTCTGCTGCCGTTAGAGATCCCGAACACTGTTCACAAAATATTGCTTCTTCACTGAGCTGAAACGAGTAACCACAGCCTACGAGTGTCTCTGGGGGCGAAAAAAAAACACCGATCGCGAGCGCTCGCACCAATAGATCCAACCGACGCCACCGACGAAAAAGAACTGTGATCGCACAGCTCGCGAGTTGAGTAAAAAAAATGAAAAAAAAGTACCGAACGAAAAATACAACTTTTTCCTCTGCTGCTTCTCGCTTCGTCTGTCGCTTGGTCTGTTGCTTCGTCTTCTCCTTTTGGCTTTTCTTCATTTGTTTTGGTCCGCAGTTCGAATGGAATTTGGGAAGACAACTTAGCGACACCAGTGTAGCCGAACGGAGCGAGCGCACTGCAAAGGCCAAGTTACAACTGAATGCAGCTCGGTCCCGCATCGCCCCCTTGGTGTCGACAGACCTCCCACCGCTCGCACTCACACACAGACGCTGGTGGACCTGTCTGTGGGGGCTCGAATTGACTCTTTGTTGTGCTGTGTGTTTATTTTTGAGCGATGCGGCAGCTAGCAGCGTTGAGCGGTGTTTGCTGTTCGGTCACGATCAGCTGGGTGCTGTTGAGCTCACAGACCGAAAATTCGACAACGCTTTGAGTGTGGTGTTTGTTTTGATGCAGTCTTCGCGTGGTTGTACGGGTGGGGCGCACAATCAGTGGTAACCTACCTCAACTTGTTATTCTTCTGCTCTCGATTTTGCTTGCCTCTTCTTTGTCTCTTTGAGTTGGAATGCACATCGGGCTCAGACAATCTCAACTTGGAACTCGGTTACGACGGTTGCAACTTTTAGTCGTTCATGTGGAAAAGAGGTCAGATTTGCTGCTGTGGATGTTGCTGCTGCGATTCGGTCTGGTGGTGGAAACTCAGTTAAGGGTGCCGCAGTGTGCCAAGTTGGAGAGAGTGCACGAAAGGTTAATAAACTTAAGCAACGGGTTGAAACTTTGGCGAGGTTCTGTCAACATTTCGCCTTTGCTTGACTGTTCAGTGCCACGAACCCTATTTTGATGCGAGCTTAGTTTGTCTTAAAGGGAGCGTCCTTCAACCACGACTCTGAGGGGGTAAAGTATTAAATTGCTCACTTTCGCCAACAGCAACAACTTGAATATTTTGTGAGCCAAGAGAGATTTTGGACATTCACTTGGTCATTGCCTGGAAGACGAACACGAGGATTTCCATAGAACTAGGAGAAATGGAAACCTGCCAACCTGTAAAGCAAGGTCTTAAGCTTCCTGAATCAATATAAGGGCTATTCCCTAAACGACCTGGGTGCGAACTTTTGAATTATTTTCAAAAACTATTCTGCCGTACATAGTTTTCCATGAAAAAAAATACATTTCCATGTCTTCCTGTAAGTTGAAGGAAAATTACGTGCAGCATTGCCAGGTGAAGTTGACCAAAGCTTAACGTAAAGTTGTGGGCATGTG
Organism: Eristalinus aeneus; assembly: GCA_955652365.1. NCBI lineage: Eukaryota > Metazoa > Arthropoda > Insecta > Diptera > Syrphidae > Eristalinus > Eristalinus aeneus. The sequence continues at coordinate 43,400,229 of OY019133.1, forward strand.
CGTCGGCTTATAAAGAAATGTAAACAAAAGTAACATTTAGGGATTTCCTGGACTCAAGTTTTTCCAAGTAAATTGAATATTTTGATTTTCTTATTATTTGGTATACTTTTGTCCGTTCCTGTCTGGTGACGCGGTGCGTAGGGAACTGATTTGATGTGCAAAATTGGAATATTTGAAGGCTGTTCAAAAAGTCAGTCAGTCAAAAGTGATATTCAAATGTAGCGGGCTACGTACACTCGATAATCGATTTTGTTTATTTTGTTATTTTGCCACACTCGTCTCGAGCTGTTCAGCTATATAGCATATTTATTTTGTTTGGGAGAGGCAAAAAAGCTTTGCTTGTTCGGCGATTTTCTACTTCTTCCTTGAGTTCTTCTTCTTCTTTTTCTTTTTCTTCATCTTCTCATTCTTTTTCTCCTTCTTCATCCCCATTTTATCTTTCTTCATCTTTTTTTTCTTCTTCTTTTTTTTGTTCTTCATTTTCTTCTCCTTCTTTTTCCTCTTTTTCCTCATTTTCCTCTTCTCTTCATTATTTTTCTTCTTCTTCTTGTTTTTTTTCTTCTTCTACTTATTCCTCTGTCTTCTTCTTCTTCCATTTCCTCATCTTCTTCTTCTTCTTGTTTTTCTTCTTCTTCTTCTTCTTATTCTTTTATTTCTTTTCCTTTTCAATCTTCTTCTTCTTCTTCCTCTTTTTCCCCTTTTTCTTGTTCTCTTCATTATTTTTCTTCTTCTTGTTTTTTGTTTGTTTTTGTTCTTCTTCCTCTTCTTCTACTTCTTCCTCTTCTTCTTCTTCTTCTTCTACTTCTTCTACTTCTTCTATCTTACTCTTCTTGTTCTTGTCCTTCTTCTTCTTCTTCTCCATTTGAACCCTCTTCTTCTTCTTATTTTTCCTCTTTTTCTTCTTCCTTTTCCCGTTTTTCCTTCTTCTTCCTCTTCTTCTTTTTTGTTTCTTCTTCCTCTTCTTCTTCTTCATCTTCTCCTTATTCATCATTTCTTCTTCTTTTCTCTTCTTCTTTTTCCTCGTCTTTTTCTTCTTTTTCTTATTCTTTTTCTTCTTTTCCTTCTTCTTTCTCTCCTTCTTCATCTTCTTCTTTTTCGTTTTCGTTTTCGTTTTCTTTTCTGTTGTCCGCCCCCTTAGACCGGCGTGGGCACAGACCTCAACCAACAAGCCTCTACAGACAGCACAATCTTTCACCAGATGCCTCCAGTTGTGTACACTCAGTTCTTTGACGTTCTCCTCCACTTATCGGAGCCATTTCGTTCAGGGACATTCTCTACATCGCTCTTCCAGTGGCTGGAAGTCGAAGACTCTTCATGACCCAACCAGATAAAGCTTTGAATCCGAAGACGCTCAATTCCGGCCGTGCCGCTGAACAGTCCGATCAAACCGAAGTTGAGTCTTCTTCTCCAGACGTCGTCAACTCAAATAAAGCAAAACATCCCACTTCAAAACTCCTTCTCAAAAGGACCAAGGACTTCTTCAATAAAATCCATGTTCGTTCTCGTTCTTCTCGTTCTTTAGCCACACCAAACGAACTCAAGCCGAATCGAATCGACTCTTCTTGCCAGAGTTGTGGTGACCATACGCTACCCGGCCTCAAACCGCAAAAATTGGGGCCTATCAGGGTTTTGAGGAATATTTTCACTCGTTCACACAACGTGCCAGAAAAGATTTTGCTCCCGAAGCTTAAGGGACTAATCCTTCGGCAGATGACGCAGTTTAAGGACACGCTTTTCACATTAAGGGTTTATCTGTCTCATCCTTTAAGGGAGCCAAGCTTTTGCCGATTTCGACTTTTTGGGGTTCGGACCAAAATCCCGGGAAGCATAATTTAGGAATTCGTGAGTTTCGTCTTCGAGTTTGACTCATTGAGATAACGCAACAGAGAACGGCCTAGGATAAAATGGCACATAAGTGGAGAAGGACCTCAACCAACTTAGGGTACACATCTAGACGCAGGTGGCAAGAGATCGTGTTGGCTGTAGGGCATGTTGGTTGATGCCCAGGTTCGGCAGAGAAGATCTTGTAGGCGATGTTGAGGGGACTGATCCCTCGATAGTTGGCACGGTCAATGCGGTCTCCTTCTAAGTGGACCGGACAAACGATGCTGAGATTCAACTCATGGCTTTCCTTCTACCATATCTTTCAGATGGGCTGGTGCATGCGCCTAACCAGGTCACCCCTTGTTGCTTTCAATAGTTTTTCGGACAGTTCGTCCGCTCCAGAGGCCTTGTTCGACTTCAGCTTCGATGGTGCGATCTTCAGTTCGTCTTAGTCAGGAGGACGGAATTCTTGTCCATCATCGTCCAAATTGAATAGGATATCCTGCCTTTCAGCGGAATCGGGGCCATCATCGCCGTTAAGGAGTCTGCAGAAGTGATCCTTCTAGATTCTCAGCACAAACTGCGGGTCTACCACAAGTTGTCCAGGCTTCGGTCCGAACCTTGGATCCTCCGGATAGTTGCTTTACCTTTCGTTTAAACTTTTAAAATTCATTCCTGTCATAACACCTTTCCATTTCCCCGACCTCGCGCTTCTCATGCTCCTTCTTTTTCCTTCTGTGAAGCCGGTGCTCTTCCCTTCTCCTCTGTTCGTAGACTTTACGAACAGTCCTTGTTGTTCAATGCAGCGTTGCCCTTTAGGCGTCTTGTTTGGCTGCATGCGCTTGCCTACACTAGTCGTCAAATCATGGGTTCCTTCTTGGAAATGTGAAACCCAGCACATCAGTGGCAGCTTCTTTGATGGCTTTTTGACAACGTTTCCAGTCTTCTTCTATGGTTAGTGCAGGCAGCGTTGAACTCTGAACGAGTTTCAGGAAGACTCGGGGGACGAAGTTCCTAGCGATCTATTGCGATTGGAGCTTTCCGACGGCAAATCATTTTGGCCTGTCTCGACTCCGTTGCTCATTCGATATCCGGGCTCTTACCTTGGCTACAATAAGGTGATGATGATCCGAGTCGATGTTTGCACCTCGAAAAGTTCGGATATCGAGAATACTGGAGGAGTGTCTGACGTCTATCGCAACTTTTTGTTGACGGTGGATTGATCAGGAGATCGCCAGGTCCCTTTGTGAATGTTCAGGTGTGGGAACCGCGTGCTAGCCGCAGAGAGGTTCCGCCGCGTGGCGAAGTCCAACAGCCTGAGTCCGTTGCCGGTTGTGTTGTCGTGCAGGCTGTGTTTTCCGATGACTCAAGCAAAGATGTCCTCCTTTCCCAGCTGAGGGTTGAACTTTCCTAGAACGATCTTGGTGGTGTAGCTGGGACATGGATGGTATGTTCTTTCTATGAGTTCGTAGAGGACATCCTTGGTGTTGTTATCTTTCCCCTCTGTCGGGGTGTGAGTACATATTAGGCTGATGTTCCCGAATTTAGCCTTGCGGATTGTCATGAGGCGTTCGCTGACGGGGTCGTAGATCAAGACTTTTTGCCTAAGTCTGGCTCCAACAACAAATCCGCATTCGAAAAAGCATTGCCTTCTGTCTCTATAGCAATGGCTGTGGTAGATATCGCAGTATTTCATCCTTTTTTTTGCTGGGCCCATTCCCTCGCACGTTCTGGATGGCGGTAATGTCTGCATTGTGGCAGTAAAGGGCCTCCGCAAGTTGCTCGGCTGCATGTGGCCTGTTGGAGAGCCTCACATTCCACGTGCAAAACAGAAAATCGTTGTACTTGAAGTGTTTGCTGCAGTCGCCAACAGTTGTTCCGTCTTTATCCGGGGCAAGATGTTGTCTCTGAACTAATGATTTTAACGTGGTGAGGAAGTTACCCTCACAGACTGGTAGGCCAGGCCCATTATTTAACTCTCGGTCAGAGGGGTTCACAGAGCACATTCGTTCACCACACAACGGGTGTTTTGATGGATATACAAATCCGTATCGCTTAAATAAAGGAGGAAAATTAGCACTCCGTAAACATGCTCATTACTTGCGTATTTGTCTAAACTTGTAGTGTTGAGTGCACTGCCCTAACTACTGAACTCGTCTACAGACAAATAGAAATCTGAGGATCTAGTTCAGGCTAGGGCCTAATATCTGTCAGCTTAGGTGGAGTGTTCTTTCCCCGTTCTACGTGGAAAAAACTGTTGCAGTCTTATTACATAAGGTTCAAATATCTCCCTTCCGCCTATTTGTCTTTTGAATTTTCCGGCTATGTACAAAGTGCTACAGAGCTAGTATCTGGAAATACTATACATCATTTGAAAGGTCTTGCCATAACCTACAACTACGACGATATGCATGATAGTTTGGATATTGCGTTCAATTGTTAAAGACGTGTAAACATGGAGTTCACTAACGTCGAAATTCGCGCTATTTAAAAGTTTTCCTTCGTTAAAGGCAAATCCGCTAGAAAGACGTTCCGTGAGACTAAAGGTGTTTTGGGGGATGGTACTCTATCACTTCGAATCGCGGAGGAATGATTTCGACGATTCAGAGTCGGTGAAAACGACACCATGGATAAGCCAGCCGGCGGAAGACCTGTGACGACGAAGAAAAGATCGAATCATGGAAATCATCGAGTTAGACTGGCATGTGGCATCTCGTGACATCACCCAGGAGATGGAAATTAGTTACCAAACCATTTTAAATCATTTGCAGAAGGCTTGATGTTTGCCGCATGATTTGACGAAAAAAAAACCTTCTGGACCGAATCAACGCCTGCGATATGCTACTGAAACGGAATGAACTCGACCACGCTTTGAAGCGAATGGCGATTGGCGAGGAAAAATGTATCACATACGACAATATCAAGCGAAAACGGTAGTGGTTGAAGGGCGGTGAATCGCCCCAAACAGTGGCCAAGCTAGGATTGACGGCCAGGAAGGTTTTGCTGTGTGTTTGGTGGGATTGGAAGGAAATCATCCACTATGAGCTGCTCTCATATGGCCAGACGCTTAATTCTACCATCTACTACGAACAACTGGACCGCTTGAAGCATGCAATCGACCAGAAGCGTCCAGAATTGGCCAACAGGAAGGGTGTAGTGTTCCACCAGCACAACGCTAGACCACACACTTCGTTGATGATTAGTCAGCTACGGGAGCTCGGATGGGAGGTTTCATCGTATCCACCATATAGCCCGGACATAGCACCAAGTGATTACCACCTGTTCCTGTCCATGGCGAACGCCCTTGGTGGTGTGAAGTTGAACTCAAAAGAGGCTTGCGAAAAGTGGCTGTCCGAGTTCTTCGCAAATAAGGCGGGGGGATTCTACGAGGGGGGTATTATCAAGCTGTCGTCTAGATGGAAACAGAATATCGAACAAAATGGCGCATATTTGAACTAAACCCGATCACTGTAACACTTTTTATGAAGCCTTGAATGAAGAGCAAACAGGCGAAATGGAGATATTTCTCAAACTTATAAATACCTTGTACACATTGATTGGAGTGAGGAGATCCTGTACAAAACAGTACAGCCCTGACGTGCGTGATCGTCAAACGAAATGAGCAAAACATTGGCTCCAAAAGAAGAGCTTCCATTGATTGACATCTTCTGAGCGTAGAATGCCAGTTCGAATTTCGCCAGACATCCATGGGTTCCCGAAACAGAGCTGACTACATTCAAACGCGCCTGAATTCCCCATAGATCTTCCACAAACCCGGAGAAGATGGATATCGCGGATAAGGCCTGCGTGACGGACAATAGCAAAGGACTGAGGGATAAACGATCGATCAAGACTGCAAATGGCAAATTCCCCCTAATTCCGTAAACGCGCATCCATTAAAAAAGATTAAGATCTTGGTCAAGCCAACCATAAATCAGGCCACATTGCCTATAATTGCCGATCTTTATCAGGTGTCTAGCAAGCTCAATTATTTCTCGCGAAAATTAGCCCATCAAAAACGAACTCAAATCCAATTAAAACTTCGGTCGCAGTTCACGTACAGTTGCGCAAGAAAAAAGTGAACGTAGGCAAGGAGTATGCAAAGCACTCCAGTTCAAGGCTTCCCGCCTGGCACGCGTTCAATAACCGACTTCTGTGGCAGAAATATACTTTCAAAAGTTCATTCCTATTCAGTCCGCAATCGAAGGACTGCCCCATTATCGATGTAACGCATAATTTAAGTTGTTTACAACTCACTGTCTCAGATGTCGCAGCGTCTCGGTGGTGGGACTGCATTCACCTGCAGTCTGAATGGAAATACGTTGGTCCGGAACAGCAACAAGAATAGCTTCCCTCCCACGGAGACGACATCAGGCCGGCATTCTGGGGCACGTCACACGTTCTACAAACACAGCCAAATATCACAGTTTGTCAGCACGTCTCCGAAACTACATGATACAGCACAGATCTCACGACACGGCATGCGAGATACAGATTCAGTGTTGTTCGGGGACGCGGTCAGATGGGGTTCACGTCCCATGTCGAATGCGGCGAAAGTTTAATATTCATGATGCCGATTGTGAAGTTGTGAGTTTGTCACCGGCTGGCTGCTGACGATTTAATTTGCATTCTCGCCACCGCTCTCCTCCCGGCAGCCCAATGCCGCAGATGGGGTATTTGCAAAATTCATGCATACAGTCGATTTTTGATTTTCTTTTTCGGTCGAGAGGGGGCGGGGGGTCTTCTGCCAGTAGAAAGCAGATGGTGTGCCCGCATCGTTGCTGGTGGGAATTACGATGGCGCTTGCATAACCCAGATACTCAGATAGCGACACCAGCCATAATCGTCAGCCGCATAATGGCCCACTTAAATGTGGGATGTCAGCGGACTTGGGTTGGGTTTTCGCGTACATTTTCACAATTTTCGCAAATTTTTGTATTGTTTTGCTTGGAAGTGTTTTTTGTCGTCAGACTTCAGGGATTTCTGAATTCATTTGATGTGCAGTATGTCCTGCAGAGATCCCAAGCAGGGGTTGGCAGCATGAACATCTCTACATCCCCAGCAGATATTTACGGAGAAGTTCCCTTATTTTTCAATCATCCTGTGAACGGGGCTTTGTTTTGAAAAGCTGCAGTAATGAAAGTCTTTATGTGCGATTTGACAAAGATCTCAGTCTACTGGAGTCCCAAATTATAGCGAATGGACCAAAAGAGAGGACAAGAGCTGTACCTGAATGGATACTAGCTAACACCATATGTGAGTAGGACTACTTTTGTTAGTGGCGCCCCCTATATGTCCAGAGACTGATTGAGTGAGTCGTTACTCTTCACGGCTAATGGCTGACCTTATGGGTACAAAATGTCGAACTTCTGTCAGATTTTAAACGTCTCCCTTGATGACAACTACGTACAAAGGCCTAGCGACTTCACCAGAACCGGCTATTCATAAGAAAAAAGAATGACAATGAGAATCACGCGGAAAGGCGTTACAGAAGATATAAAGTCCGAAGGTTTGGCAAAAAGACAAAACTGCTATGTGGCAACAACAAAGCTCTCACCCTACCCTGCGACTTGTAGAGGAATCGCAATCTTTGCTGAAAATCTGAAACACTCATTTTTGCGAACTTCTTAACGGCGATGACTGCACAAATGCGGCCGTTAGGCAGGATGTTCTACTCAATTTCGATGATGATAGAATTCCGTCCTCCGACGTAGACGAAGTTAAGATAGAAATATCGAGACTGAAATCAAACAGTTTTTGTGGAGCTGACGGACTGTCCGCAGAACTATTGAAAGCAGCTGAATATGAGTTTGTTGGGCCTATTCACCAGCTCATCTATAAGATATGGTCTGAGGAAAGCATGCCCGATGAAAATAATGTCAGCGGAGAGGAAACGTCTTTGGCTGCACCAACTATCGAGGGATTAGCCTCCTTATCATCGCCTACAAGGCCCCTCTGCAGCACTCTGTAAGCGTCTGAAACCCTTTGTCAACAACCTGAGCGGTCTCCATAATCGTGAATTCAGGCCAGGAAAATTCACAATAGATAAAATCTTCACTTTACGGCAGACCCTAAAAAAACCCAAGAAGTGCAAATCGACACTCACCACCTATTCCTCGATTTTAAGGCCGCATATGGCAGTGTGCATGGGAACCAGCTATACAGTGCCAAGTCTCGTTTTGGCATTCCTACCAAACTCGTCAGACTGTGTAGGATGACGTTGGAGAACTCTCACTGCTCCGTCAAGGTCGGTATCGAACTCACAGATATCTTCAATGTCAAAAAAGGTTTTAGACAAGGCGACACACTGTCATGTGACTTCTTTAACATCATTTTCGAGAAGATCGTGCGTAACTCACAAGTTAACACCAGAGACACGATCTTCCAAGGTTTGTTCAATTGCTAGCTTACGTGGACGACATTGACGTGAGTGGACGAACAACGCGAGCCTTTAAGGAGTCGTTTGCTAGCATTGAAGCAAAAGCGGCTGAAATGGGCCTGGCGGTGAATGAGAGCAAAGAGAAATATATGATATCGTCAAGGAAGGACACACCACGTCGACACCTCAGACAGCGCGTCACATTAAGACTTCTTCTTTGGACTCAAGACGCCATTGAGTGAGAACAATTGTTGGCGCGACAGTCCACAGGGGGACCAGGGCCTAGCTTGTTCATCAACCACTCGTGTTTGGCGAGCTACAGTTCTCTCACGAGTAGAAGGGACCTACAGTTTTTTGCCGACTCCGACTGGCGAAGTTTGAGAAGCTTTTCCTTAGACAGTTATTACACTTTGAGTGTTATCAGCAGCTCGAAACAGGTAGTGCGAGGTGTTCAGCCGGGAATTAAACCTGAGCTTTCTGCATGTGATTGTCGCACTCTACCCATTACGCTACGGTGGCCGCATTGTAATAAGAGTAATTAGGCCCTCTCTGGAAATACTACATCATCCCAGTTCCACTTTATAGACCGGAAACCTGCTAGTTACTAAAAGCGGATAAAATGGCCTGGATTAAAGTGGCGCACTCAAGTGGAGAAGGGCCTCAACAAATTTGAAATGCGCAACTAGAGGCAGGCGAGAGATCGTGCTAACTGAAGAGGCTTGTTAGGCCCAGGTTCACAAGAATAATAAGCTGAAGTCTCATGGTTGTGGGTTTTCCTAAAATCGAAAACCTTTTCCGCATAGCCCGCAAATATCTGGTATCCATACAATTACTCAACAGTTTTTCGATGTCTCTGAAATCGATTACTTTTTCATCAGGACTGCGACCCATGAAGGGTCTGACCCTGAGTTATACCTGTCTTCCATTCTTGACGGTCACGGACACGGTACTTCTAGTTTTTTCGGCCAAGCTCTCTAGCGTCTGCAATCACTGTGCTTTTTTCCGGAGGTTCGGCCTTCCTCTCCTTCTCGAACCCGCAGGCTGGGATTGCAGGACCCTCTTATATTAAGCCTTGCTGTTCGTTCGTCAACGTGGCCGAGTCTTTCGAACTACGTCCCGATCCTGGTACTGCACATAGAGTTCGCGGTTGTGTCTTCTCCTCCATTCGCCTTCCTCGGAGGCGGTCCATATATCCGTCGCAGAATTTTTCCTTCAAAGGAACCAAGAATCTGCTCTGCCACTTTGCTTACCATCCAGCACATCCAGAGTACGGGTAGGATTAGCGTCCTGTTTGTCATTATCTTAGTCCTCCGAGTCAGTAGTTTCGACCCTAGATGTTTTGACAAACCGAAAGAACACCGGTCGCCAACAACGAATCTGCGCCGAATATCCACAAAAGTGTCGTTCGTGGGATTCACGTTTGCTCCGAGGTACACAAACTCCTTCACTGCCTCAAAGTTGTAGTTGCCAATTGTCACATTCCGACCGAAGTATTGTTCGACGGACTGTTTCTTTTTCGCCAGCATATGTTTCGTTTCATCCCCCTTCACTTTAAGACCAGCTCTTCGGAGCGTCACCCTTTTCAGCAGAAACTTCGAGGAAGTCAAGGACTTCGTCCACCTCGGTTCCGCGGTACAACAACACCAGTACCGAAATCGAACTCAAAATCAGACTTTTCAATCATTGTTTCTTTGGGATCAAGAGGAAATTGAGTAGCAAAGCCCTCTCTCGAAAAACTAAGTTGGTTTATCTAACAGCTTGATCATCGCAGTACTGCTTTATGCCGCTGAAATTTGGACGTAACGTTAAACGAAAGAAAAGTTTCAGCTGTTGATGTTCGGAGGTGAAGATTCAATGACAAGCTTTGTACGCGTGTTCAGCACGCTCTGCTGGAGTTAATTTTTAATTTGAAAAACATTTACGAATTTTGTTGCCTTCATCATGCTATACCAGTTATACCGGTTTGAAGTGAGCGTCAAGATACAAATGTCTCGATAGGGAACATTTGTTGTGAACGAGCCCTTATTTTTTATTTGTTTGTTTGCTATGACATCTGTGAAAAATATTTAGTACACATCAAGTCATTGAACAGACAACATCACATTTATTCATCGTGTGAAATATGTCGAATTTTGTACCAGAAAGTGATGATATGCGAAAAGCATTAATTTTTTGTTTTCATTTGACGAAAAGTGCTGCAGAGTCGCATCGAATGCTTGTCGAGGCATATGGTGATCATGCTCTATTAGAAGCAATATGCAAAAGATGGTTTCAACGGTTCAGAAATAATGATTTTGATTTGGGAAATGAAGAACGTGGAAGACCACCAAAAAAGTTTTTAAGACGCCGAAGTGCAAACGATATTGGATGGAGATGACACTTTGAGTCAAAAGCAAATGGCAGCAATGTTAAATGTTGCACAACAAACAATTTCTGACCGTTTAAGAGCTATGGGAAAGATCCAAAAGTGTGGAATATGGGTGCCACATGAATTGAATGAAAACCGAAAAAACACTTGCGAAATTTTGCTTCAAAGACAAGAAAGAAAATTGGTTTTGGATCGGACTGTTACTGGCGATGAAAAATGGATTTATTTCAAGAATCGTAAACGGAAAAAATCATGGGTTAATTTGGGACAATCATCAACATCGACTGCAAAACCAGATTAATTCGGCAAGAAGACAATGCTGTGTGTTTGGTGGGACCAGAAAGGTGTGCTGTACCTCAAGCTCCTAAGCCCTGGTGAAACCGTTAATACTGATCGCTACCGACAACATATAATCAATTTGAACCATGCATTGATCGGAAAACGCCCAGAATGGGCCAGAAGGTAATTTTGCTCCATGACAATGCACCTGCACACAAAGCAAAACCGGTTCAGGATACAATCAAAACACTTGGCTGGGAGCAGCTACCCCACCCGTCGTTTTTACCAGACTTGACTTCTTCCGACTACCATTTGTTTTCATCTATGGGACACGCATTGGCTGAGCAGCACTTTGAGTCCTACGAAGAGGCCGAAAATTGGGTGTCTCATTGGTTTGCTTTAAACGACGAACAATTTTACTGGCGTGGTATTCACAAATTGCCAGAAGTGTGGTCAAAATGTGTAGAAAACAATGGCCAATACTTTGAATAAAACGTTTTCACTTTCCCATTAATAATTAGCGTTGTATTTTCTAAAAACGAAACCTGGAAGATCGTGTTCAGCCTTCGCCTACTTATATCTATCCTCACAAACTCAAAAAGAGGCCTTCTAACCACACGGTGTCGAATACATTTCCCCGAGTCGCTGAGAGAGGCTCATGTGCTCTGGTTTGTGGGCCTGCTCTACTGAATGCCCGAAACCAGTTTTGACGCGGTATGTGGAGTACCAAACTACGCCCTAAATTCAATCTAATTGTTCGCTATGATGGGTTGTTGACTTCGAAAAGTGATTCTAGAAAGCATCATTGACAAAAGCTGGCGTTCTGGTTTAGAACCAGTTTAGGTTATAAGTCGGTTTAGGTATACAAATGCCTCAAGAGATGCTCAAATTTGCAGAATGACCATCAATGGTAAAGAATCCAAGAAAGAGCGCTTCCCTTCCTATTCCCCAAGAGTCAGTTGAGAAGACAATGAACTGAATCTCTGGTTAGCCTTACGGTCCCATCATGAGTGAGAGTTTTAATTTGAGAAGCTCTCTATTGCTCGCAAGACGTGGAAACGAACCTGAGATCTAGGACACCAAAGTTCTACACCACTGCTGCTCTTTTCTTTTGTGCTCCATCTTAGGAAGGTGAAACCGTGATTGAAGGGCTGATCACTCTATCCCACAGCGTCCATCCATCCACTTCCATGAACATTACCAAATATGTGGAAGTTGCCTTAAATCTTCAAATCTATTGTCTTTCAGCAAAATTCGCAACTTAACCCCCAGCCTTCTACCTCTGTCTTCACACTCCTAACAGTCAGGCCTGATCCTACCTGCCACCGACCGAAGTTACGCAGAAAGTGACGTAAAAGAAAGATACATTACAAAGTCGACCAGAGTTCTCCGCCCAACACTCACTTTCATCTTAATTACTTTCCATTAGCACTCATGAATGTTTCACGAAGATTGAGCTCATCACGAGCTCGATAATGGGCGTTTGCATAATTTGCCCCATAAGCGGACTAATCGGCGCACACGTACTCATGCTCAACTCATGAGCCGTAACATAGCCGCATCTCGGTTTCCATGGAATCCCAGTCCGCAGTTTTTCCGGATCTTTGTGGAAGCGTGTGGGGTTTCGTTCTTCATGCTGCGGCGGTGTAACGGGGTATGGAACTGAAAGAGGGGGCGTATTGCACCGATCTATATAAATTCAACTCCAATGGATTCTGCTGAGTAGGAGTTGCTTCGAAGTGGCAACTGTCAGAACTGAAGCTTGGTTTGGGATGGCTTGGGGAAGAAAACTATGCATGTCATCATGACCGTCCTTGGGGTGAACAAGTTATTAAGAAGCAAGACATCAGTTTCTGGGCATCTTCTAAGTCTGACCCCCTTTCCTGTTGGAAGGAAGATAAGTAAGAGCGAGCTCTAGGACGCTAGAATAGATCTTTAATGCACTTGGTGGACTTGATCTCCTCGAATGTCGGGAACTAATGAAAAGCACCATCCTGTGGTAAGTCTCATATCAAGTCGGACTATCGCAATCCGATCTGAAGTGACTAACCTATCTGGTGATGGCATCATTTCCCCAATGTAGAGAAGATAAATGTGTTTCCCAATTTCCAAGTACCATCTCACATGGGGACTCAGATTAGTTAGGAGACTGAAGAGCCCCTTGAGTTTATGAAAACTGTCATCGCGGAGCCGAGGTAGTCGAAGTCCTTGACTTCCTCGAAGTTTCTGCTGTGTAAGGTGATGCTCCGAAGAGCTGGTCTTAAAGTGAGCGGGGATGAAACGAAACATATGCTGGCGACAAAGAAACAGCCCGCCGAACAACACCTCGGTCGGAATGTGACAATTGGCAGCTACAACTTTGATGCAGTGAAGTAGTTTTTCTACCTCGGGGCAAACGTGAACCCCACGAACGACACCTTAGTGGATATTCGGCGCAGAATCATCTCTGGCAACCGGTGTTGTTTCGGTTTGTCAAAACAGCTAGGGTCAAAACTCCTGACTCGGAGGACTAAGATAATGATATACAGGGCACTAATCCTACCCGTACTCTTATGCGGAGCCGAGTGCTGGATGGTAAGCAAAGTGGCAGAGCAGATTCTTGGTTCCTTTGAAGGAAAAATTCTGCGACGAATATATGGACCGCCTGCGAGGAAGGCGAATGGAGGAGAAGACACAACCGCGAACTCTATGTGCTGTACCAAGACGTGGACGTTGTTCGAAAGGCAAAAATCCTTCCACCACAGTGGCTCGGCCACGTTAACGAACGAACAGCAAGTCTTTAGATAAGAGAGTCTTCCAATCCCAGCCTGCGGGTTCGAGAAGGAGAGGAAGGCCGAACCTCTGGTATAGAGACACAGTGAGTGCAGACGCTAGAAAGCTTGGGCTAGACAACTAGAAGCACCGTGCCCCTGACCGTCAAGAATGGAAGGCAGGTATAACTCAGGGTCAGACCCTCATGGGCCACAGGCATGATAAGAAAGTAATCAATTTCGAAAAGCTGTTGAATGATTGCATCGATGTCAGAGATTTGCGGGCTATGCGAAAAGAACTACGATTTTAGGAAAACCCACAACCTTGAGACTTCAGCTTATTTTTCTTGTGCACCTTGGGCTAACAAGCCTCTGCAGTTAGCCCGATTTCTCGCTGTCTGCTTGCCTCCAGTTGCGCACTTAAAATGTGTTCAGGTTCTTTTCTACTTGTGTGCGCCAACCTTATGGTAGTCTAAGCCATCTTATTCGCTTTTAGTAACCTTCAAATTTCCAGTCTATAAAGTGGAACTGGGATGATGTAGTATTTCCAGAGAGGGCCTAATTACTCTTATTACAATGCGGCCGCCGTAGCGTAGTGGGTAGAGTGCGACAATCACATGCAGAAGGCCCAGGTTCGATTAACGGCGGAACCCCTTGCACTCCCTTTTTCGAGTTGCTGACAGCGCTCAAAATGTAATAACTGTCTAAGGAAAAGCTTCTCAAACTTCGCCAGTCGGAGTCGGCAAAAAACTGAAGGTCCCTTCTACTCGTGAGAGAACAGTAGCACTCACAACACGAGTGGTTGATGAGCAAGCTAGGCCCTGGTCGCCCAGTGGACTGTCGCGCCAACAATTATTATTGCTCAATGGCGTCTTGGGGTGGGCATGGGCCTATGCACGCGAGGTAACGTCGTTGATTGCGCTCAACATGGCGAGCTGCCAAGGCAATCCTCGTTAGTGCACAGGTCAAGTTGACATACAGCCTCCAAGTGGCGCCCCCTGGATAGCCATCACAACACCCGTTGTATGGTGAACTAATGTATGCAGCGACCCCCTCTGCCCGAGGATTTATATAATGGGCCTGGCCTACCAGTCCGTGGGTTGTGCGTGAGGGTAACTTCCTCACCACGTAAAAAAAATGGAAGTTCAGAGACAACAACATGCCTCGGATAAGGACGGATCAACTGTTGACGACCCCAGCAAACGTTTTAAGGACAAAGATTTTCGGTTTTGCACGTGGAATGTGAGGTCCCTTAACAGGCCACGTGCAGCCGAACAACTTGCGGAGGCCCTTGACAGCTACAAAGCTGACATAACCGCCATCCAGGAAGTGCGATGGGATGGGCCTGGCATAAAAACGATGAAGAACTGCGATATCTACTACAGCAATTGCTATAGAGAGAGAAGGCAGCGCTTATTCGGATGCGGATTTGTTGTTCGAGGCAGACTTAGGCAAAAAGTCTTGAGCTACGACCCAGTTAGCGAACGCCTCATGACAATCCGCATCAAGGCTAAATTTGGGAACATCAGCCTAATATGCGCTCACGCCTCGACAGAGGTGAAGGATGACAACATCAAGGATGACTTCTATGATCTCCTAGAAAGAACATACGATCGATGCCCCAGCTATGACACCAAGATCGTTCTAGGAGATTTCAACGCTCAGCTGGGAAAGGAAGACATCTTTGCTGGAGTCATCGGTAAACACAGCCTGCACGACAACACATCCGGAAACGGACTCAGGCTGTTGGACTTCGCCTCGGGGCGAAACCTCTCTGTGGCTAGCACGCGGTTCCCACACCTGAACATTCACAAAGGAACCTGGCGATCTCCTGATCAATCAACCGTCAACCAGATTGATCACGTTGCGATCGACGTCAGACACTCCTCCAGTATTCTCGATGTCCGAACCTTCCGAGGTGCAAACATTGACTCGGATCATCACCTTGTTGTAGCCAAGGTAAGAACCCGGATATCGAGAGAGCAACGGAGTCGAGAAAGGCCAAAACGGTTTGACGTCGAAAAGCTACAATCGCAGCTGATTGCTGGGAACTTTGCCGACCGAGTCTCCCGGAAACTCGCCCAGAGTTCGACGCTTCCTGCACTAAGCATAGAAGAAGAATGGAAACGTTGTCAAGAAGCCATCAAAGATGCTGCCACTGATGTGCTGGGTTTCACGTCACCACCCAGAGGGAACCCATGGTTTGACGACGAGTGCAGGCAAGCGCACGCAGCTAAACAAGACGCCTATAAATCGACGCTGCATCGAACAACGCAAGCTGTTCGTGAACTCTACGAACAGAGAAGAAGGGAAGAGCACCGGCTTCTCAGAAGGAAGAAGAAGGAGCATGAGAAGCGCGCGGTCGAGGAAATGGAAAGGTGCTTTGGCAGGAATGAAGTCCGAAAGTTTTACAGAAAGATAAAACAGCTATCCGGAGGATACAAGGTTCGGACCAAGGCCTGCCGGGACCAAAATGGACAACTAGTAGTAGAGTCGCAGTCTGTGCTGAGAATCTGGAAGGATCATTTCTGCAGACTCCTTAACGGCGATGACGACCCAAATCCCGCTGTTAGGCAGAATGTTCCACTCAATTTGGACGATGATAGACAAGCATTCCGTCCCCCCGACTTAGACGAGGTGAGGATAGCAATATCCAAGCTAAAGTCGAACAAAGCTGCTGGAGCGGACGGACTGTCCGCAGAACTATTTAAAGCAGCTGGAGATGACCTGGCTGGGCGCATGCACCAGCTCATCTGTAAGATATGGTCGGAGGAAAGCATGCCCGATGAGTGGAATCTCAGCGTCGTTTGCCCGGTCCACAAGAAAGGAGACCCCTTTGACTGCGCCAACTACAGAGGGATTAGTCTCCTGAACATCGCATACAAGATCCTCTCTGCCGTATTGTGTGAGCGTCTGAAACCATTTGTCCATGACCTGATAGGTCCCTATCAGTGTGGTTTCAGACCAGTGAAGTCCACAATAGACCAGATCTTCACATTACGGCAGATCCTGGAAAAGACCCAAGAAATGCAAATTGACACTCACCACCTATTCGTCGATTTCAAGGCTGCATATGACAGTGTGCATAGAGACGAGCTATACAGTGCCATGTCTAGTTTTGGCATTCCTACCAAACTCGTCAGATTGTGTAGGATGACGATGGAGAACTCTCGCTGCTCCGTCAAGGTCGGTACCGAACTCACCGAGACCTTCAATGTCAAAAAAGGTTTTAGACAAGGCGACGCACTGTCATGTGACTTCTTTAACATCATCCTCGAGAAGATCGTGCGTAACTCACAAGTCAACACCAGAGGCACGATCTTCCAGAAGTCAGTTCAACTGTTAGCTTACGCTGATGACATTGACGTGATTGGACGAACACAGCGAGCCGTCAATGAGGCGTTTGCTGGCATTGAAGCGGAAGCGGCTAAAATGGGTCTTGCGGTAAATGAGGGCAAAACGAAGTACATGCTGTCATCAAGGAAGGACACACAACATCGACGTCTCGGACGGAGCGTCACACTAGGCAGCAGAAACTTCGAGGTAGTTAAGGACTTCGTCTACCTCGGCTCCGCGGTAAATAGGGACAACAACATCAGTACCGAAATCAAACGCAGAATCACTCTTGCCAACCGCTGTTTCTTTGGGCTCAAGAGGCAATTGAGTAATAAAGCCCTCTCTAGAAGGACTAAACTAGCTTTATATAACAGCTTGATCATCCCCGTCCTACTATATGGCGCAGAATCTTGGACGTTAGCAAAGGCGGATGAGGAAGCCCTTAGTCTTTTCGAGAGAAAAGTTTTGCGTGCGATTTTTGGTCCTGTTTGCATTGATGACATCTGGAGGAGAAGATTTAACGATGAACTCTATGGGCTGTACAGCGACATGCGCCTGGTTAAGCGTCTACTGATACAACGCTTAAGATGGCTAGGCCATGTAGAGCGTATGGACACCACAGCTCCGGCCCGAAAAGTCTTTGAATCCGAGCCATTAGGACAACGCAACAGAGGACGACCTAGACTAAAGTGGGGTACACAAGTGGAGAAGGACCTCAACCAACTTGGAGTGCGCAACTGGAGACAGCTGGCGAAAGATCGTGCTGGCTGGAGAGGCATGTTGGTTGAGGCCCAGGTCCACCCCGGACTGTAGCGCCACAAGAAGAAGAAGAAGAATGGCGTCTTGAGTCCAAAGAAGAAGTCATAATGTGACGCGCTGTCTGAGGTGTCGACGTGGTGTGTTTTTCCTTGACGATATCATACATTTCTCTTTGCTCTCATTCACCGCCAGGCCCATGTTAGCCGCTTCCGGTTCAATGCTAGCAAACGACTCCTTAAAGGCTCTCGTTGTTCGTCCACTCACGTCAATGTCGTCCACGTAAGCTAGCAATTGAACTAACTCTTGGAAGATCGTGTCTCTGTTGTTAACTTGTGAGCTATGCACGATCTCCTCTAGGATGATGTTAAGGAAGTCACATGACAGTACATCGCCTTGTCTAAAACCTTTTTTGACATTGAAGATCTCTGTGAGTTCGATACCGACCTTAATGGAGCAGTGAGAGTTCTCCAACGTCATCCTACACAGCCTGACGAGCTTGGTAGGAATGCCAAAACTTGACATGGCACTGTATAGCTGGTTCCTATGCACACTGTCATAAGCGGCTTTGAAATCGACGAATAGTTGGTGAGTGTCGATTTGGACTTCTTGGGTCTTTTCCAGGCTCTGCCGTAAGGTGAAGGTCTGGTCTATTGTGGATTTACCTGGCCTTAAAACTACACTGATAGCGAGCCAGGACAAACGTTTTTCGACTTTTACACAATACGGTAGAGAGGATCTTGTAGGCGATGTTGAGAATGTTGATCTTTCGATAGTTGGTGCGATCAAAGGGGTCTCCTTCTTAGTGGACTGGGCAAACGATGCTGAGATTCCACTCATCAGGGATGCTTTCCTTTAACGACATATAACGGGTGCATACGCCCAACCAGGTCATCTGCATCTGCTTTAAATTGTTCTGTGGGCAAGCCGTCCCTTAGAGCAGCTTTGTTGGACTGCAGTCTCGAAACTGAGATTACTGTCTGCCGTTGCATGATCCAAGAAAAATCAAAGTTTTAAGAAAGCCGTCGTTATTTAATGAGGAGGAGTATCTGACTCTTAAGACGGAACCTTAAATGAATAGTATATTGCTATATCTTGGCATTCTGTTGGACCAGCATCTTGTGTGAGCAGATTTGAGACGGCAGGTGATCACGGAGGCTCAAATCTCTGCCTTTTCTCTGCTGCCCACTGTGTCGTTGATGTTGGCAGCCCACGATTTAGTTTGCTTTCGTTGCCGTTGAACCCACTTATATGGCTTCTGTTTCAGTCGGTATATCTGTCGAATTGAGATGAAGACCTGGGAGGACGAAAATCTCCTGTACTGAGTTACAAGGCAGCATCCAAAGTGAGTAAGCACGTTTATGAGTGTCCCGACCCATGACAGTTACTTCCTCGAGGTCGAGATTATTTTCCTCGTCAACGTAGTCGTCTACAAAGTCACCTCTTGAGACCAAGCCAGCCATGAGACTTCTTTTTCCGGCGACGATGCACTTTTCATGCTTGAATTTTGGCCTAGTAGATGGGCGAGTAAGACAGCTGACATTCAGTTAAATTTTTTTTTTAAAGCGAGACACTCATCCTCACTCTAATCTTCACCCTTCGGAGGATTTCTTCACACGCCTGCTTAGAAATGCGCAATATTTAGAACAATGGCGTTTACAACTCTCCAGTGGCAATGGTCTTCTTGGACCACATGAGACCCTCTCTGAGAAGTATCCACACTTCGAAGGTCTCGCATTGCCACTGCAGCCAACATTCCCATCAGTCAATTTATCTCAGCCGACATTTTATGACCCTCTGACTCAGACGACAAATTGGCGTCTGTCAACTAGGCCTAAGACAATAGACACGCACAAACAAACGTGAGCTTACGTAGCGACAGTTATCCAACACGCCTGTGTTTATCGTCGTCGCCATACGTCGCGTTGGTCCAACTCGCGGCTGAGTCACTTAATAGGCATCAGTTTCGACGAGACGTGCGATTATGTCGAATCTGCACGTAATGGCGGGGCGTTGTGGTGGCGCTCGTCATATGCTAGAGCGGCGAAAGTCAGTGACGTCGCCATCGTCGTTTTAATGGCTCCACTCTGCAACTGTCAACTTTGACAGCCCCGCCAGGTCCGACCCGGCTTATGTGAAATTGCATTGCAACGCGTTCACATGATGAAGTGCTAAGTGGCTTAGCAACGTCTGTGTGTGTTGTAGGCTGTAGGCTTCGACCGGCGGCTGTGTTCCGGGACTCAGTTACGTGGGCCGCTGGCCACAATAGAACTGCCGCACAATGAAACGGGTCTTGTGCTTGGGTGTGAGAGGGGAAAGGAGGCGACTCTTATTGTGGGCTGTCAAGGTGCCAATTGGGGTTGCTGGCCGGTCGGCTGACAAAGTGGTTGCGACGTCAGTCACGTCGGGGTTGGTTAAGCGCAATTGTGTGGCAATCGGATTAGTCGGTTGCATGAGAGCGGCAAGAGCGTAAAACGACTAAAATTGCATGTTCAGCGGTGCGTCTGTCGAGGATGACGGAAACGTCAGTGCGACATGGCTTAAGAAGGTGAATTTGCGCGAGGGAGTGGACAAAATTTCGAGCAGAGCTTTCTGCTGTTTGAAGTATCAACTCCTAACCTGATATAATTCACTAGACTTCTGGAAGTAGGATTGTGCGGCTTAAAACAACCATCGGTCTACTGTCTTCTGCTTTCTGCTCACTGCTTGTTGCTTGCTGCCAGCTGCTTGATGCTTGCCGTCGGCAATTTTATGCTTGCAGCTTTATGCTCGCTGCTTGCTGTTTGTTGCTCACTACCTGCTGCATAATGCTTGCAGTCTCCTGCTCGCTGCCTCGTGCTCACTGCTTTCTAACTTCTGCTTGCTGACTGGTGCTCACTTGCTGGTGCTCGCTGGCTGGCGCTCGCTAACTAGTGCTCGCTAGAACTCGCTGGTGGCAGTTGCATGGTGGTGCTCGCTGGCAGTTGCTAGCTGCTGTTCGCTGGTTATTGCTCGCTACTGCTTGATGTCTGTTGCTCGCTAGTGCTCGTTGGCTGTTGCCTACTAGTGCTCTCTGACTGGTGTTCGCTGGCTGGCTCCCGCTGGCTGGCGCCCGCTGACTGGCGCTCACTGGCTGGTGTTCGCTAGTTGGCGTTCGATGGCACTCGCTGGCTTGTGCTCTCTGGCTGGTGCTCGCTTGCTCGTGCCCGCTGGCACTTGCTCAGTTATGCTCGCTGGCAATTGCTCGTTGACTGTTGCTTGGTGGTCCTCGCTGGCTGGCGCTCAGTAGTGCTCGCTGGTGCCTGCTGGCATTTGTCGCTGGTGATCGCTGGCTGGCGCTCGCAAGTGCTCACTAGAGCTCTCTGATGTTCGGTGGCAGTTGCTCGGTGGTGCTCGCTGGCTGGTGATCGCTGGCTAGTACTCGCTGTCTGGCGCTCACTAGCTGGCGTTCGCTGGTTGCCATTCGCTGGCTGGCACTCGCTGGCTTGTGCTCACTGGCTTGTGCTCGCTTGCTGGTGCCCGCTGGCACTTGCTCGGTGATGCTCGCTGGCAATCGCTCGTTGGCTGTTGCTCGGTGGTCCTCACTGGCTGGCACTTAGTAGTGCTCGCTAGTGCTCACTAGAGCTGGCTGGCTGCTGCTCGTTGGTGGTTGCTTGCACTTGTTCGCTGGTGTTCGCTGGCAATTGCTGATTGATGCTGACTGGCAATTACTTGCTGGTGCTTGCTGGCAATTGTCGCTGGTGATCGTTGCCTGTCGCTCGCTGGTGCTCGCTAGAGTTCGCTGATACTCGCTGGAAATTGCTCGCTGGCTATTGCTCGCTGGTGCTTACCGCTTTTATTCGCTGGCTGGTGCTTACTGTTGGTGCTTACTGCTGGTATTTGATGGTGCTGGCTAGTCCTCGCTGCTGTTCGGTGGCAGTTGCTTGGTGGTGTTCGGTGGCTAGTGCTAGTTGGCCAGTGCTCACTGGCTTGTGCTCGCTGGTAATTGCTCGCTGGCTATTGCTATCTGGTGCTTACTGCTTTTACTCGCTAGCTGATGCTCAATGCTGGTACTTGCTGGTGCTCGTTGAATGCTGCTTGCTGGCTTTTTGGCTGTAACATGCAACCTGCTGCTTTATATTCAGGGGCTCTCGGCTTGCGGATTTTTCAATGTTACTTGTCTCAAAACATTTCTTAACTCAAGTCTACCTCGTCAATTGTTAGTTCGCCAGCACATAAGGATTCCTCCTGCAGAATATTGGACCCCCTTCGATCTAAATCCAGCCGACATAGCTTGACTGAAGTAACCTGAATCCACGTACAGAGCTCTCTGACAAGCTACTATATCACCTTAAGGCCAGTTGGTGTCTTGATTGATTGCCTGAACCACCTCGTACTAATTAACTTCAACTCTAGGCCCTCACAAATTAATAACTGAGTCTATCGCGTACAAAGTCTTATGCAACCGCCCTTCGCATTCCTCGCTTAAACGCCGTGCTTCTCCTTCAAATTAATTGCATCCCCCACACACTCTGACTCTGTTTGCTCTCCGGCAGCCCCACAGTCCACACATGGATTATCTGCAGCTTTTGTTCTACTTCAGACCACTTTATGCTGAGTTCACAGCGCTGCCCGCTGAAGCTGCCGTGAATTGCTTCTTACAATTACCCGCTCACGCTCACGCTCGTGGCACACAACACTCTGCACACGCCTCCCCGCCCTCTTCTCACCCATTCCCTTCTTCGCAATTATTCCACAGCAACCGAGTCATCGTTGTCTGACGGGCAGCTACACCGTAGGCATCAGACACATGTGTTGCAACAGAGGTCAGTCAATAAGCGTCGTCTTTGCAACATCCAACGACTAAGGCCGCAATCGCCTCATTACCATGTTCTGCCAACCGTCACGGGCTTCCAGCTGTTGCACCGTCAGCAATGCAATTCCCCACGCCCCCTCACCTCCCTCACAGACGCAACCACCACCGATTGCACTTGGGTCCTGAACGGCCAACAAATTCCCTCGTGCGCCACAAAGCGCCCAAATTCAAATGCTCGCCGAAAACACAAATTTCCGACGTTCTTGCGCAACACCTGCTATTGAAGGTGTTCAGCGATAGCCACTTCCCTTTCGATTTCACTTGGCTTCAGAGATTTTCGCTTCTTTTGTGTTTTTTTGTTTATCCGACCGGAGAGCTCGTTGATACATAATTTGCACTCTCTCCGCACTCAGGCGCCCTCGCGTTCCCCTGGGGCGACGGTCGGCCGCTTAGTTTGCGGGCTTTGCGTCCGAAGTGGTCTGCACGCAAAACGATGTGTTTTAGCTGTGGCTAGGTGTGGGGGGGAAATGGCGGTGTGGGGGGTCGCCGCTGGGGAGACAAACAAAACAATGGATGTGTCTAAGAGGAATTTAATGGCTTGAATCGAATCCGAGCGGATGGCCGCCTGATAATGGTGGCGCTCGTGAGACGAGCCATTCGATACTCATGGGAATCCGATAGATGTCTTTCGTCTGTTTTGGTCCCTTTTTGTAGGTGCTCACCTCCTCGGGCTGGATGAGGCAATCAAGGGCTGGGGGCTGGAAATGAGTTCATACTTGTCTGTGGGATTGGTAGCGCTCTACAAAACGGGTGACAATGACCGCAATCCCGTGAAATTAATTGGACTTTAAGCCACATGCTTGGAGGTGAGAGAGAGTCTTTGATGTGAGACACGGCCGCAGGGGCAAATCACTAATAAAAGTTTTGAGCGCTTACAAATAACTGTTTTAGCCCGGCCTCTTGAAGAATCAAGGAATTAAGCCTCAAAAGAATTTTGACATAATTTGGCAGTGTCGCTGGGTACTACTTTGGCCCACCGCTTTGTCCTTACGTGAGGTTGGAAGGATAAAAATTGAACGGCGACTTCAGGATAAAGGATAAAGTCAGGAGATGAGCAATGCCAATGAAAGCAGTTTCCAAGGACTGTAAAGAAAATAGTGCCACTATGGCTCTTGCACAAGGAGCTGAGTACGCATAACACACGACAACTTGATCGAGCCAGCATAGGCTTCACATTCCCCTTGTCCTGCTGCAGTTCTGTGATAGCAGGCTCTGAGTTCCTTAGCTCAAGTGCGATGCAATCCAGTTCTAAGCCCAATTGATGACTTTAAATGATTGCTTTGACCGCATCGATCTACTCGTTTTGCCGACCTGTTGGAGCACTGCAAGATTGCATCTTGCAGCATGCATGAGTCTCATAAGTTGGCTTCACTTAATCCTCTTCGAATGTTTAGCTCATTAGGATACTCAGTCGGTAACTTCAGCAAGGACTGATCAGAAGCTGTGCTCACGGTCTAGCAACTGACTTCGCTCCGGTCGACAAGGATGTGAACGCCTACGTTAAGACAGATGTGAATGAGAACTTGAAACACGATGAGGACAAGGACTCCAGCAAGGACAGCCACCCAGGTACTCTGGCCTGTATAAAGAATGGAACAGAAAGTCAATCAAGGACTTGAAGCGGGAGATGAGCATTCAGCTAAAATGCAATGCTTTGCCATCTAGTTGGATAATCTTTTCGACGAGGATTTTGACAAGGACTTGGGCGGAGTGCTGAACAGGAATTTGGACAAGTATTTAGACAGACACTTAAACAAGGATGTAAAGATACATTTCGACAACATTTTGGACGAGTACCTCGATCGAAAGTAGTTTATCACTCGGGCAAGGCTTGGAGGAAAGAATAAAGCTGCAGTTGGCAGTTCCAGGACCTTGGACACAACTGTGTTAACCCAACTGGTGGGTTAAAGTCAGTAAGGAGATATACAGAAATACAGAAATCTTAATTTTTTATTCCCTTTCAAAGCCTTTGATTGTAGAATTGCAACGGAATGAAACCCCACTTCTTCTACACGGAGAATGCGCAAAATTGCCATACTTACGATCACTTCCTCCTGGAGTGTGTGCCACGGACTGTATGGCATGGACTCTGCGCCGCATGGACTGTGTGGCATGGACTGTGTGGCGCGGACTGTGTGGCACGGACTGTGCGGCGCGGACTGTGTGGCACGGACTGTGCTACATGGACTCTGCCCAATGGACTGTGCCGCATGGACTGTGCCGCACGGACTGTGCCGCATGGACTGCGCCGC
The DNA here is from genome assembly GCA_955652365.1 of Eristalinus aeneus. NCBI lineage: Eukaryota > Metazoa > Arthropoda > Insecta > Diptera > Syrphidae > Eristalinus > Eristalinus aeneus. The sequence goes on from OY019133.1 coordinate 43,425,007, forward strand.
ATGGACTGTGTGGCATGGACTGTGTGACATAGACAGTAAGGCACGGACTGTGTGCCACGGACTGTATGACAAGAACTGTGTGGAATGGACTGTGTGGCACGGACTGTGTGGCATGGAGTCTGCCCAATGGACTGTGCCGCATGGACTCTGCCGCATGGACTGTCCGCACGTACTGTGCCGCAAGGACTGTGTTGCACGGACTGTATGGCATGGACTGTGCCACATGGACTGTGTGGCACGGACTGTGCCGCATGGACTGTGTGGTACGGACTGTGTGGCACGGACTGTGTTTCAAGGACTGTGTGGCATGAACTGTGTGGCAAGGACTGTGCGGCATAGACCGTGTGGTACGGATTGTGTGGCATGGACTGTGTGGCATGGACTCTGCCGCATGGACTGTGCCCCATTGGACTCTGCCGCATGGACTGTCCGCATGGACTGTGCCACATGGACTGTGCCGCATGGACTGTGTTACACGGGCTGTATGGCATGGACGCTGCCGCATAGACTTTATCGTACGGAGTGTGTGGCAAGGCTTTGACCGCATGGACTGTATGGCACGGACTACGTTGCACGGACTGTGTGGCATGTACTGTGCCACATGGACTGTGCGGAATAGACTGTGTGGTACGGACTATGCGCCATGGGCTCTGCCCAATGGACTGTGCCGCATGGAATGTGTTGTACGGACTGTGTGGTACGGACTGTGTGACAAGGACTGTGCGGCATTGTGTGGCAAGGACCCTGCGGTATGGAATGTGTGGCATCGGCTGTGTCGCATGGAGTGTTTGATGGGGAAACGTCCCTCACTGTAGTTGCATTGGTTTCCAAATATGGCTGCCAAGACGAAACAGATCCTCGTCAGAAGGAAAGAATTTTCGCGATCGCTGCTGACTTGATGCTGCGGACTTTGAAAGCAAATTATTCGAGATCTGCGTGCTGAATCCCCCTTATTTAAGTGCGAAAACCAATGAAACAATTGAATGACATAATCGGCGGCACCTACTCTTTGGTACAAATTGTGACAGTCTGCAAAGTCTCTGACGCAGGCGTTTGTGCACTTGTGCACGAAATATTGAGCCATGAGTATCGGATTTAGTGTCAAACTCACGCTCTTAGGTCACATTATCATCTGTTCGCACCTTGCGATGTGGGGGACTATGTGTGTCTTGGACAAGAGGTAGCTAGTCTTATGAGCGGTTTGCACAAACTTGCCTACAGTATTCGTAGGAGATAATTCATTTCTTCTTCTTTTAAAGAAGCAATCTATTTAGACTACCCAGCACTCGAACGCAATGCGAGTTATTTTATTCCCCAGAGGAACGAGACTTTATTTCTCTATTTCAGTGTGCACTTGTTGGTTCTAAGACGAAATTAAAGAAAGTCCCACTTCGCAGTGTAGCCTGTAAGTTGGTTAAATTAACAAACCTTATCTTAAGTAGGTCCCTTCTGATCATAAAGGGCAACTGGTCGCACAAGGAAATAATTGCTGACAACTAGCCCTGTGTTCATGGAATATGAAGTTTAGCGTGCACGCCTACTGAGTCCCTCCGTGGATGCCCAACCAATCTCCTTCTAGTCGCTCTCAGTTCCGGTTAATCGAAAAATCGATAAAACATACTTATTTCAATGCCAAGTCATAAATCCTTCTTCACATACTTTTAGGCGCAATTCAGACGAAATCTCAACGTCAGCATTGCCAAGTGCAATAAAATCACAAATAACTGCAAAAAGCGTTTACTCTCATACCTTTTTTTATTATCAGTAAAAAAACTAAGTTCCACTCCCCTCCGTCGCAGGCCTACCACAACTATAATCGCCAACTCAGCTCAGTGCCGCAATTCAAACCCGCATTCAATGTGACATCAAATTAAAAGGAAAACGAGGCGCTTGTGGTCTCATTTCGGAGGTAGCTTCAAACTCTCATGCTGCCAGTGGCGAGGGACAAACGACAATCAGTTGCCATGATGATGTGCACGAGACGGGGTGGTAGGCTTTGAATTTGAACATAAAACTCAACCAGCTCCTTGGGATTGGATTCACGCATTTAACGGTTATAAAATATATCCCGCAGATCTCCGGCTGTGACTCATTCAGAGAATTTGAATGCCTCCTTTTTTTTGTTCGGTGACTGGAATTAAGCAAGCCTCATAAGGGCGGCAAATACCCTATTCCAAGCGATTTCATCCACGGGCTGTGTCTCATTTAAAAGTACCTCAGGACGCGGCGACGGCAGGAGGCGGGGACAGCTTTAAAAGACTGCAGACTTGGATTTGGTGCGTCGATGTCTATCGCTGATAACTGCCGAATTGCCGAACTGCCGAACTGGCGAACTGCCGGACTGCCCTTGGGAAGGCGCAGCAAGTGAAAGTCCCTCAGATTGCTCGATGCATTAAATTTTATGCAAAGCTCAGCAAATGGGCCACAAAATTCAATTGGCTTTGAGGGTCGCTTCACAAATTGGCTTACGATGATGGCGGTGAATGGCTTAGATGGTCCTTTTTGTGCTGAGTGGGAAGGAGGATGATAACGACGCACAGGCAATGATGATCGGGAACTGGCTTATGAGAGAGTCAGCAAATTTTGTGGCTAATGGACTTGTGCCAAAGTCACAAACAAAGGTTGTGATTTGTCTTAAAATGACACGAAGGGGTTTAGTTTGAACAGCAATTGGAACTGTCCGACGGGCCCCATATACGCTGTAAGCTCCTTGTGTGAAATCTCATAAATGAGTTGGGTAAGAACCGGAGTAAAGCCGCTTCAGTTTGACAGAAAATTTCTCTTCTTCCATTTTCCCTCCTACGATGTCGTCTTTCTTCCAGGATTTCCAAATCCATCACAATCTACCTCTTTTTGCTTCAATGTCATTTCTCATCCCTTCCGGTTGGAGAGATCTTTCTTCCACCTCCTCCTACCTTGCCCTTAGGAGATGAAAAATCAAAAAAAGAAAACTGCCGTGAATTGCAAAGTTTTCAACTTCCTCTCCCCAACCTCACCCATCCGTCAACAGCCTTAATCGTGCCGTCATTCAAATCACGAGAACAAAGGCACACCAACTCGACAACGTCGCAAGCGACCACTGCTCCGAATTGCCCTGCAGCTGCAGATGTCCTTTTTCCGAATTCCGTTTTGCAGTTTTTCGACTTGACAAACTTTAATCAGCCCTAAGCCGCCCCACTTCGTCGTCATTTTCATCAGCTAATGACTGTCAAACGTCACAGAAATGTCAAGTCCTCGTCCGCCCCTGACTAATGGATAAACGAACCGAAAACGACCACTCACTCCGTCGGCTTTGCCACCTCCTGACGCTCCCATCTACTTGGGAAAAGAAATCATTTGCAATTCTCGGATAAGATAAAGGTCAGTTCCAAAAATAGTCACACTTCTAAACTGTGTCTTGCAGCCGCACCCGCAACCCTTCTTCTCCTTTAAACATCTGCCGCCGTTGTCATCATCATCGTCGTCGCACGCTTCGTTCTGCCGACACTGCTGCGCCAGCTAATTCGATTCGGTGAACATAATTATGTGCACCCGGGGCATTAAAGTTCAACTATTCCCCCAGTGTGTGTGTGCGTGTCAGGCTGAGTAACGTCATGCCCCCGTCGTCCAGAAGCTTTAGCTGTTCTCAATGCCAGAACGTCGTGACGTCATTACCGACGGGGGAGACCAGCCAGCACGTGCGCAGTGCATCGCAGCTCTCTGGCACATCGTCCGACGTCAAGTTCAAGTTCTAAAGTGCTTTCGCATTCCTTGCCAGTGAGTTGCATTCCTTCTGCCGCTGTGGCGGAATTAAAAATTCACGAACATCAGACCAGGTGGCGACGCACGCAATGTGAATACTAAATTGCTCTCTGGCGGAAGCGTTGTGCATCCTCCTTTAAGGACTGGTGTCCCATCGACACTGAAAAGCAAACAAATGACACAATAAATTGCAGAAAGAAGAACCCCACAACACGGGTGGGTTGGGAGTGTGCACGTGCTGCGAAGCGTTGTCTGTGGGAGATTGGAACAATGGCGAGGGACCTCTGGCGAGCTTCCGTTTGTGCTTTTGTCGGGGTGTAAGTGGTGTTTGGCTTGGCAGAGTGGATTCGTTTTATGGCGCTCCTGGACGACGACAATTACCGTTTATTGTGCAGGAAGTGGCAATTGGTTATGACGGTGTATGTAGCATCCTGGGGAGACTAGATTAAATTTCAATTGAACGCATTTAATGTGCGAAGGGATGCATGGCAGGATATGTGGCGGCGGGGACAGTGGATGTCAGTGGAACTGGCATTTAAAAGACAGATGGTTATTGAACAGGATTTCTCGAAACGATTTCCATTGTTCTCTTGACAATGATTGAGCGATTGTGTTGGTATGTGGGGGGTGTTTGGACTGAGTGAGGTTGAGACTAATTTTGAAGAAGTCTTCAAACTTCTATTTGCTATGTGGCGACAGGCAGCATTCAGCACCAGACGTACACAGCTACGCACATTGTTGGTCCCCATTTCAGATTCTTCGGCAGCCAAATCGAAGTTAAACCACTTTTGGAATATCGCATGGCTTTCAGTAAGAGGACTCTTGAGGCTCTCCGGCTTACTTAACTCTGCTTGCTCATCCTCATTGTTTGGGTGAATGCTGAAAAAGAGGATTGGTAGCAAATTGGTTTAAAGAATATCTTAACAACAAGCAATTTTGTGTAAAAAGAACGTGTGGGATATGGAGTTCCGCAAGGGTCTTAGTTCGGACCAATCGTCTTAATTTTATACACCAACGTGCTCTGACGAATATTCAAGCAGGCAATACCATTTGCTTTTGCAGACGATACAGCGATCGTGGTGCGTCATTGATCTCCTCATACAGCAGCCTTGTCCCGGACGTCCTTCAGAAAATTTGCCGTAGATTAAGTTCCATCCCGTCGATATTACAGCTCGTTCTGGTGCCCGTTAACATTCTTTGTTAAGTTTGGGCGTGAAGCCTCGTCCAAGTCGTCCGTCGAAAATCTTGCCGTAGACCAATTTTCAGTCCTCTTGAACTTTATAGCTCGTCCTGGTCTTCGTTCACATCCTCTGCTAAGTCTTGGAGTAAAACCTTGTTCTGGACGTCTGTCAGAAACCTTGCCGTTGACCAAAATTCAGCACTCATCGATTTTTCCGGTCGTCTTGGACTTCGTTCAAGCCTTCGACCACATCTTGGCATAAAACTTGGTCCGTCATGATTATGTCACCCCAGACCCCGTTGAAGTCAAGTCCTTCATCCAACCTCTTCAGTCCCCATCCAGTCCCCGTTCTAGTTGTCTATTTCCCCTCCTAGACCGCGTTCATGTCTCCCTCCAAGACATGCAAGACTCTTGCCATAACCTTTCGCAATCCTGCCCCGAGTTGTATTCGAATATGTCAAGTCGTTGTCCCATTTCACATTTGTGACCGCAATTACATGCCTTCCCCCGTTCAAGGCCTCAGTCCTGAATCCAAAACATGTTGGACTGCTTGTCCCAGACACAGTCCGTCAATGATTTCTTTCATTCACAAGGTCGTATCCAAACTTTCGTCCAAGTATACAGCCAATCCCTCTCTCATATATGCCCCTCCATGTGGCCTCCCATCCAAGTTTTCCTCATCGATGAGCGCGTAAGTCCTTTAACGAAACTTTCGTCGTCGGCAGCAAAGTTGCGCGCAACCCTTAACAAATTTCAGTGCACACAAAAATTTCATGCCATAACCCCAGTGTTGAAACAAGTTTACTTTTCCTTTGTGGAATCGCCAATACATCTGTCAGTGAAGAAGATAGGCTCAGAGTGCTGCGGGAATGTCCGACATGCTTGATGTGCAGACCAAAGAGTGCCTCAGTGGTGTGGAAACTGCGTCCTCGCTACAGAAAGGCTTCGCCACGAGGTGAAGTCGGTCAGTTAGTGTTCAGTTCAGAATATGTTGCGCACAATCTCTGATATTCAATGACTCTAGCAGTGGTGTCGTCACCTCAGGCGATCCTTCACTTCATTATTTGAGGACATCCCCCCACTTATGTGTTTGCATTGGCACTAAAGTTACAGCCATCACTTTCCAACGTGCATTACTTTAAAGCCACATTTGTGTCCATTGTGACACATTCAAATCAGCACTCAAGCCCAGATGAAAAGTCACGCCTCACAAATCATCATAAACTATTTCGGGTTTAACGACAGTGAGAAGCTGCTAACTTTGAAGTCGTTAAAATCCGCTGCAGCACTTCGTTTTGATGTCAGTGTTAAGGTTTTATGTGCTCCACATATGCTGACAGAGTGTTAGACGGATATAACGCATGTCCTGTGACCATTTTCGTTACCGAATAGAGGATTATAAGCCACAGTAGAGACTTTTGCTCCGGTCCATGAAAGTTATCCTGTGCATCTGTGTATCATCAAAACAATTGGAATTTCATTAGGGAAGCCATATGGTCAGCGTTTCTACCAGGTCTTTCGTTAGCGGGCGCCGAGCTTTGACTGGAGATGGCAACCATTCATTCGATTCTGTAAAATAGTTTTTCTAAAAGGTAAAGGTATGCTTCGGAGCGGCTCTATGCCCGTGTGTCGATGAAACACCAGACACTGGATATCCACCTACAAGCCATTCATCTCAAGAACCACATCATGATTTCATTTATATTTCGGGATTGGGCAACCCTAGTGTTGCAATCTGGCAACTGCCAGCTCAGTGGTAAATTTTGACATTTTTAAGGTTATACGTACTCAGAACGTTTTGACATACGAGCGCTTGCTGTTGTTTACAGCAACTTAAAAGATTAATTTCGCACAAAAAATTGAACCAAATCGTAAACATTTCCGTGCAATTATTTTTTACAACTTTCGACGTGGATTAACTCAACAGCAGTGCAACGATGAACCTAATTCAATTTTTGGCGATGAAGCTCCATCAAGGACCAGTGCTTATCGATGGTATGGCGAATTTAACCGAGGTCGTAATTCACTCCAAGACGAATTTCGTGAAGGCTGTCCAAAATCAGTTGTTGTTCCGGAAACCATTGATGCTGTGCGCCAACTGATATTGCAAGATCGTCGTATGACCTTACGTGAGATTGAGACAACCTTAGGCATCAATAGCAGCAGCATTCGTTCAATATTGCATGAACATTAAACAAATTTGTTCGCGTTGGATCCCACACAATTTGTCAATCGCTCAAAAAAAAAAAAGGCTCGTGTCGATTGGTCGAAATAAATGCTCCAAAAAATACGATCGCGGTGCTTCGAAACACGTCCATGATATCGCGACAGGTGATGAATCGTGGATTTACGCGTATGAGCCCGAAAGTAAACAGCAGTCGACTGTATGGGTGTTTCAAAATGAGCCAAATCCAACAAAAGTTGCTCGCGCACGAAGCACTTCAAGGCAAATGGTAGCCTGTTTTTAGGAAAAACTGGACATGTCGCAACCGTACCACTAGAATAAAGCAGAACAGTCAATTCTGAGTGATACACAACCATTTGTTTGCCAGTTGTCTTCCAAGAAATTATGAAAACCAACCGCCGAAGACGGATCACTCTTCACAACGACAGTGCGAGCTCTCCCACATCGGCTCAAACAACTGCATTTTTGAGCACTCAAAACATCGATTTGATGAGTCATCCGCCGTATAGTCCTGACTTGGCACCGAATGACTCCTTTTTTTTTCGTACGTAAAAAATAAAATGAGAGGTCAACGTTTTTCGACACCTGAAGAAGCGGTTGATGCGTTCAGAATGCATGTTTTGGAGATAACTCAATCAGACTGGCAAAAGTGCTTTGACAATTGGTTCAAACGCATGCAAAAGTGTATAGATCTTAATTGGGGATATTTTGAAAAAGAATAAAGCTTTTTTCGATGGTGAATATTTTTTTTTTCTCTAATCCCGAAATATAAAAGGCAAACCTCGTACGTGCAAACGGCCATAATCCAAAATTTAAAATTCTAAAATGTCCGAAATCCCAAAATCTTGAATCACATAATATAGATCTCTTAAAAAATACAATTTGACCAATTTTAAAAATTCTATAAATTTACCAAAATTAGAGAGAGTGCTGGCCATGTAGAGCTCCAGACGAAGAAGCATTCAAATGACTTGGACCGTTGCATGGAGTGAGATGCCGCCCACAAGTGGTTAAGGACCTTAATCAACCGACAGTGCACAATAGGAGGCAGCTGGCGAGAGGCCCCGCCAGTTGAAGAGGTATGTTAGGTTTAGCCTGGACTGAAGTGCCTCACAAAAAAGACGAGGATTATAAATTCAACCAACCCTCGAAATGCTTCTGTTCCATCAAAATTTGGATTTCTTTCGTTTTTTTTTTTACTTCTATAAGTATTCAAAAGATGCCGCCACCTACAATTAATTTCCAATGACCTATTTCATTGGAAAGATGTGACATTTGTCAGCACAGACCTTAGCTGCCAATGATTTCATTATAGAACATGTCCGACGTTGGTGGGAAGATTTGTTGATCTTTTTTAATTGAAATAAAAATGCAGCTGAAGCACATCCAATGCTTGTAGAAGTTTATGGTAAGACAACTCCGATCAAAAAATCCTGCAGAGTTAGGCTCACTCGCCTCACAAGTGATGATGCTAGCGTTGAAGGCAAATACCATTTCGACCGGGCAAAGAAGTTTGAAGATGAGGAATCTAGGTCTTACTGAATCCAGATCCGAACTCCGTTGGGAGTAACTCAGCAAATAATTTCCTTTCGATTGGAGAAATTTGGATTTATTCAAAAGTGCAAGTCAGGTGCAGGACGAGTTGAAACCGAATGGTGTCCAACGGCGATTGCTTCTTGAAAGACATCAAAGGCAGCAAATTTTGAACTGAACCATGACTGGAGACGAAAAGTGGATATCCAACGACTACTCGACCGAATCATCCATTACACTACGCAAGAAATGGTGAACCCGTCCCATCATCGTCTTCATCAACGCCAAAGAAAAACATTCACGGTTCGAAGGTCATGATTTGCATATGGTGGGACCACAGGTATGTGGTATACTATGAGTCAGGTGAAAGCGGCGCTTGGGCCCTGCATTGCCTCACAAATAGACAGGTACGACGAAAAGGCGTGTCAAGGCTTTGCTTTGCCCACTGTGGCTCAAAACCTGCGTGAAAACGCTTAAATGGGAGGTATCATCCTACTTTTTAGAGTCTCCAGATCTTAACCCTTCTGACCATTTGCCCTTTCGACTGATGCGAAAAGACTTTGGAAGACAATGGTTCAATTCGAGAAATCGAAAATCCGACTTAAGACAGAAATGAATCGTTCTCTAGAGATAGTCTTCGAAAGTTCCCAAATAGTTTAAAAAAAAGTAGTCGGTCCCGCCGGACATTATGTACATTCAGCGATGTTATTGTTATCCATACCAGAAGTTTCCAAAATTAATATTCACCCATTTGCCGCAAGGGTCCTTTGTGAATTCCTTATAGTTACGCATGCACAAATATATATGACATATACTGTCCCGGGTGGACCTGTGCCTCATGACATCCTTCAGAGCAACAATTTCCTTCCATTCTGGACGATCCTTGACACGCTGCTTTCAGTCATCAAGACCAAACTGAATGCATCTTCTATGACTGGGTCTTTCTTCCGGAGATTAGGTCCTCATCTGTTTACCGGAGCAAGGGGCTGATATTCGATGAACATTTTTGCTGGAGGGTTTTTAACTATACGCCAGTGAAGTCGATGGATTTTTGGCTTCTGGACCCGTCCCCATTCTGGTGCAGCTCGCCGAGTTTGTGGTCATGCCTTCTCCATTCGTGGGCCCCACAGATGAGATCATACATCCGAACTGGAACATTTCCCTTGAAGGCGCCGAAAATCAGGTCTGCAGTTTTTCTCATCGTACAACTCTTAGCTCCATAAAACACGAATTTTAAATTTTTAGTTTACAAAACATGACTGGCACTGTGGAGTTTTAAACACAACGGTTTAGTCGACAAATTCAACATGGGCATAAAGCAGGAATGTCACAATTTTTGGCCTGCTGTCGGACTCTGGACTTTGAAACCCAACGGTTTTGATAGATAGGATCACCCACCCCTTCCTCATCTTTGCAACTGCTTCAGGAGACACTATGAAATGAGCTAGTAGGCCGCTTTTGTCCCATAGACCTGGATGACTCAAAACGACGGAGCAGAAAGGGCTTTGGAGCAGTTGTGGCTTTTTTCAATTTGTCAAGTTAGCCTCCATGAACCTATTTTGTTTTCTGTTGAGTGGATTTAGTGATTAGAATCGAATGGAATGACTCCAGAAAATACAAACTACACAAAAAAATTAATGGAAGCAGTTGTTGTTGATTATGGCCGTCGTGGCGTAGTGGGTGGAGTGCGACGGTCACTCGCCGAAGGTTCAGGATCGATTCCCGGCTGAACACCTAGAATTCTTCACGACATCACCACTTTGGAGCTGCTAACAACACTCAAAGAGGAATACTGTCTAAGAAAAAGCTTCTCAAACTTCGCCGTTTGGAGTCGGGAATAAACTATAGGCTTCTTCTACTCGTGAGCAAACAATAGCGCGTACAACACGAGTAGTTGATGAGCAAGCTAGGACCTCGTCCCCTGTGAACTGTGGCGCCATACAATTATTATTATTATTGTTATTATTGATTCTAGCCTGTCTGTCTCAGTTTGAAGGAAACTGAGGTATGAAGGTAAATTGATGGACACATGCTGGTAAGGGGGACCCGCCCTTACCCAACAGTTTGTCTTAGACCCATCTGTGAACAAGCAGAGAGAGTCTTGAGTATAGATTCCTCCTTCGACCTTTCCGGCTCGAGAGTCTGCAATATTTCTTAAAAATGCGTTCACCGGGCACAGGATTTTGTTTTGGGGAAGGAAGTTAAAATTTTTGAGGGTGCTGCAACGAACTGCAAGTTGGAACAATAGCCTTGTAAAATTGAGTCCGCTTGCTGTACCGACTGCGATTCCAGGGTATCCAGGGGCCTAGTGGAAGAAGAGAAGGAGTACTCTTAGCCAATTTTCCCTTAGTGAAGGTTTCTGTCGTCGTTGAGGAAGTCCTCATTTCTGTCATGATGATCGTAAAGTTTTTGACGGTCACTTTTTTTTAATTGACGCCCGCTAAAGGGATTGTTTTGTGCCCTTTAGCGACCGGGATTAATTCATAGCATGGGACGAAAGGTCAAGAGAAAGGCATACTCACCGTCTACATGGGCCGAACTTGCGACTGAAAAGTTCAAACAGGCTTTGGAAAATTCTCACAACCTGCCAGATGCTCTGGCAACATATTGCTTGGTGTTAAGTTGCAAATGGCACGTGTTCCGCTCCCCACTATGGGGCTAATTTGGTTGCTCCAGTCAAGCCTAGGAAGACTAGCCTGTGTGCCAATCAAACAATACATTGCTCTCGTTGTTGCCGGATACAATCAGAGGAGAAGGTGTGGTTTTGGGCCCCGTCTCTTGTCGATTGTCTATTTCTGGATGGGGATGCTTGCTCTTTTACAACCTTCTCTCAGTTTTTAATTTTAGTTGCTTCCAGTTCTTGTAGAATCAGACAAGTTTTACCTGCATTAACCAAAGAAAAGCGTTATCAGTTTAAGAAACAACTGGTCACGCTGTGCAGACTGCATTGCATCATGTTGACGCTTTAGAATCAACCAGTCATTCAGCAGAAGCAGCAACCTAACCTTTCCTGTTTGTAATGTTCTACGCTTGTGCGTAATGTTGTGTAAACTTCTTGGTTATATCCTTTTAAGTGTTAAATCGTGTTTGTGCTCTCCCATGTACCTCTTATCAGAACTCCTGCGTGAATTTTGTCGCCTTTTCTGAATAAGTACAGGTTTGTGGAAGTTCTGTCTCTGTCAATTATGCAACGAAAGAACAGTCTCCACTTTGACAGTTTACAAGTTTGCGTGTTCAAAAAAAACTCCCTGCTAGAGCCAACCTCCTTTGACAGTGCCCACACACCACTCCACTCGCCCGAGAGTCTCACTCGGCAAAGTGTAGTTCATCATCAGATTCCAGGGACTCTTCGCGCATCTTCGCCCTTAGCACACACACCGCATAATTGTGCTGCAAGTAAAGTGAGGCAAAAAGTTATCAGCTCGTAAATATTCGGAGATGATTCAAACGGCAAAGGCGTCCCCAAATTTATTCCCACTCTCCGCAGCTCACCAAGCCAACCACTCGAAACTTTCCGGGAGGACTCGGCCCCGTAGACGAGGTCTTCGCTCTTCGTACACAAGCTACCGAAGGGCCTCCACCGTTGTGCATTAAGGGACCTCTGCCAAGGAGCCTAGGCAAATATTTCCACTGAAGAAATGCCGGTGAAATATGACTGGAGAGAGACCTTTGCTTGCGGTGTTCGTTATGCATGCACATACTTTCGGGATGTACCTCAGCGTAGCGTGCCGAAAGTAGGTCCTTTGACCGGATGATGAATTCCTGCTTGGGAAATTGTGTTTGCAGTTCAGGGGTGCTGAAAGAGGATCTAAATTACTCTTGGGCGTGTGGCGTCGTTCGCCTTCAGCTGGTTTTCTCTTCACCTTGGGTTTGATTTAATCTTGAGATGGAAGGGAGTTTATCTTCCAAGCGAGGGAGGGCTTTGTTTCTCTGGCATCACTTGGTCCTCCCACACACACACGCAGCGTTAAATGCGGCATTTGCCATGCAGGACATGCGTGGCGATTGCCCTATTTCACGCATCCAACGAATCCCTAAAGCGCCTTCATTTCCTTAATTCCGCACAGGCCCATCTGACTTTCTCCCGCCACGGCCCCTGATCGGCTGTAACACACGGATTAATCCTTTCCCTCGCGTTAATGTTGCCTACATCCGGAGTTCAATCTCAGAAACGATTTCCTTTATTAAAAATACACGCCCATTAGGAGCCGCATCCAACTCTCGCTCCTCGACTGGATTGGAAAGTGAACTCGAAGCCGAAATCTAATTTCAAGTATCCCTTCCATTCGATGATTGCTCCTTGGGCGGGATGCTTCAGCTGTGCGGGATGGTGGGCTGCTCTTCAGATATCCATCTGCGGATTGATGTGACTTCCGCGCGATCACTTATGCACACGGGGCAGTGGGCGGGACGGCTGCGGACGCCGTGTGTAACACGAAGTAGGAATACGTGAGCGGAATCGATTTTCATCCTAATCATCGTTCTCGGCGTTGTGCCAACCCCTTTTGTTGCTGCCTATTACCTGCACCCTCGCACTCGCCCCCATCTTCGTCCTTATCTTCGCCTAGGTCGTTCGCAGCAGATAACCAGGTGAGCACGTGCTTGCGTACAGCGTGTGTATTTAGAACTCCCCTCGAAAATAGCACCTCCTCAAGGCCGGCATTATTGTTTCCCGTTACCGACTTCAGCGACTTCCGCTCCCACATACCAGCGGCAAGCCGTGTGATACGTTTCATTGACGTCACCTGCGTTCGACGGGAAAAGGCTGCAACCAGGATTTCGGGTGATTTACATAAGGCTGCTCCTGTGGGCGGCCACACCGGGCGGTGGTGGTTACGTCGCCTGAATTGATAGTCCGGATGTGTTCGGATAAAAATAAGCCCCAATGTTGCTCCTTCCAGGGTCCGTGGTATACCGACCGTGTAGAGAGGGGGAGGGGGGGGGGGGGGCGTGAGCAAAAAAGTTTTATTTTGCAACTTATTGCGCACTGAGCTGTGAGGAGCAACGACAATTTACAGGAAGCCTGCCTTTCCCCGGGATGGTGGCTGGTGGCAGCGGTGTGATGGTGTGACGGTGTGAGCGAATTCATCATTAATCGAAGGACGTCTCCACGCCGGAGGCCTCTGTGTGCATATTTAATCGGGCGACTCCAGTTAATGTGAATGTAAGTGGCAGCAGCTGCCGTTCGGCAGTGAGTAATAGGACGGACCGGAGCGGGAGCTGCAATCACATGGCCGACGGCAATAACGTGGATATAAGCCCGAGTGTGATGTTGTTTATGGCGGTCGAACATGGCGTGTAACAAATGAGGGGATCAGCAGAGAAGACTGATGTGACATCGAGATGTTTTCGTGCGAAGATTACACTCGCTGTGGGCTGAAGTCGAAGGTGCCCTGCATGCCATGTCCGGTGGTTTGATTTTTGATCCGAAGTGTATTGTCTTTTGGGCGAGTGAAGCCTGTGTGGCTGGAGCATCTGTAGGAAGGCTCGAGGAGAGGTGACACGGTCTGGAGGCTTGTATCCGATTGGCCAGACCACCACACGTGGACCGATGGGGGATGAATCGCCTTAAGCTCGGACTACTTCGATTTGTGTCGGAACAGATGGTGGCACTTTGTTTTGTATTCCATACAGGGTTCTTCTTGGACAGGTTGCGATTTGTCTTCGCACACACGAGATTCCAACTGGAGGTGGTTCAAAGTGGTTCATTCTTTCTGAAAAATACATTCGAGGTCTATACAGCAGGTTTTCATGCAGCCCCCGATCTTCCCATTTCAAGTACAAGTTTGGAAAAGACAAAACCGAACGGACAAGGCCTCGGGTGTGCTTGTCAACAGACCAACCTTATTCGAACATTTTTGTCCGACGCATGTATGACCTGGTGCGCTCTCGTGGTGGTACAGCTCTTGTTTCTTCTCAGAATTGGACCTTATTTTTATGACCAGGTGTCTTAAAGCCCAATGTCTTTCTCTAGCCAAACAAAGACGATCATATGAATCTATGAATAGAAGACTCAGGAGAAATTCAGTCGACAGGGCAATCGTGTGTCGCATTCTTCGGAGCAGTCTCGCCTCTCATTAAAGACCAATTATTCGACTATTTCGTGATCTTAGGGTTGCGCCAGTGGGGCCATGTTTAACCAGCAGACATGTAATGGTGCAAAATCGCGCTTAAGTGGAGTCAAACACTCTGAAGGAGAAGAACTCTGAAGTTGTCAAAGTGTTGAAATTTTTGTTCGAATTGAGCAAACGAGTCACTTACCGCCTTCACTTTCAGTAGAATGCCTGCCGTTTTCAAGAGTCACTTACCGCCTTTACCTTCAGTTAACTGCCTGCCGTTTTCGAGGCTACAGTTCATCATTTTTGGAAGATCCGATTTCAAACATGACATGGAATTCGTACTTTACTCAAAGTATTGTCCATCGGAAGCTGCTCTCTGCTCCGTCGATTTAAGTCATCCGGGTCCATGGGACATACGTGGCCTACTAGTGTAGTAGTGATGTGGATGAGGTGGGTTCCATCTGTCACCTATTTTGCGACTACCAACCTTCTTCATAAAGTAGGAAGAAACATCCACGAAAGTACTTCTGGGATAATTTAAATTAACTTAGCCACACCTTAGGACACCTTCATTGCGAAGTTCACGACCGTTTTATGGACAATGAGGGAAATATGTGGCCCACACCACAGGGGACCCAATGGCGGCCATTCGTTTAATTGTGACTGACAACCCGCGTAACTAGCCTCAAGTATCGAAAGTAAAACAATGACCTGCAGGCTGAATGGCTATTTAAGTGTTTTTTGAACAAAAGCCTTTGACATTAATAATTCTATGCAAACTGTAAAGGGGCTTCAACGGAATATAAAGCACCACGATTGACAGCTTCGGCTGTGATGTAGTTAAGAAGCTTTTCGTACTTTTATTGAGGCAAACGTGAACTCCACAAACGACAGCTTTGTGGACACTCGACGCAGCGCCACTCTGGACAGCCCATTTTGATGCTATCTATCAAAACCGTTGGGTTTCAAAGTATAGAGGCCCACAGCAAGCTAAAATTTTGACAGTCCTGCCTTGTGCGCATGTTGAATTTGTCAACTAAACTGTTGTGTTTAAAACTGCACAGTTCCCCAGTCAAGCTTTGTAAACTCAAAATTTTAAATTCCTGTTTTATGGAGCTAAGAGTTGTACGATGAGATAAACTGCAGACCTGATTTTCGGCGCCTTCAAGGGAAATGTTCCAGTTCGGATGTATGGTCCCATCTGTGGGGCCCACGAATGGAGAAGACATGACCACGAACTCGGCGAGCTGTACCAGGACGGGGACGGGTCCAGAAGCCAAAAATCCATCGACTTCACTGGCTTGAAGTTAACAACTCTCCAGCAAAAATGTTCATCGAATATCAGCCCCTTGCTCCGGTAAACAGATGAGGACCTAATCTCCGGAAGAAAGACCCAGTCATAGAAGATGCATTCAGTTTGGTCTTGATGACTGAAAGCAGCGTGTCAAGGATCGTCCAGAATGGAAGGAAATTGTTGCTCTGAAGGATGTCATGAGGCACAGGTCCACCCGGGACAGTATATGTCATATATATTTGTGCATGCGTAACTATAAGGAATTCACAAAGGACCCTTGCGGCAAATGGGTGAATATTAATTTTGGAAACTTCTGGTATGGATAAAAATAACATCGCTGAATGTACATAATGTCCGGCGGGACCGACTACTTTTTTTTAAACTATTTGGGAACTTTCGAAGACTATCTCTAGAGAACGATTCATTTCTGTCTTAAGTCGGATTTTCGATTTCTCGAATTGAACCATTGTCTTCCAAAGTCTTTTCGCATCAGTCGAAAAGGCAAATGGTCAGAAGGGTTAAGGTCTGGAGACTCTACAGAGTAGGATGATATCTCCCATTTAAGCGTTTTCTTGCAGGTTTTGAGCCACAGTGGGCAAAGCAAAGCCTTGACACGCCTATTCGTCCTTCCTGTCTATTTGTGAGGCAATGCAGGGCCCAAGCGCCGCTTTCACCTGACTCATAGTATACCACATACCTGTGGTCCCACCATATGCAAATCATGACCTTCGAACCGTGAATGTTTTTCTTTGGCGTTGATGAAGACGATGATGGGACGGGTTCACCATGTCTTGCGTAGTGTAATGGATGATTCGGTCGAGTAGTCGTTGGATATCCACTTTTCGTCTCCAGTCATGGTTCAGTTCAAAATTTGCTGCCTTTGATGTCTTTCAAGAAGCAATCGCCGTTGGACACCATTCGGTTTCAACTCGTTCTGCACCTGACTTGCACTTTTGAACAAATCCAAATTTCTCCAATCGAAAGGAAATTATTTGCTGAGTTACTCCCAACGGAGTTCGGATCTGGATTCAGTAAGACCTAGATTCCTCATCTTCAAACTTCTTTGCCCGGTCGAAATGGTATTTGCCTTCAACGCTAGCATCATCACTTGTGAGGCGAGTGAGCCTAACTCTGCAGGATTTTTTGATCGGAGTTGTCTTACCATAAACTTCTACAAGCATTGGATGTGCTTCAGCTGCATTTTTATTTCAATTAAAAAAGATCAACAAATCTTCCCACCAACGTCGGACATGTTCTATACTGAAATCTTTGGCAGCTAAGGTCTGTGCTGACAAATGTCACATCTTTCCAATGAAATAGGTCATTTGAAATTTAATGTAGGTGGCGCCATCTTTTGAAAACGTTAAGAATAAAAAAAAAAAAAAAAAAAAAAACAATAAAAACCCAAATTTTTATAAAACAGAAGCATTTTATGGAGGGGCGGTTGAATTTATAATCCTCGTCCTTTTTGTGAGGCACTTCAGTCCAGGCTAAACCTAACATACCCCTTCACCTGGCGGGGCCTCTCGCCAGCTGCCTCCTGTTGTGCACTGTCGGTTGGTTGAGGTCCTTAACCACTTGTGGGCGGCAAATCACGACATGCTTTGTTTCGTTGTCTCAACGGTCCGAGTCTCTCGAATGCTTCTCCGGCTGGAGCTCCGCATGGCCAGTGCAAGAGTCCACAGGGGGCCCAGTGCCTAGCGTGCTAATCAACTACTTGTTTTGTGAGTGCAACTGTTCTCTCACGAGCAGAAGGGACCTAGAGTTTTTTGCCAACTCCGAACGGCGAAGTTTGAAAAGCTTTTTCTTAGACAGGATTTCTATTTTGAGTGTTGTCAGCAGCTCGAAAGAGGTGAAACCGCGAAAAATTCGAGGTGTTCAACCGGGAATCGAACCTGGACTTTTGGCTTGTGAGTGTCGCACTCTACCAACTACGCCACGGCGGCCACCAGCACACTGTGTATCTTTTGTAAATGTATAAAATTTGCTAAGTTATTTTCAACGACGCTTCGAAACCACGTTGTGTTGAGCACGATTCTTAGTTCAGTAAGGCTTCCAGTTCCTCATCTCTAGGGCTGACCAAAACGCTCTTTGCCTTTGACGCTAATAGCACCACTTTTGAAGCCTCGAAACCACTCTTTGTATGTTTTCTCATGAACTGCTACAAGCATTCGTTGGGTTTCAACTGCAATTTTCTTCCCATTAAATCAAATGGAATATCAAAACTCCCCAACAAATCCGGATATTTTGGAAGAGACAATGAAACAATGTTGTTTCATTACTACACAAAACACTGTCTGACACATGTCGGAATTTCCACTAAAGATGGAAGTTACTTCCAAGATTAGCCACAGCTTGCAGGTGGCGCCATCTTTTGAAAGCGAAGCGGATAATAATTTGTATTCCCAATGGTCAAAAAACCTGAGTATGTTTGGCCAGTAGGGACAACGCCGACTTTGGTGGAATAGCATTCCACTTCAAATACTTCAATTCCATGTTTGTTCCACAACCAGCGAACACACGGATTGAAGCTGTCAACAAAACAGAAACAAAGGATAAACTGAACATCTGGTTCCCCAATACGCTCGTCATCCTTATACACAGATGAATAAAACACCGTCACGACCCGCCTTCAGCGGAGCCTGTAGCCTTGATCGATGACCGTTCCTCCAGTCATGACTACTCTTTATTCTCACTCCCCGTTTGGGACTGCATTGAATCACTTCGTCGTTAATTTCCATGCCAGCAACTGAAACAGTCCGCACACACGCGTACTCCATGACCTCCTCCGCCACACGAAGCAGCCAGTAGCTTAAAGTCGAAGACAGGCAGCTGTCTTCAGTTCGTGATGGAGATCGCATAATTGAATCAGCCGACCCGTCCCACTCCTCTTTCCTGCTCATCTCGTAACGATAACGACCGAATATTGTCATTGCTTATGACATTGATTTATTTCAAATTATAGGGCGGTGCCAAACGTCATAGGTCAGCGCAGTAATAGGTGGCCGGCTTTCACCATTATCGTCAAATCTGGCGCCATCCAAAAAACGTCGCCCACCGCAGCCAGCCCCACACAATGGAGCGTTGTCGGAGCTTATGGCATTGAGGAAATCGAATCCTGTATACTAATTATTTCTGTCGGTCCCGTCTTCAGGTCCTGGCTTGCGCAGGCACAAGGACAAAAGTCGTAAAATGAAAAACAAACGTTTATACTACTCCCTTTCCAGCCGAAGAGGTCGAGGGGACTAGGGGACTAGGGGCCGGGTGGTATACAAGATTTCCGACTGCCGGGAGGCATGTGATTGAGGCGTTAAATGAAGTGAAAGGATGACTGTGATGATGAGTAGGAGAGTAGCATGAATTTTAGATTTTGTGGCCTTTAAAGTTGGGGCGTTCGAAAATATGTTTAGTTTCACCGTGGTGTGGGTGGATGTGGCCACTGTGGCATGTGGTTGGAAGTGACAGTCTATCTGAGACGATTGATGTTGGCCGCCGAGTGGGGCGGGAGTGTGGAGACTGGCTGAGAGGGAGGACATTATGGATACATTATGGCCTGTGGATGGGGATGTGGCACGTAATCCGCTGTTTGCCTAGCGGTTGCTGTTTAGGGAACGGACAAAGACGAAAGATTTGTCAGCTTCTGTTGTTCCACGTGAATCAATCGAATTGAAAATTTAAGAAATTTAATTTATGGAAAGTTATACTTCTCTGTTTTGAGAAATTGCCGGGACGTGGACAAACTAAATTTATTAATTCCTATAATAATAGGGTGGCGCTACAGTCCACAGGGGGACCAGGGCTCAGCTTGCTCATCAACTACTTGTGTTCTGCACGCTATTGTTCCCTCACGATTGGAAGAGACCTACAGTTCATTGCCGACCCCGAACGGCGAAGTTTAAAAAACGTGTTTTTAGACAGTTTGACTCTCTTTGTCAGCAGCTCAAAAGAGGTGGTGCCGTGAAAAATTCGAGGCGTTCGGGGGTAAATCGAACCTGGACCTTCGGCGAATGAGTGTCGCACTCTACTCACTACGCCTCGGCGTCCACGGTAATTTTTAGTTTCTTACCTGAAAGGAACATTGAGTGGTTTTCGCCTTATTTTGGGCGCATCTTATGAGTTTAACTTGACTTTATATGACATGGCTTGAGGAGTGGAGTGGAGTAGGTGAATTCACAACTTGATATAAGTCAAGGAAAAATTTTGAACCGATACCAAGATCATACTCGTCTAGTTTTTCTTTGAATTGAATTTGTGGCCCTTTGGAAATTCTTCCATTTTTAATAGATCGACCTGTACGAGGGTTGCCTTTTATATTTTGGGATTAGAGAACAAAAACAAATATTGATCACCAAAAATAGCTTTATTGTTCCTCAAAATATTCCCCATTAAGGTCTATATGCCTCCGCATGCGTTTGAACCAATTGTCGAGGCACTTCTGCCACTCTTATTGAGGCATCTCCAAAACATGCATTCTGAACGCATCAACCGCTCCTTCAGGTGTCGAAAAACGTTGACCTCTCATTTTATTTTTTATGAACGGGAATAAAAAGAAGTCATTCAGTGCCAAGTCAGGACTATACGGCGGATGACTCATCAAATCGATGTTTTGAGTGCTCAAAAATGCAGTTGTTTGAGCCGATGTGGGAGAGCTCGCACTGTCGTTGTGAAGAGTGATCCGTCTTCAGCGGTTGGTTTTCATAATTTCTTGGAAGACAACTGGCAAACAAATGGTTGCGTATCACTCAGAATTGACTGTTCTGCTTTATTCTAGTGGTACGGTTGCGACATGTCCAGTTTTTCATAAAAACAGGCGACCATTTGCGTGGAAGTGCTTCGTGCGCGATCAACTTTTGTTGGATTTGGCTCAATTTGAAGCACCTATACAGTCGACTGGGGTTTACTTTCGGGCTCAAACGCGTAAATCCACGATTCATCACCTTGCACGATATCAAAGACGTGTTTCGAAGCACCGCGATCGTATTTTTGGAGCATTTCCTTTGACCAATCGGCAAGAGCCCTTTTTTGAGCGATTGACAAATTGTGTGGGATCCAACGCGAAAAAATTTGTTTGACGGTCAAAGGTCCAAGCAATATTGAATGTATGCTGGTCCCACTAATGCTTTAGGTTGTCTAAATCTCACGATAGGTTACATGACGATCTGCCAATATCAGTTGGCACACAGCATCAATGGTTTCCGGAACAACAACTGATTTTGGACGACCTTCACGAAATTCGTCTGGGAGTGAACTACGACCTCGGTTGAATACACCATACCGTCGATAAACTCTGGTCCTTGGAGTTCCATCGCCAAAAATTGAATTATGTTCATCGTTGCACTGTTGTTGAGTTAATCCACGTCGAAAGTTGTAAAAAATAATTGCACGGAAATGTTTACGATTTAATTTCATATTTTGGGCGAGATAAATCGTGGTCGCCGTGGCGTAGTGGGTAGAGTGCGACGCTCGCCCGCCAAATGGTCTAGGTTCAACTTCCAGCTCAACACCAATTTTTCGAATTTTACACGGTACCACCTCTTTCAAGCTGCTGACAACATTCAAAGAGTAATAACTGTCTAAGAAAGCTTCTTAAATTTCGCCGTTCAGAGTCGGCAAAAAACTGTAGGTCCCTTCTACTCGTGAGAGAACTGTAGAGTGCACAACACGAGTAGAAGATGAGCAAGCTAGGAGCTGGTCCCCCTTTGGACTGTAGCGCCAATAATTATTATTAAATCGTTTTAGTTACTGTAAACAACACAAATAGCGCTCGCATGTCAAAACTTTCTTCTTCTTCTTCTTGTGGCGCTACAATCCGGGGTGGACCTAGGCCGCAACCAACAAGCCTCTTCAGCCAGCACGATCTTTCGCCAGCTGTCTCCAGTTGCACAATCCAAGTTGGTTGAGGTCCTTCTCCACTTGTGTGCGCCATCTCAGACTAGATCGTCCTCTGTTGCGTTGCCCCAATAGCTCGGATTCACAGACTTTTCGGGCCAGAGCAGTGGTGTCCATACGCTCTACATGGCCTAGCCATCTTAAGCATTGTATCCGCAGACGCTTGACCAGGCGCATGTCGCTATACAGCCCATAGAGTTTGTCATTAAATCTTCTCCTCCTGATGCCATCAACGCAAACAGGACCAAAAATCGCACGCAAAACTTTTCTCTCGAAGAGACTAAGGCTTCCTCATCCGCCTTCGCTAACGTCCAAGATTCCGCGCCATAAAGTAGGACGAGGATGATCAAGCTGTTGTATAAAGCGAGCTTAGTCCTTCGAGAGGGGGCTTTATTACTCAATTGCCTCTTGAGCCCAAAGAAACAGCGATTGGCAAGAGTGATTCTGTGTTTGATTTCGGTACTGATGTTGCTCTCCGGGTTCTTAGGTTGGCTACAACAAGGTGAGGATCCGAGTCGATGTTTGAACCTCGGAAGGTTCGGCCATCGATAATACTGGAGGAGTGTCTAACGTCGATCGCAACTTGATCAATCTGGTTGACGGTGGATTGATCAGGAGATCGCCAGGTCCCTTTGTGAATGTCCAGGTATGGGGACAGCGTGTTAGCCACAGAGAGGTTCCGCCCCGAGGCGAAGTCCAACAGCCTGACTCCGTTTCCGGTTGTGTTGTCGTGCAGGCAGTATTTTCTGATGACTCCAGCAAAGATGTCTTCCTTTCCCAGCTGAGCGTTGAAGTCTCCTAGAACGATCTTGGTGACATAGCTGGGGCATCGATCGTATGTTTTTTCTAGGAGATCATAGAAGTCATCCTTGATGTTGTCATCCTTCTCCTCTGTCGGGGCGTAAGCGCAAATTAGGCTGATGTTCAGGAATTTAGCCTTGATGCGGATTGTCATGAGGCGTTCGCTGACGGGGTCGTAGCTCAAGACTTTTTGCCTAAATCTGCCTCCAACAATAAATCCGCATCCGAATAAGCGCTGCCTTCTCTCTCCATAGCAATTGCTGTAGTAGATATCGCAGTTCTTCGTCGTTTTTATGCCAGGCCCATCCCATCGCAGTTCCTGCGTGGCGGTAATGTCTGCCTTGTAGCAATCAAGGGCCTCCGCAAGTTGCTCGGCTGCACGTGGCCTGTTAGAGAGCCTCACATTCCACGTGCAAAACCGAAAATTGTTGTCCTTTAAGCGTTTGCTGGGGTTGTCAACAGTTGATTCGTCTTTTCCGGGGCATGATGTTGTCTTTGAACTAATGATTTTTACGTGAGGAAGTTACCCTCACGCACAACCCACAGACTGGTAGGCCAGGCCCATTATTTAAATCCTCGGGCAGAGGGGCTCGCTGCATACATTGGCTATCCAGGGGGCGTCGCGTCGAGGCTGTATGTCAACTTGACCTGTGCACTAACGAGGATAGGCTTGGCAGCTCGCTA
Source organism: Eristalinus aeneus (assembly GCA_955652365.1). Lineage (NCBI taxonomy): Eukaryota > Metazoa > Arthropoda > Insecta > Diptera > Syrphidae > Eristalinus > Eristalinus aeneus. The sequence goes on from OY019133.1 coordinate 43,448,373, forward strand.
TGTTGAGTGCAATCAACGACGTTACCTCGCGTGCACAGGCCCATGCCCCCTGTTCTGAGTACGTATCACCTCAAAAATGTCAAACTTTACGATAGAGCTGGCAGTCGCCAGATTGCAACACTAGGGATGCCCAGTTCCAAAATATAAAAGTCAACCTTGGTACAGCCCGGCATGTGTTCATGATTTCACAGATTTATGAATAGAACGGTTTGATCCACGGCGAAATACCAAAGATGTCAAAAATTTAGACCCAACAAATTGAAGATTCAAAAACAAAACCGAAAAACAACATGACGTCGAAAATAATGTTCTTTAAAATATTCTTTCTCTCCTGACATTCCGAATTTATATTTTTTTGAAGTATTTTGATTCCAGAGTTGTGATATTTTGGTATCTTGAACATTTTTAACGTTATCATAACCTTATCCGTGTTTCCCTTTTAACTCAATTCGCGATCAAGAGGGCATAGTCGATGTTTGTTGGGTTTGGTGTCTGATGCCTGTCTCATGTCTAATGTCTGATTCCTGTCTAATGTCTGATGTCTGATGTCTGATGTCTGATGTCTGATGTCTGATGTCTAATGTCTAATGTCTAATGTCTGATGTGTGATGTGTGATGTGTGATGTGTGATGTCTGATGTGTGATGTGTGATATGTGATGTGTGATGTGTGATGTCTGATGTCTGATGTCTGATGTCTGATGTATGATGTCTGATGTCTGATGTCTGATGTCTGATGTCTGATGTCTGATGTCTAATGTCTAATGTCTAATGTCTGATGTGTGATGTGTGATGTGTGATGTCTGATGTGTGATGTGTGATGTGTGATATGTGATGTGTGATGTGTGATGTCTGATGTCTGATGTCTGATGTCTGATGTCTGATGTCGGATGTCTGATGTCTGATGTCTGATGTCTGATTCTGATGTCTGATGTCTGATGTGTGATGTGTGATGTGTGATGTCTGATGTGTGATGTGTGATGTGTGATATGTGATGTCTGATGTCTGATGTCTGATGTCTGATGTCTGATGTCTGATGTCTGATGTCGGATGTCGGATG